>JAOWAN010000005.1:4956619-4976813 GCA_028566635.1 Lobelia cardinalis | reverse complement strand
CTCGCCTCATTTATTTTCTGTTTGGCATTTATTATTAACTGTACTAACCCTGCCTGCTTGACTGTGATCTCAAAAAGAATTTTGGTTTGAATAAAACTGCTTTGCTTTTAACTCAAACTGCTTTACAACTGTTTTACCAAACCCTGCCTTTGTCTTACTCATTTATTCCGCTGCCTTGACAGAACCTCACCTGTCAAGAACTCTGACAAAGACAGTTTTAAAAAGGGGGTTTATTAAAAGTTTTTTATAGGCTATTCACCCCCCTCTAGCCTATAACTAAGCCATTTGTGGACCAACAATAATATACTAAAATAATTTAAATTAGAGTCTCTAATCTCTATTAATATTTTTGGTTAGTTAAATAGTTTAATTAATTAGTCATAAAAACTAATTATTTATCTAATATTCTTACAATTTGAAATTTGAGATTTTAAAATATAATAAATATATTCTAAATTGTAATTTAATAATTAATTAGTCATCAAAACTAATAATTTATCTAATATACCATACTAGTAATATAATTAAAGGTTTAACTAATATCCCTATTAGTTGTAGGAGTTTAGCAATGTCCCCATTTTTATTTTTCTAAAATGTTCTTACTTTTTAATTTTTAATATTTATTTGGAGGGGTAAAAATATCAAAACCGTGTATAAAAAAATGTGCTTGTATTTAATGCATGTGAAAAGTACATATGCAATGATTGAAACATTGATTATGACAATGATTGAGATGATAATTAATTATCTAGCGCATTTTTCTATACACGGTTTTGATATTTTTACCCCTCCAAATAAATATTAAAACTTAATAAGTGAGGACACTTTGAGAAAATAAAAATGGGGACATTGCTAACCTCCTACGACTAGTGGGGGGAATATTAGCTAATTCCATAATTAAAACACTTATTGAGAATCTTATGAAATACTCCATCCGTTTCCTTTTAATTATCCATAATAATAACATACTTTAAGAAAAAAATATCATTATCATGATCAATTAAAATGAAAAAAATGAAATACTACCTTTCAAATTGTAGTAACTTAGTACACATGTACACAATTTAGTTCTTCTAGCAGATCGATACTTAAAATTTTATTACTTCTTATAATAGATCTGCAATTTTCGTAATAATTTATTTTTTATTCTTTGCCATATTTTGTTATCCTACTGCACCATGAATTTTTTTATTATAGAACTGAGTAATGTTATATAGTACCATATAAAAAATTGAAAATTATAATTAAATTATTTTTGAAAATTGTAATTAAATTGATAGATTTTTGTGAAATAAAAAGGAAATGTTTGTCCAACATACATGAATGAAGCTGTTCCACCTCATGGTTGATCTCAGGAATCAAACATGAGGACCTGCTCCCGAGTCTTTAAAAAAGAGAGGAACGGATGGGAAGAGAAAAAGAAAGTTAAAAAGAAAAAATAAAATTGTTGTACATACAGAGAAGAATACGATATTGTGCGATATTTAATTTTAATATTTGATATGTAAAGTGAAAAAGTAGGAGAGAGATAAAAAAAATGATGGGACCTATGATATGTAAAGTGAAAAAGTAAGAAAAATCAAATATTAAATAAATCAGATTCATGATCTAAGCATAAGAAAAATTTGGGTAACTTTCTTCAATTTTGTTTCCTCCAAAATATGAGAAATAATGGAAATAGATAAAAAATTTGATCTTAATTTGATCTTTCCATATATTTCCTGTTATGTTACGTTTGACCGTAGGGGAAGCAAGATGGATGAAAAATGAGATAGAAAAAAAATGGAAAAATGCATTTAATTTTATTAATTTGGTAGGAAGGTAAATGTGAGAGAGACTAAAGTGGAAGAAAATGCAAAAAACCTATCCTTTGTTAAATATTTACCCCCGAAATTGAGATAAAATGTGGCAGAAAAAGTGAGAGGAAGAATTTTATACCCTATTCAAATCTTATTTTCTTCCTACATTTCACTGAAAATGAAACTTCACATTTTTTTTTCCGTTCAACCAAGCAATCGAAGGAAAAAATATTTTCCACCCCATGAAAATTGAAAGTTACACTCATACTTTCCACCTTTCTATTTTTCGCCCCTCCAACCAAACAGACTATTAAACTCCAAACATAAAAAGCTAGGCAGGTTTTTTGAGAAGTTTTTTGGTTTTTGAGTTTTCTCTCTCATATGCCACAATTTTCTATCTATCTCTTATACTTTTTACTTCGCCTCAGTACCTGTTATATCCTAAATGAGGGAGGGGATTCAGCATTCCCTGATCAAGTCAACTGGTTGCTAATAGTCACTTCGATTCATTCAGAACAATCCCTTGTCCACAAAATTGCCATCCGTCTCCAAAATGGATGTCATAATCCAATTCACCTAAAGCTTAAGAATAGAGTCCAACAAAGTTTATTGAAATCAAACTCAAGCCAAATCTGAAATATTTCAATTCATCAAACACCCGTGATACAGTTCTTGTGCAAATAAAAAGTAGCCCGATTTGTCAGTTTCACTTCTCGAAACAACAGCAACAAAAAGGCAAAGTTTCATTATTTCCCTAATAAAGTTCCTAGTTGAACTGCCTATATTCAACTTTTCAACCAAGGAAAAAAAAGAAGAAGATCAAGACGTGTGCATTTAACACTAATTTGACTGACACCAGCTTGTGATTTACAGAAAAATCACTCCGAGACTTTCAATATATTAGCACTTAATCTTTTACCAGATAGTATCATCTCTTATCCAACTCGGGAATGTCCAGCAGCTCGGCCTCTTAGTCATGGTCCTCATGGAGAAAATAAAGTACAATAATGCAAGACTTCTATAATTTCCTGAATGAACTACGGAATGCACTCATGGACAATTTGCATATTCCATGCATGATTCTCCAAAGAATAAGAGAAAAAGGGGCATCTTCTATTGACTTAAATGGTGACTTCCTGGAGAAAATGGGCACCGAGCAATGGTCAGCTCGTGGTGGCAAACCCTACTAGCATATCAAGGAATACATGGTCTTTCTACTGCAGGAACCATATGGGCTCCATTGTTTTTTAATCTGAAAACATAAGCATCCTTCAGTTCGTATTGGCAAAAATCCTATCTATAACTTCCAGCAACTTCAAATCAACAAGAATGTCAACTATATCCAACATGCAAGAGGTCATATGACTACTATTAGAATATATGCACAAAGTCTCTTAGACTTTGCGCAGTCCTTGCTACTTAGAAAGACAAGCTTATACATACAGGCATTTGCAGTATATTATAGCTGCCAACAGGGTATGCATATAGTAGCAGTGTCCATCTGCTGGAACCAAATTGGTTCCTCTTTTCTTTCACAAATCAAAAAACATCAAACCTAGTTCAAACATACAAGAACCCCAACTTCGCAAGGACATAGACTAATAATGATGATCTATCCACAAAACCATAGTCAACCTTACAATCATGCTTAGATAGAGAAGCTATCTAGATGGAATCTCTCATTCTTTCAGATAAAGATCAGTTTTGGGGATGTTAGGAGTATTTTACAAAGTAAAAACTACGAAACGTTAAATTATACCCTTGAACAAAAAGCATAGAGTCTCAAAATGAAACTCAGACGATGACCAATATACTAATATTAATATTTCAATAACAAATCCACATGCACCATTCAAGAACAAAAAAATCTTGAACGTACATATATATACATATATATATATATATATATGTGTGTACGCACTTTGCAAAACATAAAGGTACGCATATGAAGGGTGAATTTTGAGATTAATGTATGAAGATCAACTAAAGCATTGAAAGTATACCACGGACTCTATTAGGTCCTGGGCACATAAGTTTGTCTACTAATGAAAAAGTTAGTCCTTGATAAGACTATTTCTCTGTGTATATAAAAAAGGGGGGAAAAAGTTCAAAAGATTCTTACAGGGTCGAGAACAGTAAGATAAGCTTGACAAAAATTGACCTGTTAGGCTTCCACCTACAATAACACTCCAAAAATCCTCCAATCCAGGACACAGCTGTGTCCAAAACTGGGATCTTCTTCACAGCTTCAAAAATGACCCAGAACCCAACTCACCACTCCAGTTTCTTCCTATGATTCATTTTTACTTCCTGGCCCGTTGTTTCCTTTGGCTCCTTTTGCATTCCTTGCCACATTTTTCCTAGCATATGTAATTAACCTTTTGCCCTCAGTTCTTTTAGAAGTTTCTGACGCATGTGACTCTTCCTTAGCATTTTCAACATTCTCCACTACCTTGTCTTCTGCTATGACCTGAAGTAGTTCCGAAGGCAAAGCTGCAGGATCTAGCTCCCGAGAACCTATGGGAACATTTTGAGCTTCCTGACCAGTCAGCAAATATGAGGGAACCTGATGAGAAAAACGAAACATCTCCTCTCTCGGAATCTTCCGAGCTTCTCTCACATCCAAATGTTGATGAAACACCGACTTGAAACCAGCAACCTTAACCAGAGGAGTAACAGTTACGCCTTGCTCCTCAGTGTAGTCTTCAAGTATTTCCACCATCTCATATTTGTGTACTACTTCATCCGCAGTATGCTCATTCCAATCAGGGGACCAGTTGCTGTATAGAGCCCACACATCTCCCTTGGCAGGAAAAACTTGAATAACCCCCTTCTTGCCTTTGGTCCATTTCACCTTGTGCGAGAAAGCATTAAGTGTGCCATTGACCTCACGCTTTCCGACATGAAACTCTCCACTAGTTTTAGGAAATCCCGAAGCAATCCAATTCATTGGACCCAGTTCAGCATTGCTCTTAGAATTCAGCCAACTGATTCGCACCTTGAAGGGTCTTTTCGATAACACCGTATGTATCAGAGCATAAAAGCGAGGCATCCCATCGTCGTTATCATAAGCAGCCCAAACCTGGTTTTCACCAAATGATTTCTCTGTCCTATCCCGGTCAAAGTCATGAAAATCTGAATCAGGAACGCTCATCGACATGATTTCAGTGGGTGCTGTATCCAAATCCATGTCTACAGCAGGCTTCAAAGACTGTTTGGACTGAACTGGGTTCTTATTGTTCACAGACGAAGCATTTGTTTCTCCTTCCTTTTTCATACTACTGACTGCGGCCTTTTCCCTATCAACTGCAGCAGCAACTGCCTTCTCCTTTTCAATCTTCTCAGCTAAATTCAATTCATTCAGCTTCTTGATGATTACAGACCTGGCTTTTGTCATCAACATAATTCGAGTTTCCGGAACAGATAATTCCCGCATGCTATTTGGCTTCTCATAGACACACGCACTTCCTGCATGTCCTGTCGCCATTTGGTACGGGGTGTTTTTTCTATTACCATTCCACTTATGTTCACCCATGCGCCTCTTTTTCACTGACTCACTATCGTTATGGGAAGAGGATCCAGGAGCTGGAGTTTTACGTTTGATCTCGGGTGGGGCCTCTGCTGGACGGCCTCTCTTCAACTTCTCATTATTTCTCACAGTGCCCGATTTAGAGGATGTACCACGCTGAACACTCGCACCAGCTGCACCAACTCCACCATGAAGGTTCAGATTTTGTTGCTGCATACAGTTTGGAACCGGCATCTCGATGGCCAAAAAAGGATGTTTACAACTGGGGCAGAGAAGTTGCTGGTTGATGTAATCTCTTAGATATTCATAGTGCATATGACATCTAACACATGAAGTCCAGAAGGTATTGGGCTTAGATGGACGAGGAAACACATTAGCTGGCTGAGGAGTGCTAGCAGTCTTGTGATGGTTCATTGCACTGGAATGAAAACCATTCTTGCCAGTTGGCACTGACGAATTTTGAAGCACAACTTTCTGTACTGTGGCTCTAAAGTTCCGTTTCTGGTCATATGCAATTTTCCTAGCCTTATCGGACAGCATACTCCATGCCTCGGAGACGAGTTTAAAAGCCCCATCAGCACCAGTTGACTTGTTTTTGTCCGGGTGAAGAATGAGAGCAAGTTTCCTGTAATTTTTCCTAATTGTTTCATCATCAGCTAGAGGATCCACACCAAGAACCCCGTACCAATCTACATCCCCATTAATCTTTTTCTCTGCAGCAACATACACATCAAGAGTTGCTTCAAACTGAGAAAGACCCTCAAGATCAGGAAACAGGTTATGAGCTTTTTTGGCAAATTTTTGCGCTCCCACGATGTCTTTCTGTGTTAGTTTTGTCTCCGCTATTTCTTTGGCTCTGAGAGCGTCATCTTTATTACATTCCATCTTGACAGTGTCTTTTTTTTCATGCAAACCAATGCTTATCCCCTTCTATTTCCTTCTGAATTAAGCACAGAACCCTGATACACAAAGACAACAAATGCAATTTAAGAATGTATTTCAGCCATGGAGGACAATAATGACACAAAGAGCATACGCATAATAAATACATTTCTTAAAACCAATTCCAACTTCCAAATATTCACGAGCATATCAAGATTGTCGTATAACAAGCTGACGGGAAACACAGCAAAACCTGTTACGGAAAGAATGCCATGACACCAGATCTCAAGAAACTTATATTCATGATTATTACTACGTAGTTGAAATTTAAAGCTCAAGCATCACATCTATGATCCATTTGACTTTTTGGAGAAAGAAATATCAACAAAAAATAGAAACATCAAAAAAGAAATATTAACAAAAAATAGAAACATCAAAACTCTAACCCCACTTATCATATTACAAAATGTACAGTCCAAAGACACTTGAACCTGAAAACTGATGACGTATCATTAGCATATACACTATGATACCCTGAACCGTCTGAATGGTATTGGTCAGACACTTCTCATTGAAAAAGCTTCTATCAAGCGTATGGTACAACTCACCTGTAGCACAGAAATTTGCTTTACCCTATTTACTAAAGTGCCCAGACTAAACACAGTTTATTCTGAGAAAATAGATGAACATTTGATAATCTGATTCTGTGACACTTACTTATACGGTCTTATACTTATACCCATACCACCGCATGTACCCTGCCCCATTAACATTGGATCATGAACAAGAATATAAGGAAACGAAAAAATTACTATTCTGCTTCATATTAAAAGAAATGAAAATATTGAACAAAACGGTCTATTACAGCTCAAAATGATTCACATTTAAAGTAAACACGCTTGTGAAGTCATGTTAAAACCCTAAAATGATCCAATCCTACATAAAGAATCTACAAGCAAGAACACAATTATTTGAATACGACACAGAGTTAACGCCAAGTTGCAGCACCATCAAAATCAGAGGCAACTTGTAATTACATAAGCAGATATAAATACTCTCAACAAAAAGAAATTAATTAATAAAAAAAAAAGAGTATGACAATTATTCGAATACGACACAGAGTTAACGCCATAAAGTAAGGTAATAAATGATAACGGAAAGCACAACGACAAATCCTATTCCAACCACACGATAAATCACAGCTTTTTATCAAACGACTCCAGATATTTCTAACGGGCTAACGTACAAATACTCAACAAGCCAATTACGGAATTGAACCAACAAGATTACCGGATTTTCAAAAAAGTAGTTAAATTGGCGGTAACAAGTATGAAAAGAAATTCGTTTCAACCCTAGATTCATTCGTCCTTCATAGATCATACCCATTCCAAGTAATCACATGGAAATCAATGCAAACTAAAATCAATAAACTCTAGCTCTATTCTCCTTAATTGTACTCTAGTAATCAAAAACTTCAACTGAAGAAAAATTAGCAGATTAGCAATACCCATAAAATTAAACACAGGGATGGGCAAAAGAACAAAACTACTTAAAATTAACCATAGATAGAGTGCATTGAACAAAATTGTATATGTATAGATCAACAACAGCTTATAATTCATTATCAAAGTAATCAAAGCCAGTAAAAATTCGTCTTAAACACATTGAAAGCTTCCAATCATAAACAAAAGAATATTCCAGAAAAAGCAAATTAAGCTATCACATACCAAACCAAGCAAAAATCACACACATTGTATAGATATGAAATCAGGTATACATATATTTACAGATATCGAGATATGGAGATAAAATGAAAAGAAAATTACCCAAAAAAAGTGAGAATTCTGGCTTCCCTAAGGAACCGAAGAGATGCCCACTGAGGAATTTCTTCGGCCCTGAGGAATTCGCTCCTTGCAGCTCCCTGATTCAACAGAAGACACCAGCTTTCCAAGAATTTCCACAAACCCTAAGCACTATTTTACAGTAGCAAAATCTGAGAAAATTCTGTATATTGATAAATAAAATAAAAAGGCTGCATATTGTATTCCTTGTATATAAAGTATTTTTGTTTACCATAACCTTGTACTTTTTATATTGGGTTAAAACCCTAACCATGGTTAACTTTTAACCCTGGTTATAAAAGCCAAAATTTTGAATTTTTTTTCCAATTTGGGAAAATTTAATTATAATTAAAAAAAATCCAAGAAAACATGAATAAATTACTTTTTTTCCATTTTTATCTCAACTATTCTAGAGTTTTTGATTTTAAAAAATTATTGTATGCTTGGCTTTAATTTTTGAATTACACAACAAAAAGTAATGTTGTAAATGTGTGTTCTCCAAATGCCATTTTCACCCAGGATTATTTAGAAAAATATTCACTGTTGAAGTTAATCAAGGCTGTCACAAACATTGAATTTTCACTAATGTTTAGTACTATTTAGATGTTGGAGGGAAAATATTTCACACTGTGTACTTGCACTTGCAGCATCTTGTCAACTTTGACTTACCTTCTGGTCTGTCTACTGTAGTTTGTGACTCTTTCAAGTGGCCATGCAACACATTACTTATCTTATTTTACATCAGAGAAATGGAATTTGTCTATGCATTATATGTGTTGTACTTTCTCTGTTCAAATTATATTCACATTTCAAATATTTGACCAGCATGGTGCTTCACTGCTGAGTTTATAACTGCCCCTTAAATATTTTTCTTGTATGATCAGATTTTTTATATCTTGGTTAACCAAAATGAATAAATCTAAAATGTATTTTTTAAAGAAAAAAATTTGTGGAAAAATAAAAGAAAAGATGAGGACATAGAAATCATCGGTGATGTTTAAGTGGACCCACATTGCAAACTGTTTTACGAAACTGTGTGCTTGTCATTTAAAGTAGTTTGATCTAAACGTAACGCATGCACAACTATCTTTTAAATAGCCTTGTCTACATGTGATGCATGAACGCCATTTGGTATCTGAGTCATTATTTTGGAGTTGGTCAAACCAAATGGATTAATGAGGTAGATTACATTTTTAAGAAAGTTGGATTTTGATAATCCAAGGGGTTAAAATGTTCACACTGGGGAAATATGAATCCTATATAGGCTGGCTACATGTGAGAGGCATGTGCCAGTTCATTAGCCATCTCAAAATTGATACCTTCTCTCAAGGGGACTGAGCTGCACCACTGTTGCAGTTAGTTCTTTCAAGTAGCTCTAGACTTGGTATAAACCATTAGGCATTCAGATATAACTTTTGCTCAAGATGTAGTATGTACCACCAGAAAGTGCTTCTGAATGAAAAAGAATATGCATGCACTTTGCATTACTGGAACATATAGGGAATGTAATACAAACACAGATTACAAAAAGCACGACACGATCATCTGATCCTCCTACGTGCAGCAGTTTGGAGAAGGTAAACTATTCAATCACTCACAACCGAGAGAGAAAAACTTTATCCTGTACACAAATCCCAGAAATCTTCTGGCCTTAATTTCAAACTAAACTGCAAATCAATGTGATTTTGCTTTTGACTTTTGAGGAAATACATTAGTAAAAATATCTGCAAATGCCCTTCTACATCTTCAGTTGCGAGAGTTGCCATAGAGTTGTGCGTAAACCCTCTTGGTCCGATAAACAACAATCAAACTCAGGAGAACTGCAATGACGCAAAGACCTGATAAGATACCACAAGTGATGGAGTAGCATATGGTGCCATAACAAGAGAGCGTGTCGTCTTTTAGAAGCAGTCTGCTAGGTAAAGTGCTTTGCTTCTTTGCTTCATAGTCATATATGCCACTAGCAATGACACCAGAGAAGATTAGAGAACCTGCTGGGCTTGCAAGTGTAAGGAAATTATACAAGGCTCCGAAGCTTTTTAAACCAAACAGCTCTGAGGCTGCAGCCGGGACAATTGCCCAATGGGCTCCGTAGCCAAGTCCTATCAGCACAGAGACGATGTAGATTGACCCGGGCCAACCCATAGCATAGAAGAAGAGCGCAATTGCCATTATGACTTGAACCACAGCCATTGCTACTGGTCTTGGGTAAGCATAATTTCTGAATGAAAATAAAAAGAGAAATCAGACATACTATGTTATGAGTAATCATCCCTTCTCAAACAACCCTCCCATCAGACAAAATTACTATTGTTATTTTTCATTTATTTTTTTACTATTGTTATTATTATGATTTAAAAGTAGATAAATCACAAACCTTACGATAACCTCAGAGAAATATCCGCCACCAACACGACCAAGAAAGTTCCAGATGCTAATCATTGAGACAAATATGTGCGGATTTTCATAACCCAGAGATTGACATATCTGACCCAAATTATCAATTACTGTCAGACCTGAACCTGAAGCCAGTACAAGAGAGAAAAACATGAGCAAAAAATCTGCCTTTACTAATGCCTGCAGTAATGTGAAATCCTCTCCTCTGCGTGGGCCCTTTCTTCGCTTGATCCTCACTGCTCCTTCTGCCGCTGCTTGGAAGAGCTTGGCTTGCAAATGAGCCATTCTTTTTTGCCTTTCTAAAGCTGAAAGCAAGTCCACCTCTGATGTCTTTTCATCTTCCACTTCACTGAAAATGACCTCGTTGTTCCCAACTTGATCAAATTTATTCGACTCTTGTTTCTCAGCCTCTTGGAGGAGGCTTTCCTCTGTTTGCAATCTTGGTTCGGCCACCAACATAATGGGAATTATAGCTGGAAGGAGTACGAGAATGACCAGCAAAACTGTGAGTATTGTGAGAATAGTTTGGTTTAAATTGAATAGATCCTCAACCACCAAAACCCCCAACATGTAAGCTGCTAGGACAAGGCAAATACTGTAGATAACCATAAAGCTTGAATTATCAGATTCTCTAGCCTGTCTGTGACCACCCACAGGTCTAACTATGAACATGAGGGCAGTGATAATAACTGATGGCCCAACTGCAACCATAAATATGAGTGACGCTTGATCAGGAATATTGATCATAGTATAAACTTGGGTTAAAATTGCTCCACTCAGTCCGGCAAATCCTTTTAGTATCCCTACAACTGGACCACGACTTTTAGGAAAGTTCTGCACACCGGAAACTAGAGCTCCTGTATTGAAGTAGGTCTCGCCATTTGTTCCCACAAAGATTAAAATGCAAAGCTGCAGATAGAATGCAAGTTGACGATTTAGTAATATAATGGTGAACATAATAGGAAAAGTTACCAGTGAGGATGAACAGCACATACACGAGCATATCATATACATGTAGAATTTTCTATGTTGAAATACACCTGATGCCAAAAAGATGTTGTAGGCAGTCACATTCGATTAATAATTTCAGAGTTAAACAACTTATGTCTACACAAGCTTCATGCATACTAGTCATACCGTCCCACTCTCACAGATCATCTTTCCTTTCTAGATGTCATAAAATGGGTCATTTATTGAGCATATTACCCTTTTATACTAAACAAAACAAGTCAAGTACGTAGTTTGATGAAGTAATAGCTCTCAAGCATCGAACGTAGTTCTCAAATGTTGGATATGAATTATGATCAAAGAGAAATATATACATATATATGTATATATCAATGTCTGAGCTTATTTGCATAGTTGAAAACAAATCAATGCTCAAGCTAAAGCAGCAGGATAATCTTAATTATGTTTAGGATAATGAACTGAAACTCTATGTTACATAACTAGAACTGCAGCAAGTGTAAATAGACAAGCTTGCCAGTAACCTTAACTGTAGGCTCCAATTTCCTGCATCACGAATATATCGTTTCTAACAAGATCTCTTTGTGTCTCTTTGCAGCTTCTTCTCTAATATGCCTAGTTGATGACACTGTTTAGAGTAGCCCAACCTTATGCTACGCAAAGAGCTAACTAGATATGTAGAAAGAGACTTGCATTAGAATAGCCAGTAAATTCAATTGTACAGTGAGGATAGAGAGGATTGTCATCCATTGACATCCAACCAAACCACTGCCCCATGGGAAGGGAAACCAAACCAAATCAAACATGCTGATAAACCAAGATTACATCTTGGCCCTCACAGTTAATGAGGATTCAAACATGACTTAGTGATCAAAACTTACAAGAACCAGGAACTTTCACCAGTTACTCATATCGCACATACAGGCAAATCCAAGTTGTCCTCTCCATCTCCACGTTGGCTCAGGGCAGGGTCGGTGGGGACTTTTTTTTTTTTTTTTCAAGTTGTCCTCTCCATGGTTTTGGGGATTAATATCATCAGTACAAATGGTCCTAAGTTTTGATCATTAATTTGAACAGTCACATCACTCATTAGCACAATTATTGTCATTAAAAGAACATTTATTTAGAGAGAAAACTGACCAGCCAGAGAGGGAAAGTGGGCAAGACACGAGAGACAGTTAGCCAAACCAGACCATAGCCAACAAAATTCTGAACCACACCTATGAAGAGAACGGCCCAAATGGGCAGGACTTCACACAAGCTCCCAGCAATGAAGCCAATTGCATCCCCAAGATCTTTGGCCACACCCAACATAGCCACCTGTCTTTGATTGTACCCCATCCTGCTCTTTATCACAGGGGATAAACTCCCAAACAAATACCCAATCCCAGAACATGATTGAACCCACATTGAAGCCACAAACACCAGCCATCTGTTGTTCACTAAACTCTTTAACTTGTCAGGCAACTGTACCATTCTGCTTCTCTCAGTCAGACTCTGTGTGTGTGTGTGTGTGTGTGAGAGAGAGAGAGAGAGAGAGAGAGAGAGAGAGAGAGAGAGAGAGAGAGAGAGAGAGAGAGATCAAGAAAGGAGAGGGTGATGACTATTCCATCAAGAAGGTGCGATCCTTTGCCTCGCCCAATGAAAAAGTTGAGATCTTTCCAAACAGAAATTGAATTTTCTCTGGTTTGAAACTTTGCTTTCTCAAATTTCTCCAAATTGAATCAAAACAGGAAAAAGATTAGTATACCAGTTGCAGGAGTAACTGTTAATGAAAGAGATACTCTTGTATTTGTGGTTCAACTGACGCTTCAAACGTCTTTTTTTAAAAAAAAAATCTTTAATTAATATTAAAATATTCCTTTTCAGTTTTAAATATAAGGTTCATATCTAAATTTCATACACAATTTTAAAATGTTAAAAGTTGATTAAAAAAAGTGGAGAAAATGTGATCAAAGGAATCTCAAATCAATGATGCATTTATACTATGAATTAATAGTGTGTAAATCCAAAAAGAAAAAAAAGACACCAAAGCAAGGTTTTTATTCTCAAATAAGAAACTCCTAATTTTTTTTTTAATTTTTCATCAACATTGTATAGATAAAGTAATATTAACCCCATGCAAATCTTTAATACCCAATTGTAGCTTCAAATATTTGGATTTTTTCAATGATATGGTTGATGATTAATCTATAGATTTTTTAAATATAAAATTCACATATACATAATTAATTATATATATATATACTTCTAGTGTCTTATATTAAATGCAGTTTGTGTGACAGCCAATTGATACCTTAAAATAAAACATATGCAGTTTATCATCAAAAATCAAAATGAAATAAATAAATGTTATCAGCATATAATTAATAGTGTGCGATAGAATAAAATATTTGAATTTTGAAAAACAATTTCTTAACAAAGGACGTGTTTATGCCCTTTGTGCAAGAAATTTTCAGATCCCAAAATAAATTTTAATCCAGTTTTTTTGTGAAAATTAAGGTAACAAGTATTTGAGTTTATCAACCCATCATCCTAACAGCTCAAGGAGTTGTTTGATAGGGGGTATGAAATTAGGAAATATAAGTAGTATAATTAATGAGATCACTGTTAGTGAGGTCACTATTAACGTAAATTATATCGAACGCTTAGACGTTTCATACTCTGAGTGCTCATTTCCCCCCAAATATACATAAAGATTATAAATTGTATATATAATATGAATATGAAATGCATATAATAATTATAAATATGATAATGATATAATTTATGTGGTCATGTAGTCTGATTCGGTCGTTAGCTTCATACAATCAAACCAAATCATATAAAATTAAATTTTAAACAATTAAATTAGTTATAATATAATTAATTTATATTTTATATATGTTCATTTGTAGGCAGATAATTTTTTTCAAGCCTTGTAATTTAAACTTTAAAATTATATTTATGTAAGTTCTTAAAAGAAAGGTATAAAATTGATGTTAACTTGAGTTCAGTACATTTATTTAGCAAAAAATATGAGTATGAAAATTTGTAAGAGATATTTTATAAACCAGTTAATCGAACCGAACCATAAATTTTCAAATGTTAGGGGTTTAGTTTGATTTCAAATTTTGGAAATCAATAGACTATGGTTTCAACTGGTGATGTTTTATATAAGTCGAAATAAACCAAATCGTTGCACCTAACTGTGTCGCACGTGTTTAAGGATTTATAACAAATGTATTAGCTGCATAAATGTTTGTAAATTTTATAACAAACACTAGAAAATCAAAGCATCTTAATTTTAGTTTCAGGATCATCGCAAGGAAGATAAAAATATTTTATTTATTTTTAAATTATCGTAATTTCTTAAAACTGATTAGAAGGTAGGATCATAACAGAAAAAAATATATTCACAAATGGACTACTTAACGTATACAGATGTGTACCTCTGCCTTCCTCAGTCGTCGGAAACAAACCATTGACAATGAAGGTAGCCTAGTATGACTTGTAAACATGACATGACATGACATGAATGAAGGTAGTACTGGTACATAAAATAAATCTCAGGTGTGACGTGATGCATTGGAGACCAAATTCTGCCTTTGGATAATTAAGCAACCCTTTTGCTCGTCAGCCATTGTTGGCGTACAAGGTTTTGCTTTTGGTTATGTACAAGCTCCCAATACTCTCTCTCTCTCTCTCAAAGTCAAAGTCAACCCATCTTTTTGAATATTACAAACGTATTTCTTGGTTTATCAAATAAACATAAATCCCCTAGAAATGATATTGATCTTCATATATAGGAGCCGGAGGTACTCTTAAGCTTCTGCTACTTTTCTGGTACATTGGTGATGGAAGTGTCAACTGAAGACACATTGTCAGCAAATCTTTCAAGTGTATTTGGTGCCTCAAAAACATGAACAAAATACAAAATTAGCAAAGAATAGATATATTATACTTGCAACTACTACGTAGTATCATGAAGAGGAACACTATTCCATGGAACTGAGACTCGGAGCTTCCCACCCTAACTGGTCCACAATCTTTTTCATCCTTTCTTCTTGTCCCTTTGAATCCCCCAAGGCTGTGGTGAAAGGGTAGATATAGGTGACTTTTGTCGCCATACAACGATAAACAACTACATCTCCTTTTACCAAAAACTCTAGCACGTCACGCCCTAACCCTCCATCAACCTCAGCTTGTAGATATTGCCCTGAAATTTTTCCCGCCCAACGTTAAGAATTTTGGAAAATATCAGCAACGGGTTATCCTGCTGCTAAAGAGATTTAATGATGAATTTGTTGGTAATTTCAGACTTACAGACTAAAAACAGTCATCAACACTGCCAACAACAAGAGCAGCTTGTATATCTCACTTTTCCAGCTCCATATGGAGTTCACTTTGTCACACACACACACACACACACACACTCTGTTAAGAGTGCCTAAATCTTCAAAGGAAATATTACAACACCGAAACATATTTATAAGACTATAGTAAGTACAGTCATACTTCCTACATCAGAACAAAAGTCGATCCTCTAGTCCACATTGACAGTGTCTATCTGACCGAGAAAAATGGAACTAAAGCTGAGGATATATGCATTATAACTATATTGTACTCTTACAACTTTGTTATTAAATATAATTAAGGCCGTATTATTCATAATATTATGGAGCATGTCAACTTAATTCTAACAGGACTCATTTTAAAAACATCCAGAATATGATGAGCAGGGGATAAAAATTTGTTTCATTTCCGTCACGGGTAACCAAAATATTGACATTTGGAAGATGACACAAGTAAACAAGCAAAGAATTGTCAAAATAGTGAAGCTAGAGATGGCTGAAATGACAGAATATTCGATGGCCGCGACAAAACCAACACAACATATGACTCGGGCAGAGGGAAGCAGCGAGCATTTAGAATGTACAAAAGAGCAAGAAACGTGTCATGAAAAATACCAATACAAAATCCTCATACATAATTCATGTTGAGTTTCATCATTATATGGAGAAAATGAGGATGGAAGTGAGGCCTGCTCAATTGTGCTTTTACGAACTTTATTTTGTTGGGTTTGGCTTGAGTAGACAATATGTCGAAACCATAATTCAGTTTACATTACTATTTTTTCTTGAGTATGCGCCTTGAACCCATGACCTAACTGAAGGAAAAGAACGGATAGGGGTGTGTGCTGGGCGAGATGGGCAAGAACATATAGGCTAGTGTACATATTTACTATGTACTTAGCTAGTGTTTACCTCCACATCGCCGTATTATTTGGTTTTGGTGAGTGTTTTTTTTAAGAGGATTGTTAGTGGTTCCCCACTTACCCCCTATGTGACTCAAACCCGTTACGTATTGGAAACAGGTGAGGTGTCTTACCACTAGGCTGCACCTTGTTGTCGATGTTAGTGAATTGGTCTCTCTTTGCCACTTATTTTCTAGTTTTTTTCATTGCTTGTTATCACTTGTGCTGGTGCCCTCTCTGTGTGGCTCCAACTCCACTTCTATTGAGGGGTGTACCATGCAGATTTGTGCATCTTCTCTTTCATTTTTCTAGATTTTTCATTGTTCGTCATAACACTTGTTCCGGTGCCTTCTCTATATCCCTCCAACTTTAAGTAACTCTCATCACCAGAAAGTCATATACTTCAGTAGAGGGACACTACCCATGGGCAGGCCTATACCAAAACATAGCTCCCAACACACTGACTACTGCACGTATTTCCATCTACATTCAGTTTGTAAAGCCTCTTGGTAACACTTTACCCCTTATGATGGAGACTTTGGCTAGTCTTCTAGTTTCTTATAATGATAACAGTAAGCTGTTTCAGAGGAAGCTGGAAGTTTCTGGAATTCCTTCCCTTCCAAACACTAGAGACTGCCTCCATGCCCTCACTTCTCTAGGTACTGCATAGTGTTGAGCTCCATCCAATTGTCGGCCGAGTAAACCTAGAGCCACCGAAAGAAGTGCACCAGAAGTACACAGAATCCCCGTGTTGACTTATTTGGATTGGTGTAATTATTATGTCCATACATAGGACCCTCAAAACTTTTTAGTCAAATCGAAGGAAGCCAACACGATTTTTATGCAATAAAATATGATGCTATATAAACTAGCGAAAAATATCCATTTCTACACTAAAAGAAGGCGCTACTCATTATCCATGGAAAGTGATAAGCGGAAGTAGGAAGGAAGTATTCCAACTGCAATGAGTGGCTTTCTTCAAAAAAATTTCAAACGCAGACGTTATTTACAAGGAGGGGCCGTTAAAAATGATTTATAGCAATTTCTGTATGCCTGCTTGAGAGGAATGTGTGTGAGTGTTTTGTGCGTCTACAAAGTACAAGAAGTAAAACTGTAATGTACAGAATAACAAAGCAAAGGCCCCTTTGTGAGGGATGAGCTCAGTATGATTACCATCAGGGGTATCTTCAACAACCTGAATCTTGGGATTCTTCTGCGTTTCTAAAATTGCTTGCTGCAATTGCTGCAAAGAAATAGTAAAAACATAAACAACAATCGAATACATAATTTCGAAGAACATGTGGGTGTGACTCAAAATCCCAAATAAAATTGTTAGCATCTGTTTCACCTGAATGGCATTTTGAGAATACTTCTCAGGAATCGTCCAGGGGAATGTAAAGGATGCCGACATGGGATTAGTTGACACACACCCAGGATTGATTGAAGGACAAGCTCTAATTCTCCTGCAAATCATTTATAAAAGAACAAAAAAATCAAGAATCAAAAATAGGACCACAATTGGCAAGAAAAAAAAGTGAAACCCATGAAATAAGAATGAAGAATGCAAATACCCATTGTCCAGACCGGTGGCTAAGTTCTTGGATTGGGAAAAGGGAGTGGTGGGAGAAGGGGCTCTTGGGGGAAGTAAAGATGGTGGAGAGGAAAGGGAAGGAATTGCCCAAGACGGGATTGGACAAGTTAGAGTTGTTACAGCTAAAGCTAGGGAGAGTAAATTTGAACAAAAACTAGAGGAGTAAGCAGTAGGAGGAGTGTTGTTGGAAGAGGTTGGGTATAATGGAGGGAGAAGGTGAGCAGTTATGTTGACATTGAAGGACATTTTGTTGTTTCTTGAAGTGTATCAAAGTGCTTCTGGTTTGAGCATGATTTTGTTAGTTGGCTGCTGGAGAGCAGTCCTATTGAACAGATGACACATCAATGGACTATATCAATTTCACCCCTTGCAAAAATTGTACCATTTATAAGTGATTGATTGAAATTCGTTTTTTTTTTTTTTTTTTATCACAAATGTTATTTTATTTTTTGCCACATAACTTTAAAAAATGACACCATTTGAAATAAAAGATCTGAACTCAATTGATTGACTCTTTAAATGAACATGAGACTAGAAGAGGAAAATTAAGAACGAGATCTATGTTTCAATTATCAAATATTCAAAGTTACTTTAGCAAATCAGCTTGTACACTAACCATTTATGGATGGCCAACGAATATTTTGTTAATATTTGATGTTCCACTTATACTTTAATCCTTTACATTGGTTGTTCTTCAAAGAAAAAATAAATAAATTATTAAGTACTTGTTGATTACTCATGCGCCTCATATGTATGTGAAAGGTGTGTGTAGTAACCAAATTATATGGAACACCTAGGTGTTCTTAGTAAGGAGCACCTAAGATACAATATTCATTTTATTATGTTATTTGTTTATGTTTTATAATTAAATGTTCATTTTACTGTTCTTTCTGTTATTGTTAATTTTCAGTAACAACGATAAAAATGAACATTTAGTTTTAAAAAATGAACAAACCACATAATAAAATGAATATTTTATCTCAGGTACTACTTGCTAGGAGCACCTAGGTGCTCCATATATCAACTGGTGTATAGTAGGTTTCAAGACAAATATGCGATTTTTCTTTCTATACCTAATCTTTCGGGGTAATTTGCGCCGCCCCCACTCGTGGTTTGGCAAAATTTGGTTGCCCCTCAGGTTCAGCCTTTATACGGAGCCAACCTTTTTTTTTGAACAAAAAATCATTTTTACCCCCAAATAATCTTAAGTACACTTGTGCTCTTCATTTTTCTGAGAAAATAATTATTTTGCCCTACCATTGAAGTATTACAAATAATAATATTACTAATAGGGACAACTTCATAAATGGTCCCTGAACTTTGACCGTTTTTATGAATAGTCCCTGAGCTTAGAAACGTTTTATGGATGACCAAAATTTGAAAAAACGTTTCATGGATGGTCTCTCTCGTCAATAGGACGTTAAATTCAAGTTAAATGAAGGGCAATTTAGGTAATTAACTTTTCAAACTAAGGGTAAAAAAGAAATTTAATACATCTCTTCTTCTTGTTCAGATGAAATCACCCACCACCACCACCATCTACCACCATTACCCAAAATCAAAAATTAAAATTAAAATTAAAATCTGGATCTCTCTCTTTTCTCGCCAACGCAAAACATACACACACACAACCAGAAGGGGTCTCTCTCTCTCTCTCTTAAAATTTGGGTTCTCTCTCTTCTCACTGGTGAAGGAGAAGACGATGAAAGGAGTGGCGGCGATAACTCAGATCTGGAAGAAGAAACTCAAAGCTTAAAAACGAAGATCTCCATGTGTTCTTCGACGGAACCCAGATTCGGTTTCATCGATGGTGGCTGTTCATGTGGTAGTAGAGGCCTTCTTCGATTTTGCTCTTCTTCGGAGACGAGAAAGAAGACGGCTGCTCGATTTGGTTTCTCTCTCTCTCTCTCTTTCTCTCTCTCTCTCTCTCTCTATCTCTCTTTCTTTTTCTTT
>JAOWAN010000005.1:4936493-4948466 GCA_028566635.1 Lobelia cardinalis | reverse complement strand
ATTATTTTTTATTATAAATATTTATCATACTAATTATAAACTATTATTTATATATTTATTTTTAAATTTATTATTTGTATTGTTGAAAGGGTAATTTGGTCATAACATTATTTTACATGGTTAGAATGGTCATTTAAATTTAATCCAATGGAATGATTTTGAAGGAATTGGGCATTCCATTGGAATCCATTTTCATTAGAAGAGGTAAATCAAACACAACAAAATTTTTGATCAAAAGGAATTGATCATTCCGTTCTCCCACTTTCCTTCATTTTCCACCGAACCAAACACGACAGAAGTTTTCATTGCATGAATTGAATGAGTAAATAAGAACAAAGTAAGAAAAGAAAAAGAGTAAAGAAAAGAAAGAGAAAACAGTAAAAGAAAGAACATAAAAGGGAAAAAGAGAAATAAGGCAGTTTGATGGTAAGAGATTACCCACAAAAACCTTGTTAAAACAACTCTCCACTATGGAGAGTGAAAATATAGGCCCACTTTACAAAGTAGTAAAAATTTCCACCACAACTCACACCTCTTAAAGATTTGACACTACCAGGGTACTAAAATAGAGCATTGTGGATGTTTTAACTAGATATACTCATGCTTTGGGGTGTATTTTTTTAATTAAATATATTATTTAAAAATTATATAAAAATATTAGATGAAATCTGAAAAGAATTTTAAAAACAATCAGGGAGGATGTTTGAAATTTTGAAAAATATAAAAAGAATTGAAAAAAAAAAGAGGAAAAATATATAGAAAATAGAGCAATTAAATATCACACCAACTGCTTTTTTTTTTTTAATTATATTAACAGATGAGTTTCTTTTTAAAACATCGATAGGAGAATACATTCTACGTGTAATCTTATTTGATTGAAAAAAAGTGTAACCTACTGCCAAACAAGACATTAGTGCATTCCTTATCAAAGTTTATCGAAGGGCAACGAAAATAACCCAATAGTAATAATAATTAAAAAAAATTATATTATTATGAGTTCATTTGGATGAGTAGTTTATTAATTTAATTTTTAAATTTTTATAATAATTAAAATAAAAAATAATAGAGAGAGAGAGAGAGAGAGAGAGAGAGAGAGAGAGAGAGAGAGAGAGAGAAATTGTGGGACTAATAACAAAAAAAAAATTAAAAATTAAAAAATCTAAATGAAAATCATCCAGGAGAACA
This sequence comes from Lobelia cardinalis, assembly GCA_028566635.1. Classification (NCBI taxonomy): domain Eukaryota; kingdom Viridiplantae; phylum Streptophyta; class Magnoliopsida; order Asterales; family Campanulaceae; genus Lobelia; species Lobelia cardinalis. The sequence goes on along the minus strand of JAOWAN010000005.1, from coordinate 4,947,281 downwards.
CGTTCTACTTTCAGTCTTTCGATAAAGAAAATGTGTCACAGTAGTCCCGTCCAAAATCCACCGAAGGCCACTGCTTTTCCGCTTTTTAACAAAATGCCACTTTTCTTTATAGAGCACTCCAAAGATGTTCCATTGCAAAAATAAAAAAATAAAAATAATAAAGTGCTCTAGTACTACAACGCAACGAAAATTTGGTATTACTCTCTCCAGTCTCGGAACGAAAAAAATGGCAATTGGTTAGATACTGTGTCCTTTTCATCTAAATTCATTTGAGAGCCAGGCCAGGATCATACCCTACCAAACCTTAAACCAGCTATCAACACCACATTTCAATAAATTGCATGGACCGACCTTCATCCAGCTGTTACCCTGCATTACAATTATACCAGGTGAGGTTGCAGGGAAAAACGCTACAAGCTCGCTCGCACGCACATGCCCGAAGACTCTTTTATCTGAACCCCAACGCCCGCACGCACATCCAACCCGGTAATTGCGATTGAGCAGAAATAATGAATGGGGTCTGATGAGAAAAAATGAAAAAAAAAAAAAAATGATGAATGCTCCTTTTCGAGCACACAACCCAAAAGCCAATTATACTCCATCTTATACAACATCTCTATATAAGAAATGAAGATCCCCCTCAAAAAAAGTGAAGACTTTCTTTGTACATTATAATTCCGAAACCAATCACAGAACAACATGCCCCGCTGGCCCAACTCCATTTTGCCCTCCAGGTCCAGAGAAACTCCCTCTCAGTTGTATCAACAAATGACGTATAAATTTTGGAATATTTCCTTCCGTAAATGTTGAAAAATTTGACTAGTTACCAGATCTTCTCAAGAATGCTAATACGCCTAGCCCAGCCACTAAGGCTGCCCCTGCTGCTACAGCACTGTACGCAGATGCCCATGCATCAGCTTGAGCATAATCCAGACTACCTCCAGCACTCGATCCTTTCCTACGTCCAGGCGTCCCAGAATAATCTAAATGCAATTTCAGTCCCTGTTTACATCAACCATTAACATGTCAGACTTCAATCCTTGAGGGAAGGGAAGTACAATCAAAACACGAATCCTTTTTTCAAAATCAAAACATAATTACTGCTATATTCTTGTTTTGGCAGAAGTCACATGATTCCATATGTAAAATCTAAATTAGAAAATGAACTTCATCGAATGCGGTTCACCGAGTCATGTAGTACCAGAATGGCTGCAAAGCTTTTTCCTCCAAGTTTTAACACAAATGCATTCTCATTGCTCGAACTAGAGACCTCTGGTTAAAGCTAGAACAGCTCTTCATAAAGATCGAAGCTAGGGCATAAGAATCCCGCTCAAGCATGGCTGAGGAAGGGGAGATGTACGTAGCTTTACCTCCATTTTGGAGATGCTGATTCCAGGAGTTGAAATGGGGTTTAAGGCTGCCTACCAAGTCCAACCTTCCATGAATATTGCAAAAACTTACCAAGTTCAACCTTCGCCAATAGGTTTCCCAAAGTGCAAAATGGTCTGCTTTGAATACCAAACATCATAATGCTATTCTACCTTTTCTTTTTGTTTGTTTTTAATGTAACATCAAAAATGTAATACATCCAAGTTATACTTTTAACCATTTTGGAAAAGTGACTATCCAAGCATATACAAAGTACTCCTTCTGCTCAAGGCTTCAAGGATTTTACACTACAGGCCTTATTTAAAAAATTAAGCTTATAATATTGAATTGAAAATAAATATATCCCTAGTACATCAAACTTCAAATCAGCAAAATAAAATTGACCTTTGGAAGCCATAGAAAAAAGGGTTTTTACGAGAATATCTTTTTAATCCTTAAACAATTTTCCAACTTTCAGGCGTGGACTCTTTGAATGGGAATGGAGTGAGTAGTAATATTTCTGATTTTGAATGTTAACTTAGAAAGCAAAAGTAGATAACTTGGTATAAATACTCCTACTGCATACAATGGCTATGTCTCCTTAATCAATAAAGGTCAATTAAGGCGAGCGACCAAATATACCTTCCAGCCAAGTAACTTTGCATGCTCGACAGCTGCATTAAGATCACTATCTGAAGAAAGCACAACCTTATCCCGGTCTTCATCTTCATACTACATAAAGAGGTCCATGTAAGCAAAATATGTCATGCCATGAGCTCTGACAAGATTTATTTGTATAATGGGATTTGAGAAATACCAGAATTTGTGGGAGGTTGTGCCGCTCAATGTCATCCCCTAATCTCTGAAGTATCGCAGTTATAAGATCTGCCAAACTTCGAGTATCTGACCTCATGAACATGAACAATCAAGTCAATCAAGCATCACTATATAAAATTTTAATGAAAAATGAGTCAACTATTAGCAGGCTGAGAGTTTGAAGGAAACTGGGGTTGGGAGAGAGAAATGGGGGGTCGAAAGCAAAAATAATTAACCCGTCAATAGATACCCAATAGATACTGGGTCCTTAAAAAATTTCCAAAAAGTCTCTTGTATCTCTCATTTATTTCACTAGTACGTTCCCCTGACATTTCTATGAATTTATTCCTCCTCCAGGAATTGAGCTACGAAATGGAGCCTAATCACAATATAGAACATCTCCATAACCAAACACCAGTTGCTGTGCTCAGTATCTCTTCTACAACTAAAGTGTAGAGCTAGTATGTACATTGAAACCAACAAACTGTAAGAAGTTTTTTATAATGTGGACTTCAGCAGGAACATAAGGAGGTCTCTCTGGTACGATCTATTGCACATCTCTAAATGGAGATCCATGGCTCAATTCCATATGAAACAAGCATTAAACATACATGCCTGGCCATGAATGTTACAAACAGAATAAGAAGCATACCACATATAAATCTATGCATTCGACCCCTTCTGTCTTGAATTTTGAATGAAAATGCATTCGGCACGTTCGGTGAGGGAAATGCAAGAGATCTCCCTGTCTCTGCTCCTTCAGAAGCCAATTTCAAGGAATTTTCACTGAGATGTTACCATTAATATGTAAGTAAACAAAAGTAAATATTCAAAATCATATGAACTACTTTACTGGCATCTTATATAACCTCCTTGTTTCTTCATCATCATCAGGAGATAATTCCATGGCAGAGTCCCAAAATTTCTGCATCATTGAACTTGCAGCCTCATTAGTAACTCCAGCAGTACCTCCCACCTGGTTAAGTCCAATGAATAATAAACCATATTAAACTCTACAGATTAAATAGAACCACACAAATTTGAGATTTTTTTTTGTGTAACATTGTAATTTCTAAATACTTTCTTCCTGATGCATTCCAGTGATTAAAAATGTAATCATTAGGTACTCTCCCCATAGAGGATCATAAATAAATCTAGCAAACGAAAACTAGCAAATAAAACAAGCCACAAGAGTACTAAGGATTTCGAGCAGTAACAATATCCAAACTCCCGAAATTTTACACAATATCAGATTTCCAATTAGATCTACGGAACCATCAGCTTTGGTTACCCTTAATTCAGAAATGTGACTATAGAAGGCTCCCACAAATTAAGTGTTGCAAGATTAATATCATTTATGCAAGATACTCTTCCCTTTCTTTGCTTCCGAAGTGCTTTTTCCCATTTGAAGACAAAAGGGAGTAATAAATTTTAAAAGCACTTCGGAAGAAGGAGAAAGTCCCTGTTTCATCACTACATCAATGTTGCTTTTGTTAAATAAATGTTTTCACATGAGCTACCATTATTGCATTGGTTTTGGGTTTGAGCAACTAAACACCAAGTGGAAGGAAAGCCAGTTGATGACGAATAACCGAATTTTTTATATAAAAAGATATATGTAAACGAAAGTGACAGCTATTTGATAGATGAATAGTAAATAATGCACATGATCTAGCTTGACATCTCTAATAGAACCAAGTGTATTAAACACCTATTTTAACACCTTAACTCATATGGATGGAGGCAAAACCGGGACAGTTGACCTTTTATGCCACAAAGATAATGCCAGGCAAGATAACCAGGTTCTAAGTGATTTAATATTTGAACATTCCTCGCTCCCAGAAGAGAGAAACTCCACTTACTGTGGCTACAGCAGCATGAGTAATATGAAGAACATCAATAACAGCAACTACAACTCCATCTGCATCAACCATCCACCATTCTTAGAAAGGTACACGAATTGTTTAATGTTTTACAAACTAAAGTGTCCTTGTCATGGTAAAAAATTACCTTTATCAACAACAGGAAGGTGTAAGAACTTCCCATCGTGCATGGTATGCAGGGCATCAACAATGGGCGTATCAACTGTCGAACATTCTGGATTTGGTGTCATCACCTATACATAAAATCAGAGTGTGATGCCACAGTGAAAAGTAAATATTTTTTCCGTTCGCAACAAAGGCCATAAATCAGTATGCTGCCCGGTGATAACCTGTAAAAACTACTCCAATCTGGTAGAAGGATTTAAGATTTGCTCTAGGCGACAATGCTCAGAAATAACTTCATACCTTCTCAACTAGAGTTGAATCCGGGGGAAGATCTTGTGATATCACCCGCATCAATATATCTTTGGAGCTAATACAAGCAAAATTTACATGTTAATCTACGGTTTCACAATCTTATAGAAGTCATTGATTCTTTTCCTGGACGTCGAAAATAGAATTAAATCTGCAGTACATAATAGACATGAATCTTACGTTAGAATCCCCCGTGGCTTGTTGTCAACCGTTACAATGGCTGAACTTATGCGACACTTGAGCATCTTTTTTGCTGCCGTCACTACTGTGTCGGATGGGGAAACAGTTACAATCCTGAAAATGCATAATTAGTGCAGTAAACAACCAGAATGGTTTATCAAGAAATACTCAGATTTTGATGGGCAAATAAAATGTAAAGGTATTACCTACTTTGAATTCTCCGATATGATAGTAGACAAAGAAGGCCTAAACATCCGCTCTCTAAGTGTTTCAATAAATGTATTGGGACCTGTACGTAACCAATAAGAGACAAGATTGTATGAATTTCATGTGTTTGAGAGGAAAAAAGGTAATCACATAAAAATCAAGAACAAGATATGCCAGCTATTTAACAAAATGGAGTAATACAAATGAAACAAGGTAATTGCAAGAGCTAGCACCGGAGAAGCCACAATTTTTTCTTTTAAATGGTTAGATTTTTTTTTAGATTCACGTTAAAATTTTAAAAAAAATGACAGAAGTACAAATGCAAATATGAGAATGATATTGTTTGTTATGATGTTAATAAGCTAAATTTTTTTCAACTTGAGTTAAATTCGTAAGTCATCTGGTAACAAGATAGACTAATAGATAAATATTTAGTTAAGGATGAACATAATAATATAATATGAACGACTACATGTGGGGATCAGAATTCCTACCTAGTGTAACTATTTTAACTACGAAAGAGTCAAAAAGTTTTTAAACGGCAAAAAAAAAAAGTTTCATAATTTGAAGTTCTGACGAGCACGTAGTACTAAAGAGTAAATGATTAAGACGTTTAAAGGGATCAGCTGTTCCCTTTACCACCAATGTGGCTTTGCCACTGAGTGCTAGAGGAAATGAACTTAAGGTACAATTCCAGTACTCTACTAACCAGAAATAGATGTTCCCCAGTGTTTTTCAACACCTTCAACAGCAGCTGCTATGGCCTTGCCCTTTTCAGCGGCCCTTTCCATACGAGCAATAGCATCATATAAACATTTTGCAATATCAAGCAAAGCAATAACCTCTCCGTTCTCTACAACAGGCAAATGTCTGAATTTTCCTGCAGGAAGCATATCAAATAGTGGCAGAGTAAGAAAGATCTTCATGAAATTTATCAACATATCTTTCAAGTTGATACTGACCTTGTACCATCTTTTGAAGGGCTTCCACAGCAAGAGTGTCTGAAAGTACAAAAACAGGGTTCTTTGTCATAACCTTTGAGACAGGTGTATCCTCCAGATTAAGCTCACGGGCAATAACTCTTGTCGCTATATCCTTCACACAGAAAGAGAGCAAGTTAAAAAAAAATTGTACTCTGAATAAAGCCAAAATGAGGTAGAGAATCAGATGTTCCTCATCAGTCATAAATGTGATTCCACTAAAGTAATACCTTGTCTGTCAGGATTCCACACAATAAGGCATTTGAATCTGTCAACAACAACGCATCAACCCTACGGGAAGCCATTCGGCGGCAGGCTTCATGAATACTTGTAGTTTCAGGTACTGTCAGGGCCTTTGATAGCCGCAATCGCTTCACTGTACGCTCTCCAGTTAGTCCCCTGTTCCCAATGTGAATTAGTATGGAAAAAGCATTTGTTTGGCTCGATTGAACAAAATTGTAATGGAAATAGAAGATGAACTCCCAATCATTGTTATCCTGGAAAAGGGACAACCAAATACTAGAAGCCACACACCACAACATGCACTTTCTGACTTCGGGATGATATATATATATATATATATAATTTTTTTTTTTTTTGACAAGATTTTGACCCTTGAGTACGCATGTTGAATGTTGACCATTCTATGGGATACCGAGTAGAAATCAGCGATTTAAAGAGTGGAGGTTTCAAATTACATGATATCCCAGATTTCCCCCAATCACCACAGCACTGTCCACCAACTGTTCGGATATCAGCTAGATGAATATATTTTCTCAATCAGATGTATGTACAGTAAGTTTCTCAATACCATACAAGCTAAAAAGGCTTCCAATTTGAGCTTCATCCACTTATTTTGTCTCTCCAACTTTGAGAAATTATGGTTATGCCTGCCTCTAATCAATGTAGGTTTTTTCGCGGTTGGCACACATGTTAGTCCTTGTATACCTTAACAGGCTTAACCCATCTCCAACAATATCTTATTACAATACATCAAAGTCATGCCAGTGAAGTTAAAATCTTGTAAATCATACAAATCAAGCATATCCCAATAAGTAGCTAAAAGCTTTATGGAACTGGAGTCGACAGTCTCTTTTGTAAACAAAGGCCACAGAAGCACGAAAAACACATTCATCAACCTCGAATTCTTTTACATTGATTAGAGAATAACAACTTTCTTTCCTTGCTACTTTCTTATTGTAAGAAAACTAGAAGCAAAGAGCACATTAATTTGATCGAATAGCAAAAGGCCACTGGATTAGAAAAAAATGCATAATTCAATAATAAAGTACAGAGATTTTATAGGCATTTGGGGAGGGAGCGGGGATGTTAAAACATACATGGAACGAGAAGAAGCGAGGGATCTGGGGGTAGGATCAGGTACTCCCCCATCTTCGGAAGCTTTCTTTCTCGCCGCCTTAGAAGATAAACTTGTGAATGACATACTCCTCCTTGACGAACCTCCTCCTTGACTTGTCGTCATTATCGTATCACCTTTCTATCTATCAACTCCCAATATATCTCTTTCTATCTATTGTCTCTGCAGTGGCAAAACGGCAACAATTATCAATCAAATTCCATAGCCTTTCGGATAAGCAAATAGAATTTCCAACGCCTGGAATCAGAACACGAACCTTATTAAATGAATAAACAGAAACGGATGAAAAAGTTAAATGCGAAAACCAGCCTCCGTAATATAGCTCAACACGAGGATTCTGTAGGTCGAGGAAATAAAAAGAGGAGCAATCGCGGGATAGAATTCTGATCGGATGATAAGATTTTCCGGGAAAAATCAATTGAGAATTTTTCCGGGAAAATGCACCGATCAGACCGAGGGGAAACAGAGGTGAAACCCTAAGATAAGGGGGAAATGGAGGGGATTCGTTAGAAAAATTGAATTTTTTGATGGGAGCTGACGGATTATGGAAAGCTGGCCAATAAGGAGCGTGCACGTCTGAAACGGAATATGGGGCAGTAAAAAGTTCCAATTTCGAAGGAGGAAATGAGGCGTAAAATTTGTGGGTTAAAATTTGGGCAATTATGCCATTATTTAAATAGTGATGGGTTTTATTTTTAATGAGTTTTATTCATATATGAGTGATGGAATGAGATCTTCTATGGCACATTGTGTGCCATAGTGTGTGCCACCACTCACATGTGGTGGGTCCCACTAATACAGTGAGTCTCACCACATGTGAGTGGTGGCACACACTATGACACACAATGTGCCATAGGAAATCCGGACTCACGAGTGATAGCCGAGATTCTGTTTTGCGGTTTGCCCCGTTTTTAACCAACCTACCAAAAGTACAGTACACTCGTTGTAGCGTAACGTATAACCTTTGATACTCGCTCCGGCCGCCCATTTTTTGCCTGGTCCTTTTGTCCACTTTTGCAGAATCGTGTCCTGATTCCTAAATGATATGCTTACTAAAAAACGTGCGTGTTATAAAAAAAAAGTCCGCCCAAGTTGCATTTAGAAAATTCTTTTTAGGTTGGGTTAACTATAAAAAAGTGATGCATATTATCACTTTGATTCGAAAAACAGTATTGTACTATTTTCACTTCAAAAAAAGGGTACGTACTATTATTAATTCATCAAAAAAGAGATGTGTACTATCATTAATTCATTAATTTAAACCTCATTCGCTCTAATTTTCACCAATTTAAAGAAGATATGGGTTATTTAATATCCAATATAATTGGATCGGATGAGGTTTAAATTGATTTTTGAATCGAATAAGGTTTAAATTGATGAATTAATGATAGTACGCATCCCTTTTATGAGAAAGAAATAGTATGATATCCTTTTTTAAGCTAAAATAATAGTACGCGATCATTTTTTATAGTTAACCCTTTTAGCTTCTATGTGCTACTCTTTCATCCGTAAATACCTAATAAGTCATTTTTTGATCATCCTTGAACCGGGGGAGGGGGGAGGGTCATTGTTCGGTTTTTATCAAATTTAAATTAAAAGTTCGATTTTATTATTTTTTTTTAAGCAAAATAAGCTTGTTCAAATAAAAATATTGATTTTTTATTTTTATATTTTTCATTTCATTTTTGAATTAACTTTTAATTTTAAAAAAGAAAGCATGTAATCATCAAATTTCGATAGTTGACGAAACAAATACATATAGTTGAGATTTTTCAAATCACAAAAACATAAAAACTTTATGATTTAATTTATAAAATTAATATAATACTATATTATGGAAGTTCAATAGAGAAAAACGAAAGTAAAATGAAAAGAGTGAAAAATCATGTAAGTTTAATACTTAATTTTATAAAATATAAATGTATTGATAATATAAGTGTACATAAGTGATTAATTACGGCTAAATCGAAAATAACCCAAATTCTTTTTGATAAAATTATAAATCGAAACCAAACCAATACATTACTTCAATTTTTTTCAATCAATTTTACACTCTTTTTCTCGGTCCTTACCTTAACAGATAAGGAGTGTGATAATTTTCTGATGAGAAATTCATGGTTGTGTTCACTCAAGGGCTTTTTGTAACCTTGTTACAAAAACAACAAAAATCTTGTTCATTCATATGTTTTTAAAAAAAAGTTTTTTTGCATTTTAAGCGTCAATATTTTCATAAAAAGGTGAAAAGAACCCCCCATGTCTGACTTATTACCGTTTAAGCCATATATTAATTTTTTTGATTCGAAATAGGTCATTTTTGATATAAATCGTTAAAAAACTAACGACGAGGACTAACATGCATGAAATCTTTTTTTTTTCATGGTTGTTTTCATCTTTTTCTAACTAGATAAACTAAAGGGGCTAAATGTAATTAAAAGTTACACACTTCAAATTTAATTGAATACTTAATTATTTTTAATATTTATTAAAATTAAAACAATTCTAATTAAATCTTACTTTAACTAAAATAATATCTAATTAAAATATACCTTAATTAAATAGAATTATTATCTTAGTTAAATTTATTTTTAATTAAATATATCTTAATTATGATTAATATATTAATTAAAATTTACTTTAATTAAACATACATTAATTAAACTTACCCTAATTAAATTTTCACTAATTAAACCTACTCTAATTAAACTTACCTAATTAAATTTACCCAAATTAAACATACTCTAATTCAACCTACCTAATTAAACCTTTATCGACCACACCACCACCACCACCACCACCGTCACCAAACCACACTACCACCTTCAACCAACCAAACCAGCAGCAACACTAGCACCACCACCGTCACCAACCAACCATAATCACCACCTCTCCCTCCCAACAACCACCATTCCTGCCGCGACCATAACCCCACCACCGCCATTGCCGCCCACCAACACCACCGCCATTTCCATAGCTTCTCAAGGGGAGTTGGGGTTCATCCTCCATCCCCGTTCTCACCATCACCAAACCACAATCCAAACCATCACCATCATCCCTGTTCTCCCTCATCTTCTTCTCCATCCTAGGGTTCCCAATTATCAAAGCCTCCAAATGAAAGCTCCCATCACAGTCCTCAAATTCGAACGCTAATTCCGTTCAAATTAGCAGCGTTTCAGAGGCCAAGAGATCGAAAGATTGGAAGAGTCCAAAACGAAGAAGTCAGTGCTGATCGCGTAAGAAGCGAAAAGGGCCGGGGGAGAGGGAAGGGGAGGTGTGAGAATATCCTTGCCCCCAACCTCGTGTGTTGGTTCCAATTCTCCCCTCAATCTGTCCACACCATCGGATCCACCATCTATGTTGAGGGTTGCAATCTAGCAGCTCCGCCCATCTCCTGGATTCACGCCAAATCTATGGAAAATGAATCATTTATTTTTTTTTCTTTTTTTTGCGGCAAGAGATACTCAAATCTGGGAGAGAGAGAGAGAGAGAGAGAGAGAGAGAGAGAGAGAGAGAGAGAGAGAGAAGGGGAGGTAGCTGGGGGTAGACGAGAGGGGGGAGAGGGAAG
>JAOWAN010000005.1:4909282-4923737 GCA_028566635.1 Lobelia cardinalis | reverse complement strand
CTCTCTCTCTCTCTCTCTCTCTCTCTCTCTCTCTCTCTCTCTCTCTCTCTCTCTCACACACACACACACACACATCTTTCTGTGAATATGTACGTACGCGTGTTACGTTTCAGAAATTACATGTGCGCACGCACAAACCATTAAAAGTTCTTTGAGGTTTGTGAACGATTGATTGAAGAAACGACATTGGAGAGGGGCTGTCGAGGGACATAGAGGCCGGCCGAACCTCAAGCTCCTTGATGAGCAATTTTTCCTGCAATTCATCCAGCAGGAATCGAGGTGTCGCGAGCATTAACAGATTCAACCAAAGGTTTATAAACTGAATCAAGACCCTCTAACAATTTATCTAATAAATATTCATTCTCAATAGGCTTATACCCAGCATTGCTAATTCATCGGCTTTGGTACGAATCAATTGGAAATATTGATCAGTAATGCTACGTGTACCTTGGGTAATGAATTTCAGTTGGTCACGTAGTTGCTTGAGATGACCGCGGGTTGGCTTGGCGAAGGTGTTCTCTAGGGATTTCTAAGCAGGGGCTGAGGTGGATGCCATTTGAACGATCAATCACCAACTTCCGTGGTCAGGCTTCCAAGGATGGCCGAGAGAGTATGAGGCTGTCTTGGCGAGTCCACACGACATGGACCAGATTCGGACGTTGCTCCTAATCGATTTTAGCTTGGGCAGGCGGCAGTCGAGCAGTGGCATCGACGAAGGAGGTGAGTCCGTAGCTATGCAAGAGGGCTTCCATCTGGCGATGCCATAAGATGAAGTTTGAGGACCTTGCAAGTTTGATTGCATGGTGTTGCGGAAGGTTCAATGCAACAAGAGGGGTCTTCGGATCAAAGGGAGGAGAGAGGGGAATGACCCGATCTTCTGCCATGAGGACATGCGGTAGGAAGAAGAAGACTGCGGCTGGGAGGGAGAAAGTAGCAGCCGTGGGTAGAGAGGAGAGTTTAGGGTTTTTTATTATTGCTCTAGATACCATAAAGAAATTGTGCAAAGATGATTTGTATTGATCATCATCAAGAGTATATATATATATATATATATATATATACATACATGTAAACCCTAAGTAAGGGATAGTAAAGTAACTATACGTGAACCTAAATATAAAAACTCTAATCAGTAAGCAGTGCCCTAGGGCACTGACGGACTAATCTGAGCGCCAAGGGCGCTCGTCAGGGCCGTTCGAAGACTTTTTGATGCCCAGGGCTAAAATAAAATTTGTGTCTTTAAATTTAAGTTATCATATAATTACTGTAAATAAATAAAACCCCTCAAATGATCAATTTGATTATAATTCAAATGAGTTTATGATCAAAAATAAGAAGAAAAAAAAATCAAGTTTCGTTAAAACGTTCTTCTAATCAAAATAAAGCCCTAAAAACTAGGGGGAAAAAGAAAAAAAAAAGAGTTAAAATTCCAATTATGTCTAGCTGATTTTGGAAGAGATCATTGGATTGACGCTATGACGGTGACTTGCTGTTTTTAAGGATGGAAAGTTCATTGCAGCAGGAGAGGTAGTCAACAATTCCATACTCACACTATGATTTTGATAGATCGAAATTTCGTTTGAATACACTGAAATTTTGTTGGTTACATTGTTACTATATATTATTTGGGGAGAAATAAAATTCTAAAATTTTAAAATTTTAAAATCAACACATGCCACAACCCACAAACCGAAACAATCATTCTAAAATCAAGAAATTATCTTTGGGGAGTCAATAGCCTGATTATCACTAATACAGTAATCTGACTCGGCCCGAAGTATTTGCAGCAAAGCACCAAAGCATAATGATAACAGGTCCGTCAATATTGAAGAGAATTGGGGAAAATTGCTCTTAATTTTCATCTTATAAATGAAGTCTAGAAGTAGAATTTAAAAGGTCGAATGGAAGAGAAATAATTTTGGGATTTGAAAGCATACGTAATTTTGGGATTTGAAAGCATACGAATTGAAGTAGAATTGGTAGGTGAGAACTGAGACGCCAATTTGAAGCATAGGCGTTAGTGCATGAGGTATAATAGCAAGAGGAGAATTTTTTTTTTCCGATCAAGTTAGGGCAGGAGGCTGGAGGCGTATACCCTTATGTGCCTGGGAAGAAAATTAAGTTGAATTGGGCTAATGGGCTTAATATACTAAAAGGAAAAAAAAAAATTGGTGCCCCTCATATTTTGGAGCCCTGGGCCGTTGCCCAGTTTGCCCTCTATCTGGGCCGGCTCTGGCGCTCGTATGAGTGCCAAGGGCGCTGCTTAGCTGGACCGATATATACACTTCTATAGTTATAATTAATTAGATTAAATATTGTCGACCTAGCTTAGCGATCAAGTAGATCGATCCATAATGAACCAAATCTTGAATTGACATCAAGTTTCTTATTTTGTATGGTGCCCATAATTAATACCTAGTTGTATAATGCAGCGATAGGGACCTGTTTGCTTAATTTGCAAACTTGTCAATTGGGAAGTGACGGTTAGTTGATAGCGTTGCTTTTGAATAAGCTATTTATGACACCATTTGGGTTGTTAGGAGTTGTTAGACAAATTTCAGTTATGTTTCTCCTTTTATTTTCTTTTCTAAATAGACATTCCATGCACGTAGCTTAACTCCATTGGTTGTTTAGGGTTGTTGTTGAGATCACTCATAGTATATACGTGAGCATTGTAAACGAGATGAAGGTCTGAAATGTATTGAACTTGCTTCTCTCTCGAATCTCTCTGCTCTCTCTTTCTCTCTCTTCTCAAATCTCCTATTCTGTTTTCTGGTTACTAAGCCACGAGTAACAATTCAAGCTTGAATTCGTAACATCTGGTATTAGAGCTCGTTCCTACTCTGGGCAATTGGTGAAAATGGTGGGAGGATCCAGACCACCATAGGACGAAACGTTGAAGCACCATGAACAACTCATCATAGGGCTTCAGGCTTCTCAGGAACGAATCGAATGGAGCATACTGTAGATGAACTAAAGGAGAATTTGACGCAGAATTCAACTCCAGGATGAACACAATGAAAAAGAGCATCGTCGACATGACAGCCTAGCTCCAAACCATGGCAAAGGGAAAGGGAGGTCAACCTGCTAAAGGGGAAGATTCTCAATCTCAGTTGAGATTCTGCACAGGGGTCTATTTTGGGTAAGCCAACTGGATTCGCTTACACAACACCACCCCCTACTTTCAATCCACATCCTCACTTCAATCCACACAACAACTTTATATTCCTGAGCACATGGATAATCAACGACACTTTAATTAGAGATCCATACTCCAATTGGGAAGATATCACACTTATGAAAGCATTAAATGGGAACTTCCCAAGTTTAATGGTGATGATCCTAGATCCTGGCTTAAAAATGTGTAGTAAATTCTTCAAGTTCAACAGAGTATTAGAGGAGGATAAGGTGGAGATGGCCACCATGAACATGGAAGGAGTGGCCGATGGCAGGTATCAGGGAGAATGGGGGTTATTGATGCTATGAGATGGGAGTATATATTATTATTCTTAATTCACTGATTTTCATGATCAGTTCTTGTTCCTTAATCCCCAGACGTTGTTGGTCTTTGATTCTTGGAAAGCAATCCCTAGCCTAGCCGAGCCACGGCTGTATCTGTTGGTGTGTGCGTGAAAGTAGTAGAAGAAAGAAAGAGAACCAAAACGAAGGAAAAAGTCTCTTTTTTCCTTTTCAAAAAGTCATCTTAAAATAATATCAAAGATCCAGAATCGATAATTACATTGAGAGGCAAAAGAAAATTAAAAGTTGACGACTCTTTTGGCCATTGAATCCCCGACTAAATTAGCTGGAACACGAACTCAGTTAGCTTTAGATACGAAGCAACATAAAATAAATCATATTTGATGAAGAATGATTTTACATTCTGAGAGGAAAAGTGATGATGTACTTCTGTATTTACCTTTCATTCTTTCACTTTGTGCCTCTTTCTTATGCTATGACATATCTCCATTTCTTTTCTGTATAATCAACATGTTTCACCAAACTATTCCTGCAACACTTCACTCCTACAATACATTTAAAATGCATAACTCATGATTGTATTTGTACCATACAAGAATCAAAATTCATCCCATCTTTTTTACTACGAGTATAACTTTTCAGTAACAAAACCGTTCCATTCCGTCACGAGTAAAGAAAGACCAAATCTCTTTGCATTATAAGAAAATGCACAGCGATAACATTAAGCACCGCAAACAGGGCGACATTTATAGGAAATGACTGCCTTGTTCCTAGAAGATCTTTTGAATGGAAAACCAAAACCTAGTCCTCTAGTCATGCAGGTGTGTAAGACAATACTAAATACACAGAGCTGTAGACATGCAAACAGCAGCGCACGGATCCATGTCCCTGAGATTCTTGAATATAAGGGCTCGAATCACCACGACCAATTTCCCCACCACAAAATGATCCAGCCACTGTAACCCCAGGGAAGCTCTCCAAGAACGGAGAGCTGTCAACATTAGTTTGTCCAAACAATGGCTCACCACGACCACAACAAGAGAAAATAATGCCTCCAATGACTTCCCTCTTATCAGGACTTGCAGCACTACCTGTTGGGCGTTGAGGATTATTCTTGCTAAAATCCACCTTCATACGGCCAGAGACAGTGCTACAAGAAGATAAAGCAACACTGGAATCTGAATGGTAGAAGCGAAAGGAATCACCGGTTTTGATACCAATATCTGCTACAAAGAGATACTCTTGGTTATCTCTGCAGGAAAAATCAATGACCAAAACGGATCAATTTGGATGTCCACAAGAAAACATCAAAAGGCTACAGTAAGAATTTGTAGTCACAAAGGCAAGCGCAAAGAAGCAAAGCAGGCAGGTATGCACAGGCACAAGCTCATTTAGCCTCAAAGATAACAACAGGACTTCAAAGGTACTCGAGGAGAATCATGCTTTTGTATGCGATACAACGACATGGTAAATGAGGGTCATAAGCAGCGAAAATGATTATTATCGTATAACGCTCTCACCAAATTACATTCAGCTTTTGCTAAAAAAAATGGCAATGAAGCCTTTAAATTAGGTTATACATGTCTAGACGAGAAAAGCTATTTTTAAATACCAAGTTACTATCCCATTACAGTTTTCAAATTTTAGTTATGCTTTACCATCAAATTAAAGCATTATGTGCCAACTTTATGATCAAAATCACTATCTGAAGATTCTTCTGGACTCAGAACTGGCACTTCACTTTTATGATTTAGAAGCCGATACCAAAAATGCAAAATGAGCGGACCCAGTTGTCTACTGAGTTGAGCTAGACTGATGTTCAATTTTCCCTAAATGAACAGCTAATGGAAAAGCCTCAATCTCAACAGCAGCAGAAGACTAATGTCTGATTTAGAATATCATTGCGCATAACACCATCTAATTGTCATCGAGTGGGAGGTGGGCGGGCGGGCGGAGGGGGTGTGGGGGAAAGGGAACTGCAGTTCAAGCAGACAAGGATTTATGCAGGAACAGAGATGAATAAAAGGCAACAATGTCTTCAACTTAATTGGTATATAAGTAAGCGAAAACATCAAACATTAATTTCAGTTGCATCTAGAAACTATCGCATCAGCCTAACTAGATCCATCTTAACCAGAGAAAGAGTCGATTATTTACTGTATAAAAAAAACACAACACGAAAACAACGTTTAACCTGTTTAAGGTTCAATGTTAAAACTTTTTTTCGTACAAAGATCGAGTTCATACAATGGGTTCAACGTTTAACTATGGACTACTGTACAATTGATTAAAAAATATGTGAACATAACTAAATACGAAGAAAGTGGCAGACTTACCCCAGAACTTCATGAAATGTCTGAGATGTTATCCAATCCTTTTTATCAGATGCAATAGAAAATTTTCTTCTTTTCGTTACCCCAATGTAGAAAGTTGGAAACTGCATTCGGTCTCCTAGCTGTCACAAATCATCACACTAATATGAGGCGAGCATAAAAAACCGAGAAAAATAATTAAAACTGATGGCAAGTTTGTGGGTGTAAGCAGAGGCCAAATGCTGCTCCTTCCGCGCAATGAATTGGTAGCTCATTACTTAGAGAAAGAAATAACACCAGATAGACCCGGCTAAATTTTGACTCTGACTGAAAAAGACTTGGTAATCATTTATTTGCCTCGAAGATGGTCGTAATCACAACATTAAACTGGATGAGACCTAGACCGGAGTATCCAAATGTGTAATAGAGCAAAGCTAAGTAGGAAGTTCCTAAAGGTATAGATAAGCATACTTCATCAAATACTTGACTTATAATAGTTTGACCATCAAGATTCTCACGGAGCCCTTCTCTTCTTGCAGTGAGCCAAGTCAAACAGTCCCCCCGTTTCTCTCTAACAGAAGCTGCCTTGTATGTGGGACCTATGGGTGATAAACCATTTGATAATGCAGCATAGAATTGTGTTTCTCCCATACCTGCTCATTGATTTCAAAGAAGTGATACATGGAAAGAAGTTAGGTAGAAAAAAAAAATATTAAATGACGTGAAAGCATCACATAAAAAAGAAAAAAAAAAAAAGAAATGCTAACGGTTAAGAGCGAGTAAATCAAAATCACATAGAAAAGCAACTTGATAGCAACATCTCTCACCACATGGTCAATGGGAACATATGAAAGATGAAATGTATTGCAAGCTCCCAAAAAAACATACATAATGAGCACAAAAAAGCTTTGAGATGGCCTTCATACATATGTCTTTATGGTAAGAATCAAAGACCCATAACTGCGTAAAAGACTCTTATGCAGAATGGCTTCATAAAGAGCCAGCTTCCACACAATTTTCCGAAAGCATGAAAATATTCACCTCTAAAAATATTCCAAGTAACATTACCAAAATTGAATAAACAGTTAAGTTTCTCTAGTATAGTCGAATTTTCCATTACCATAAAGGTTTGACTCTACCAACACTAATTAAAGAAGAAGTGAAGGTAGTGAAGCATTGAACTAATTTTCTTAAATTAAAATGCAAAAAGATTTCATGTTCAGGAACCCACCGGGGAGTCAGGAATTCCCAAAAGTGTAGACATGATGTGAAGGCAGTGAAGCTTCGTAGTAATTTTCTTAAATAAAATGCAAAAAGGTTTCATGTACAGGAACACACTGTTTCGGGGGGGAGTAAGGAATTCCAAATGTGTAGACACACTCAAAGTTGTTTAATTATACCAGTGTGTGCATGTGTAAATATTCTTCCGTCTTTACCAAAGGAAACAATAGAGCGGTTCCAAAAAAATTCAAAACATCAAATCCTTTCGAAGGACAAAGTAGTAGCTATAATGCATAATTCCTCAAAGCCAATCTTCAAAAATATCGTTACACCACCACCATTAGAAGGAATCAGGAAATACAATGTACCCAAAATTACAGAAACAGTGTTGACTGGGTTGTGCTACAGAACTTACCCTGTGGTTTGTCCCTGTCCCTTGCAAATACCAAAGCCACGGCAGCTGAAGTGAAGTTGTTACACATGCTGATGCTCTTTGCACTATCACCTCTGTATACGTACTGACAACTTGCATCACCCACAATGACAGTCTCTGGAGACATGGCATAATCTGCAGTAGTAAAAGACAAATAGCAATTACATACTATGCATCAGCTCTTTCGCATGTACCAGACTTGCAGGTGGAAGACAAATTTAAGCATGGAGTGATAAGTCATTTAAAGTTAATAAAGCACTTTAGACGGAATCTGAACATATTACCACAGCATGGAACTAGTTTGAAACAGTAACTCATGTTTCTAATAAAATACTGTTTATCTAACATTTTTACTACCTTGCATTTATAATCCCACTACCACATAGCATAGAAGAATACCAGCTCAAATTTTTGCTATGGCAATAAACGACACCGACGACAGAAATCTATTTCCTTAAAAACACATCAATGTGATTTGAAAATGTTTTGCAATTGAATACATAAGATATCAATAAGCTTTCAATATGATAGTATATTATCAATATACTACTCACCCATCTTTTCAAGAACAGGTTTCATGCCAGTTCCGCAGTCCTACCAATATATGCCAGTCAAGCATTAGAAATGAAACACAAATCAAAGCATAGGTATTAATTTATTTAAAATAATCTGCGATATTTTTTTACAAAAAAAAAAAAAATGAAGAAAATCATGCAATTAGTTGAATCAGCTTACGCCAAACATTATAATCGCAGAAGGGGACATGCATCCTGAAACAGAAAGTGTGCGCTCCCTGATATCCTTAATGAACTCGTCAATCATGGGAACCTGCTGCTCCTGAAGTTTAGTGTGTAGGTCAAGTCACTTTCTGCCACAACTTAAACTGTGGAAAGAACTAAATTTGCAATTGGATTTAAAGAGCCAGAATGTGCAAACTTCAATGGAGGAGGGTTGTGTTAGGTAGCCTAAGCGTAATACTTTGTCAAATCTTTTATGAACATGAATTGTAATATTCGTTGCGTAAATGCAAGGACGTCACCGGTCTATATGTTGACTTGGCATTGAAACGCATGGAATGACATAAAACAATTCATGTAGCCGACCCCAAGTGATTGAGTTTAAGACTTTGTTGTTGTAAATGAGCAAACTTCAAACGAATTTCATCAATTTCTGCATGCGATGAAACTTCGATCGGATGCCAAAATTTTGAAGTCTTTGGCAGCTAAAGATGGCCTTTTTACCTCATTTTGCTTCAAAAGCGGGATGATATCGACTTTCAACCCTGGTACAAAGCCAACGGTCAAAGCAATCGCTCGGTTTGCATTCTCATTTATATTCAGAGGAGCATCGAGACCCTCATCCTCATCTTCATCTTCGGTTACTTCCCACTGAATCTGCTCAAGACTCCATTAATTAGCAAAAACCATGTATAAGAGATGTCCTAACTTGGTCTCACATGTACATATCAATCGTATACAAATAAAAGTTACTCCCAAAAAGAACAAGTTCAAAGTAAAAAGGCAAAGAGTAAAAGTTACACCTCCTTAAATTCATTTGAAAGTGCATCCCTTCCAATTATTCCAGAAGGTAGAGAAGTAATGATAGGAGTTTTCGATCCTAATTTTGAAGTAATCTGCACATTCACAAATTTCAATACATCATAAATTGAAAGGAAAATATGCGCAAAACTAAGACAGGCGAGAAAGAGGGAGATACGTACGAGCTGGTGAGCCTGTTGCAAATCAAAGGAAGGGCCAACGTAGACCATCGCAAAATGTGGCCGTATGGGCTCCAATAGCACCTTTCTTACTACCTCTTCCGCAGCAACCTTATCATAATTGGAAATACAGTATCCAATTAAATGCCCTAATTTCCAATTTAAATACCACATATCTACTGGATTGGAAAGGGAAAGGACATGAACTGATTAGTACCTGGAGAGAGGGATTGAGGGAGAAAGCGGAGGAGAGCTTAGGCCGGGAGAGAAGGCGGTCGCAGACGAGGTTCCAGGAGCGGCTGACGCAAGCGGCGGAAGCGAAGGATAAGGCTGGAAGTCTAGCGAGTACGTTCTGGAGGAGGTCTTCTCCGATGAATTCAATACTTCCTCCTCCGGCGAAACGCAGCTGCCTCTCCTCTATCGGCGTAGTCATTTCCGATTGTCCGGTCGTTATTTCCGTTGCTGGTTTTTGGTGGTGCTCCGTGCCGACGCTGGGAAAGAATTTGGTGTATTCGTATAATCGTGTAACGTACCAGACGTAAAGCGCTTGTAATGGTACGTTTTCTAAATAAATATTAGAAACACCCACACCCCCTTCTAAATGGAATATTTCATTCTTAACCCCCACAGAGATGATCAAATAAAAATGAGTGGGTCGCTCTCGCTGCACCAATTTCTCTCCAAAATCATCATTAAAAAAGAATCGACATAATATGATTCTTGGTTTCGTTGATCAAGTGACAATAACTATCATTAATTATATACGTGTAAGTTGACGATGTTCTCCAAGGAAATTGGTTTCATTAGTTACTTCAATTTGCAAGAGGAATGATGGATGATGCATCACTAGTACTGCACGTCTGCACCAGTTTTATCCTTCTAGGGATGGAGCAATGGCGCTGGTGAAGGAGAAATAGTAGGAACCAAGGGGTGACTCAGTGGTAGAATCGAGCTTTACAGTATGTAAAATTTCAGGTTCAATTTCTTCTTATGCCCCTTGAGACCAAAAAAAAAAAAGAGAAGTAGTAGTATCCTTAACACGAGAAAATTCAAGTTTCTTTATAAGCTCCTTAGCAATCATCGCATTCCCTCTATGGGATGGATGATACTCATCCCAAAAGCAGGTATACACGTAAGAGCTGACCTAATCCCAAATGAGCAGCACGGTGCATTTTTCTGCTGCCTCCGCGCCAAGTTTGACTTTCATCAATTATTGGACTCCTTAAAATAATTCAATTTGCTTATAAAGTGAGAACCTTTGAATCTGCATTTTCAATTCATAATAAGAGATATTTTTGTTTATTGTTTAATTGATCCAACAAACGGTATACTTTCGATTTGTAGACATCAGTAGCTTGTTATAAAATAAATGTAATTGGTATGCTTGGTTACTTCCTCACTTTCACATTTCATCAAACAGATTGCAAGTATTAGAGTGACGATAGTGGAAAAAACATCAAACAAATTGCGAGCACTAGAGAGACGGTAGTAGGAAAAATAGGAGCGGCATTTAGAGGGGCGGTAGTGAGAAAAATATAAAAATAGTATTTTCGACATTAGAGGGGCGATAATGAAAAAAATAGTGGCGTCATTTAGCCCCAAAGGGTTACGTTAATGAGTATCCTGAGTAGGAGAAATGATGCTCTTTAAGTAATATAAAATTAAAATATTTTTGCATTAAAATTTTACATCAAAATATTAATGTACATCATTAATTATTATATATATTTTAATAATATTGAAACATTTCTTTTGAGTTATTATCATTGTTAATATTTTCCATCATAAAATTATTTTAAAAAAGGAAAAAGACGGGAGGAGGAGTGTGGGTAATCTTTTTTTTTTCCATTTCCTTTTTTTTTTTTAATGTGTTAGTGATTTTTCACTTACTCTCCACGTAATTTAAACCCGTAATCTATTGAAAATAGGAAAGACGTGTTATCATTAAATCGCACATCGTTGTGGAGGAGTAAATAGGTAAAGGATATACAATACGTCCTAAACTAAATAGGTAAACTATATAAAGTAATATACTACAATAATTAGGAGATACTAAAATTATAAATCTACTACTCCCTCCGTTTCAAAATAGGTGACCTTTTAAGCTTATGCACACATCTTAAGAAATATTATACATTTACAGATTTATCCTTATTAAATAGCCTCTCTTTAATGTTAGTAGAAGAGATAAATGCAATTAATGATTATGGAAAGTTGAAAAAATAGAAGGGCAATATAGAAAAGTAGGGGTAAAAGAAGCCTAAAAATTTTAAAGTGACAATTATTTTGGAACAAAATTTTCTTGCTAAAAGGTCAGCTATTTTGAAACGGAGGGAGTATAATTATATTTAATAATATCTAGATCCTTTTATATGTGGGTACTTGATTGTGCTTGCTGTCATAAAAGGGCAAGTTAATTGTAGTCACTTCTCCTGAAACTTTCCCAGAATTTACCCTCCTAGCATGCAAATGATCTTTTCATATTACTCCAAAATGTAAAACCATAGGAACTTGGGACATTTTAACAAAACATTAATACAAGACAATGCTTCTTTCTATGTTGGAATTCACCCAGCCTGCATTCTACTGTGGAATCACATAACTTTGAATAAAGGCATTCTCTTGCACAGAATTGCAAAATTTTACAATCATGCTTGATGTTTTAAGAGAGATCTAAACTAGAGGGAAGGTAGGTATGGCGACAATCGTGTTGAACTGAAAGGCTCAACTTCAAATCTAACGAAGATCAAATAACCAAATAACAATGCATTAAAAGTTTTCCACAACTAAATGAAGAAAACACAGTAATAAACCCTTAATCTTCATCTATTCCCAATAGAAAGGGAGAGTTTGAGGTGTTTCGTTATCGCGAGATGCTTGAGGCGCCATGTGAAACATTCCCTGGCAATGGGCATCCGGATCACCAGTAGTAGCATTTTGAACCAGAATAGACTCCATTGGCTCCAAACTACCATAAGTAAGACCTGAATCTAGCGGATGTCCGGAAGGGATCAGGTTAGGCTGCATCACATGGCTCGGGCCTATACAAGATGTCTGTGTTGGAGATGATGACAGAAGAGAGAGAGCACAGTCTCGAGACGCAAATCCATCACAGAACATTTTGTCGCTGCTGCTACTAGTTTCTGAAGAAGTGATGGTGCTGAGAAGTGGTTGACAAGTGGAAGTTTTCCTAGATGTGTGATTGTTGAGTTCAAGGTTAGTACTGTGGAAGAGGCTGAATTGATGTCCTGGCCCTTTGTTACTGCTGGAGGAGGAGGATTCAGGAAACGAGTTTTGTCTGTGAGGATAATAGAACTTAACATCTTCCTCAGCTTTGACAACTCCAGCCCAGATTGGATTTGTGACAGCAGTGGTTGTATATACTTGTGGACCCGAGAATTGCAACATTGTGGAACCTGAAAATCAACAAGCATAATGTGTACATGAATTCTTGGGTCTTAAGTTTACTCATCCATCAGAGTCGTAATAATAATAATAATAATAATAATAATAATAATAATAATAATAATAATAATAATAATAATAATAATAATAATAATAATCCAAACCTTGGTTACTGAAGAGGCTGCCAGAATGTGATAGAGTTTCTGGTTGAGGCTTCCTTCTCCTACGGTTATGACCATCTAGACGCTTCCTGCAACTTCTCTTTCCTTCATCAAACTCCTCTAAGGAATGAAACCTATAGACATGGAAACAGAATGCACAAGGACCTTTAGTTTCATTTAAACCAAACAACCAACCAAGAAGCCAAAGCCAGTGCGCAGTTAAAGCTCACTCGTCACAATAAACAGTTGTACACCCTTCCATCCCAGAAATGGCTGTCATTTTTCATTCGTGGCTATCAACAATAAAGCAAGCTCGTTTAGGAGTGAGCGGGTACCCTATAACTGTCAAGCCCAGATTCTTCTTAACTAGCGAGAAAATGAAAATCTATAAATTTGAAAGGGACATTTTGATTTCCTTCGGATTGATAATCTATGAGGTTATATCGACCAAACAAGATAGAAGAATTTTTTTAAATGAAGATAGACTGACAGGAGAAGACTTTTATGATTATCGTGGGATTTTCATAGTGTCCAGATTCTATTAAGAGTGAATGGAAGTGCATTTTAAAGGCCAATGACTATCAGGATTAGTAATTAACTGGCCAAAGTAGATAGCAAAGCTCCATTCTCAATAGACAGCACCTTTTACTCTTTTAGTAACGATTACTTTTGTTTTTACCTTTTTCGTTCACAGCACATCTCTTTAAGATCCTGGTAGGCTAGGACAATCAAGGAAAGAAGAAAAGTGGAGTACAACAATATTTACACTATATACATAAATATATGTAGGTAAGAGAGTTAAGATCCATACCTGCTACACTGCTGGCAGAAGCGTTGCTTAACGCCATTAATTCTAACTTTGGGAGTCTTAGAGTGGACTTCACAAACCTTATGGCGCCTATGGTACTCTCTGCAGATACTAAGGTCCGCATTGCACCCATCCACGAGACACGATGCCGTCTGAACTCCTGCACCAATCGCACGAGCTCTCTTGGCTGATCCGGAAGGTGACAATGTCATTTTGGAGACGTTAGTTGCCTCATTTCCAGTGTCAATTAGGTGACCAAGCTTCAAATCCACTGAAAAATCGCTCTTAATCCCGTGGCCAGTAAAGCTACTTGACCCACTAACCCCATCAATGTTTGCAACTGTTCCCTGTTCAAATTCAGTAAAATCCCAAGTGGGAGTCTTCAAATTCCAGTCCATATTACTTCTTCTTTTTCTTTTTCCGTTCCTGATCCCCAAGTCCAATTTCCACCTTATAGTCTCTACTAAGCAAATTTACACTTGCACTATTACTTAAACTACCCCCCAGTCAAGGAAACCCAATTTTTTTGGGGGGTCAATGAAGACTCAGTTTAACAACAACCCAAAGGACCAAAGTGGCCGAAATGAAATTGGCAACTGGGAGCTTGAAACTGTGGAATTTCCAAGAAACCAACAAAGCAGTATAAATAGGTGGTCCACGGAATATAGTAGAAGCTCGGAGTCAGATAATTGAAAAGCACACACAAAAATACAGCTTAAAACAGGAATCCGAGAATAAAGGATAAGAACTCAATTTGGAAAAACATATCCATCAAGCCTTTAAAATAGTAAAACCTGATACAACTTCAAGAAGATATGGTATACAATACTACTATTAAATGGAGAGAGAGAGAGAGAGAGAGAGAGAGAGAGAGAGAGAGAGAGAGAGAGAGAGAGAGAGAGAGAGAGGGAGGGAGGG
>JAOWAN010000005.1:4868862-4887466 GCA_028566635.1 Lobelia cardinalis | reverse complement strand
TTCGATACTTTTTTTGGGGCGTAACGGCGTCGTGCCCTCGGGCTCGGGCACGGACATTAAGTAGTATTAAAAATTTTAAAAATGCCATCCGTGTCCTCGGGCACGGACATTAACTAGTATATATATGGTCTGAGCATGCACCTTATTGTCTTCCTATAAAGGATTTAGCTAGCTAGTGGCCTACTAATATTCTCTTCCTTCCTAGGAGATGATGGACTTATTCCTCTGAATATTCCGAGCCGAGCCCCTGCGGCTGGGAAGAAAAGAACCCCCTGGATTTGGTGATACCCACATTTATTTTATTTTTAGTTTATGAAACATGTGCTGCACTTTAGGATCCAGTGGGCCTGCCGCTCAATATATTTGTGGCCCAATTTGGTAAAGGCAGAATCCTTCTTACGTTTGATTCACAATCTAACAGGGAAAGCCATTTAAAAAAAAAAAGAAAAGAAAAGGAAACGATTAATATATAGTACTAGTATTATACCAAAATGAAAAGGAAAAAAAAAAATTCAACAGAAGAGATACAACACCGAAAATGTGTGTATCGCCAGAGTAATCCAACTCTCAGTTCATCGAAAATAAAGCAAAAAATGCACAAACATGATTTCTAGGTCATAACAAAAAGATTAATTGGGATGATCAGATGGCGGTCTTTTGTTTGGCTAGCCACACTGATCTGGCTCGAACTATCTCAGCTTTATCACACTGCTTTTGTAGCAAATGTGTGCATTCTAGTTCCGCTACTCCGTTCTTCTTCAATGTACTACAATCGCTCGACGACTCTTCAACATCCTTTGATTTCATACTGGTCATCGAGTCGAGGATATTGGATTGCCTACATTCCCGTCTGTATTCGAGTGTCATGCTTGTCAGATAGTAGTCTTCTAATACATTCAGTGGCACACTCTGCATTTCACCAATGTTACAACTAACAAAACTTTCTACATATGTGCTGCTAAGGTAAGGTACTGCAGAAAAATGGGTTTGTGCTTAATTTTAAATCTATGAGACATACCTCCAAAATCCATCCAATGTATTTGACATTATTAACATGTTGGTTAGCATCCATGTCGCTCCATCTTGGCTAGATTGTGCAAAGAAAAAAAAGTCATTGAACCAACCAAATATGGAGGAACATATATAAGAAGGGATCAACTTTTGATGGATTGAATTTCTATATGTATATTGTGTACTTACAGCTAAACCTGATCGAATCCTCTCTGCAGTTTCGTCAGTAAGTTTCTCAATTTTATCACAATCTGTGTCTTCTTTCGCGATTGCAGCCCTTTTCAGGTAGAACGGTTCGACTTCTCTTTTCACTTCATCTGGGATTTTTGACAACTTTCTAGTCTCTCTGTTCATGATCACCCATGTACTGCAAGTGCAGGGTATATATGGTATACAAGGAGTAAAAGCAAGTTAGTTATGTTACAAATGAAAAATCTCTGCATTTCATATCCATATATACTAGCTAGGGAATGCACCTTGTTGCTCTTGTTATAATCTTTTGTGTCTTGTAGTCACGAATTATATAATCTCGCCTCATTCCATTTTTTCCAGCTGCACCTACCCATGTATCGATCTCCACCACATCTCCCCTATTAGCACACGGTCACAAATTTGTCGGTTCTTTTTTCATTTTTGAGCTGCAACATTATAATTAATGGACATGAACAGACATACGTACCACGAGCTATATTTTTCGACTTGCACATGAATGCGGGTAACCACCCATATTAGTTTCCGGAGGCTCATTTCATGTGTTGCACCAAAGCCATTCCCAGCTAGGCCAGAACATGTTACATGATTGAGAGCCGTCTCCTGCAGCCCCAAAAATTACATTGTGCTTTATCAAGTTCGTACAATAAAGGAGAACCTAGTACATAAGACTCCTAAAAACGAATCATACTATTAGCTAAGAAGTAAAAAAGATTAAAAGCCAACCTGAAGTAGATTCATCAAAGTTTCCATGGTGGCAGTTTTGTCCGGACCAATTTCATAAGACCGTATGACAAATGTTTGTCGATAAACAAAGCGACCCCCCTCGACGAACCTCCCTTGAAGATAAGCGTGATCATGCTCATCAACGCTCGTATTTTTCAGCAATTCGCTGCTCCTATCCCTAACGAAAGGAACCCCGTAAGCATGCTTTCCATTTACATTCTTCTCATTCTTCTCTTCAACGCTCTTATAACTTCTAGCATTTGCTGTCACAGAGAATTTTCGCTGTGGCAAGTTTAAATTTCTCGGTGCAAAGAGCCCTACCTTCAAAGATTTCGTACCGATCCCCAGACTAAAATCCTTCTTCTCTCCTGTACACAAGTCCTTGGTATAGGTTGGGGTAAAGCCATTCATTGATGCCATTGATGTCATTGCTACAATAACATTCAGCTACTGGCAAGAAAAATAGAAAAATGAACAAAAAATTTAGTCTGATGAAAATGAAATGTAAAATGCAACTTAAAAAAAATTCTACAAATGGTGAAGAAGAAGAAGAAGAAGAAGAAGGTGTTAATCTTGGTTGGTCTAGCTAATTGCTAGAAAGAAAGGGGATTATTAATGGTCTAATTAAACAATGTAAAAAGGAAGTTGATATATTTTCTAGTGAAATGTGTGATGGGGGATATCATATTTTTAGCTCAACCACTTTTTTCTTTTTGGTTGGGAGAGAAAATGGAGAGCTCTCCGTCATTAGCTTACACGCAAAAGTAGACACATTTTAGTGGGTATTAATATTAAACAGGGAGGTTCTTAAACACATACTACTAATTCTAGGTTTTGTTTAATTGACTAGAATTGTTTTTTTGTTTTCTTGGGGGAGGGGGGGCTAAAATAAAGGGGGTACGGCCTCTAAGATTTGACTATTTAGAGTGGTTAAGATTTGAGAAACCAAAAAAAAAAAAAAAAGGATTGGGTACGAATAGCAACTAATCTTTCTGCCACCTACTTGATGTTCTAAATATCCGCGTCCCATCTCCAACTATTTATCAACTGATCATTCCGATTTACTTAACATTTAGGTAATATCGAATTCTTATCATTAGAGTGAAATAATATGTCACACTATATTTTTTTTTCTTTTCGCATTCCCCTGATTTTTTTCCTTTTTTTGATTTTTTTCTACATTTTTCTATTTTTTCTGCATTCTTTCTAATTATTATTTTACTTTAATATTTTATTGTATTAAATAAGATATTTTATTAAAAGTATAAAATTGTACCAAGTCTAGTTATTGATAAACCGTGACACATTTTGATGCAGTATATGTTAGAGTAAATATTATTGAATTACTGTTTTTCTTTCATAGTTGTACTGATCTTTAGGAGTTGGTTATTTCTAAATTGTTTTAATCTTATTTGTTCTAATTTTTAGGAGTTAGTGGTGTCATTAGTTTATCCAGATCATGGGTTATCATGAGTCTTACTTTGATGTTATCATCAGTAATATACCTCTGTGCTTATTTCTTCCAAGTTTTAATGGTGGTATCAGAGAAACACAAATTTGAGAGTAAAAATACGTGTGACAGTCGTTTATATTAGTTTTTTCATTTACCAATGGCCACTGATTCCAATTTTGTGCAGGCAGCCATCCCACGATTTGATGGTCACTATGCCCATTGGAGCATGCTAATGGAGAATTTTCTACGGTCAAAGGAGTATTGGACGATCGTTGAGTCTGGAGTTCAAGAGCCACAAGCAGACATAGCGTTAACAGAACCACATAAGGTGGAATAAGAAGGCAGGCGTCTGAAAGACTTGAAGACAAAGAATGACCTCTTTCAGGCCATTGATCGTGCCATCTTGGAAACTATTCTTTGCATAGAAACTTCCAAGAGTATTTTGGACTCTATGAAGAAGAAATATCAAGGTTCTGTTAGGGTGAAGCGTTCACAGCTTCAAACCTTGAGAAAGGATTTTGAGATGCTAGGCATGAAGGATGGAGAATCTGTCACCAGCTATTGTGCAAGAACAATGGAGATCAGTAACAAGATGAAATTTCATGGCAAGAAGATGGGCGATGTCACCATTGTGGAGAATATATTGCGATCCATGTCACCAAAGTTCAACTATGTTGTTTGCTCGATTGAAGAATAGAAAGATATAGACACATTCTCTCTTGATGAATTGCAACGTTCCTTGTTGGTTCATGAGCAGAAGATGAACAGAAGTTCAGCAACGGAGGAGCAGGGTTTGAACGCTTCTACCAATACTCACTCTAACAATTTTAGAGGAAGGGGAAATCGATGGGATGCAACTGACAAATCCGAGGTGGAATGCTTTAGAAGAATGTTCTACCAGGTTGGCTCATGAAAAGGGAAAGGAAAAGGAAATGGAGGAAATCAAATTTTGTTGAGGACAAGGAAGTAGAAATATTGTTGATGGCTGTTCAGGATGGAAAGAAGCTCGAGTCAAATGTTTGGTATGCCGATACAAGCTGCAGTAACCACATGAGTGGAAGTAAGTCTTCTATTTCTTATTTAAATGAATATTTTCGTTCTACTATCAGTTTTGATGATTGTTCTACTGTGAAAGCAATGGGAACAAGGGGATATTATGATAAGAACTAATAATGGATTTGTGGAAACAATCTCTAATGTTTTATATGTTCCTGATTTGAAGAGTAATTTATTGAGTGCGGTCAGCTTCAAAAAAGGGGTTATGTTATCATTATTAAAAAAGTTGCTTGTAAAATTTATGATCCTGTTAGAGGAGCTATTGCAGTTGTTAAGATGGGTTCAAACGGGTTATTTCCGTTGGAGATTGAATGTATTCAATCTTGTCATGTAGCTGAGACGAAAGATCCTTGGTGGTTATGGTATCTTGGTTATGATCATTTGAGCTTTGGTGGTCTGAAGACCCTTCAGCAAAAGAACATGGAGACAGATCTTCCTTTATTTAATTTCACTTCCCAAGTCTGCGAAGAATGTGTTGTTAGCAAACAACATCGTTCCAAATTTCCTCAAAGGGAAGTCATGGAGGACAAAGGATGTTTTGGAGCTGGTGCACTAAGACATATGTGGTCCAATAAACCCAATTTCTAATGGAGGTAAAAAATACTTAATTAACTTCATTCATGATTTTTCAAGGAAAATTTGGGTTTGTTTCTTACAAGAAAAATCAGAAGCATTTTTTGCATTTAAATGCTTCAAATCTCGGGTGGTGAATATTGTTCAATAGATCAAAATGGTATTCAGAGAGAGCTTACAACTGCATATACGGCACAGCAAAACGATGTATCAGAGAGAGGAAAAATAGAACTATTTTGAATATGGTGAGAAGCTTGTTCGCAAGATGAAGGGTTCCAAAGAGTTTTTGGCTGGAAGCAGTACATTGGAGTATTCATGTTTTAAACAAAAGTCCAACTTTTGCTGTTCAAAATATGACGCCACAAGAAGCGTGGAGTGGAAGAAGACCAGTTGTAGATACTTTAGAATATTTGGATGCATTGCATTTGCGCACGCACCAAATGTTAAAATGACGAAACTTGATGATAAGGCTGAAAAATGCATCAATCTCGGTGTAAGTGAAGCCTCGAAAGCTTACAAACTATTCAATCATGTAACAAAGAAGATTGTGATTAGAAGGGATGTGGTTTTTGGTGAAGAAAGCAGTTGGAACTGGAATATACAATAGTCTGCTCAAGTCCTGATGACTGTGAGGCTGAACATGAGCAAATTTCATCTTCATGTATGCCCCAAATAACTGAAAATTCACCAACAGTGGCTGCGGTGAATGAAGTGGAGGTTGCTGAAGCAAATGAAGAAGAAATTGTTCGTCGGGTTAGAAGAAGACCTGCTTGGATGGAGGACTATGAGGTAACTGGAATTACTGATCCACTTTCTCATTTTGCTCTGTTCTCAGATTGTGATCCTACAGATTTTGAGAATGCTATTAAAGAAGAAAAATGGCAGAAAGCGATGGAGGATGAAATTGATGCTATTTAGAGAAATGCTACTTGGGAGTTATCAGATCTTCCGAATGGGCATAAAACCATTGGTGTAAAGTGGGATTTCAAAACAAAGCTGAACTAAAATGGTGATGTCGACAAGTACAAGGCACGCTTTGTGGCTAAAGGATACAAACAACAGTATGGGGTGGATCATAAAGAAGTATTTTCTCCAGTTGCTAGACATGATTCTATCAGATTGGTGGTTGCATTTGTGGCACAGAATTCTTGGCCCATTTTCCAACTAGATGTAAAATCAGCATTCTTGCACGGATACTTGGAGGAACAGATATATATCGAGCAACCCCCAACGTATGTTAAGGTTGGAAATGAGAATAAAGTGTATAAATTGAAGAAAGCGCTCTATGGATTAAAACAAGCTCCACGGGCTTGCTAAGTCACATCGAGGCTTACTTTCTTAGCAATGGTTTTCTTAAGTGTCCATACGAGCATACACTTTTTGTGAAGCTCGAAAAAGGAAAAATGCTCATTGTTTGCCAATATGTTGATTACCTCATATTTTTTGGAAATTGTGATGAAATGTTTAAATAGTTTAAGAAGTCTATGATGGATGAGCTTGAAATATCTGGTCTCAGGATGATGCACTGCTTTCTTGGCATCGAAGTAGCACAATCAAATGAGGGGGGTCTTTATTTTTCAAAAGAAATATGTAGGGGAAATTTTGGACATGTTTCTCATGACGGATTGTAATCCCGTAAACACTCCAGTTGAAGTTGAATTGAAGCTGCAGAAAGATGACAAAGGAAAGAATGTGAATATCACACTTTATAGACAAATTGTGGGCTGTTTGATGTATCTAACAACAACACGACCTGATATTATGTATTCAGTGAGTTTAATTAGCAGATATATGGAGAATCCTACAGAAATGCATTTACAAGCAGCTAAGAGAATTCTTCGTTACATGCAGGAAAAGTGGAATTCTGGGTTGTTTTACAAGAAGAGTGGAAAGTCCAAATTATTGGGATTTACTGACATCGATTATGCAGGGGATCAAGATGATAAAAGAAGCACTTTTGGCTATGTTTTTATGATGGAGACTGGTGCTATTTCATGGTCATTCAAGAAGCAGTAAATTGTCACTTTGTCAAGTACTAAAGATGAATTTACTGCAACAATAGCTACTGCTTGTCAAGCTATTTGGCTTAGAAGAATTCTTGAGGAGCTGAAGTTCAAGCAACCAGGATTCACAACAATATACTGTGACAACAGTTCAGCTATCAAACTCTCCAAGAACCTAGTGCAGCACGAAAGAAGCAAGCACATTGATGTGAAGTTCTATTTCTTGAGAGACATTTGCAATTGGAACAATTGATTTGATCTACTGCAAAAGTGAGGATCAAGCAGCTGATATATTCACCAAGGGTCTCACGATGGAGTCTTTTGTAAAGTTTTGGAGGTTGCTAGGTGTTTGCACTCTTGTATCAATAAACACTTTAAACTGATTGTTAGCATATATCAGTCTAAGCGAGGAAATGTTAGAGTAATTATTATTGAATTAAATGTTTTTCTTTCATAGTTGTCCTGATCTTTAGGAGTTGGTTATTTCTAAATTGCTTCAATCCTATTTGTCCTAGTCTTTAGATATTAGTGGTGTCGTTAGTTTATTCGGATCATGGGTTATCATGAATCCTACTTTGATGTTATTTCTGTTATGTAATTGTTTATTTAAATGCTTATTAATTATGAATAAAATTATACAGGCACTAATATACCTCCGTGTTTATTTCTTGAAGTTTTAACGGTATATTAGGAGTTGGCATGAAGGTTAATAGATTCCACATATGATTCTCTCCGACTTTGATATAAGCAAAGGTGAGTAGTTTTGGAAAATACAGCTGAGGCCTAACTGTTAATGGATCAGGCCGGCTGAGCGCAACAATAACATTAATTTGGACTCTGGATTGGGCAGTTAATTCTAGATCAAGAAGAAATCTGTCCATTCTCTGGGCCTTCATCTGAATAGTTCCGGAAGTTCATTGGCACGGACCCATGACCAGATCATGGGATGGGATCGTGCAATTTTTATATGGAGTGCCAGTGCCCATAATGCACATAGAAATTATATAAAATGCACATAATAAATATACAATGCACATAAATTATGATATGTACATTTTATATAACATCTATGTGTATTATGGGCACTCCTTGTTAGAGTGCCTAGGCACTCCATATAATTTTCCGGAATCATGAGTTCAACCCAACTTAACTTTTTGAATCAGCTCTTTGCAAAAAATCAGACGTTAGATTGGAGTTGCGAAATCTAAAATAATTGCAACATTTAGGGGCGTAAGTTTGAGTCGTTCAATCAAATCGAACGGTCTCAAACAAGTTATTTTGGGTTGATTTCGTTGAATTTTGGGAATGATTATGGTTTGCAAAATTTCAGAAACCGCATGATGAGATTAGGTACACGGTTTCCACAAATTAAATCAAATCGCTCTAATCATGTATATACATATATATATATATATATTTTTAAAATACACCCTTTTTCTATATAAATTTTATATAAAATTTGGCAAGTGTTGTAATAATCTAATGACTCGATCACTCCCCTGGAGCGGTCGGATTGGCTGTTTTTATAAAAAATTTCACTATAAATTTTATATAAATATATGTTATATTATTTAAGTTTAAAAGTAAAAATTAGAAAAAGATTTAAAATAACTTTATACTTCCTTCGTTTTAATTTAATTGTCATTAATAATGATATATTGTGATAGCTTTATGAGACTTTTAATATCATTAAAACGTACTTATAAAATGGGGAAAACGGCATTTTAGGCTCCAATGTTTGATAATTTTGGCATTTTGGATCCTCAGGTTCCAAAGTTGGTGATTTAAGCTCTGATGTTGCAAAGTTGCAGCAAATTAGACCCCAATGTTTGATCACTTTGACATTTTGAGCCCCCAGGTTCCGTTATTTTTGGACGTTTTCTGTACAAAAAGGTCTGATTTGCTGCAACTTTGCAACATCAGGGGTCCAAATCACCAACTTTGGAACCTGAAGACTCAAAATGTCAAAATTGTCGAACATTAAAACTTAAAATGCCGTTAACCCTATAAAATGGGAAAAGAAAAAAAGAATTGAATTATGTTTGCCGACCAGAGGATTTTTAATGGTCAAAATGAACTTGCTTTTTGACCTTTTATTACTGCTTAAGAGGGGGGTTGGTGAAATCGAAATGAGTCGATATGGTTCCACCGACATGGTGCATAAAAAATTGGGACACGTGGCTTCTGTTTGGGGGAAAGAACATTGTCATGCAGCCCCAGCCCAAGGCCAAGCCCAACCCCACACGATATGGCGAAGTATCAGGATCCACGCATTTCTTTCCCCTTCCTAGGACTAAAGTTTGAATATTAAATGGCAATAATCCTGTCCAATCACATCTTTGGGGTTTACTGCAGGACAGAGGGCAGGGCTGCTGCGTTTCCCGTGAGGCGTGAGCCGGTACTTCCTTTTTACGATAAATTTATTTTTCAAATTTCTCTTTTATTTTTTCGCATATTCATAATTATTTTATAATAAACCATTTTCATGAAAAGTATTTTAAAATAATTTATTTTTGATTAATAAATTAAAATTTTAAATTTTAATTATGCATTTATTTGAGAGAAGGATTAAATGAAAGATAATAAAAAGATAAATTTGTTATTTTTCTTTATAAATTTATAATAATAATAACTGCATTTCTCACAACTAAAAAATGACAGTTTAATGAGAGAAGAGGAATTAGACATAATTAAATAGTACAAAATTACGTATTGAATTATTAAAAGGCAAATGCTAATAAGATGAACGTAATGAAAATAAAAATTCTTAAACACATGTGATGTAAATTAAAAAAAATATAAGATTTATAATAAATAAATACTAAAAATTAAAAAAAAAAATAGTAGAAAGATGAGAGATAACGGTTTAAAATAGTTTGGTCGTATAAAATAGACCCTTAGTATACTTTTAAAAAAATATGATAGTATTAATATTAATCAAAGTAAGAGTAGGGATAGACCAAGTTAAATGATCATTGTTAATTTAAAAAATATTAAAAAAAAAAGAAGAAGATTTATATGTTGATTCATAATTAAATTACACGAAATGTTAACATTAATCAATGTAATTTTTATATTTTTTTTGCTTGGGTTATCGTTGGTGTAGCAGGTGCTAAATCTCAATCGCCACGTCTAAGCCAGGATCTGATTCTTCCCCCTCCATCTTGTGCCACGTGCCCCGTTTGAGTCCTAGAGTACAAGTCTCCCCACCTACTTATATAAAGTGTTCCCCCCACCGAGCTAAATTCTTAGGAGTAGATCAAAATTCGTGCTACTTCCACTATTTTCTTCTTTGTAAATCAGCTTTCATATCATCCCCGGCCCCTTTAGATTCCGGCGAAATTCAAGAAACCTGCAAGAAACAATGAGTCGTTTCTGGACTTTGATGGCCGGCCTCCACTCACTAGCTGGGTAATTCTAATCTAATCCGAAAATGCATGACCCAGTTATTCCTTAAACCCCCTCTCCCCCCCCCCAACAACCCTTGTTAGTTGTTTCAGTAAATTGTGTATAATCCCTTGGATATGTGTATGTATGTTGGTATGTCTGATGTTAGTTTAAACTTTTGTTTCTGTACGTCTGCAGGCCAGCAACCATGTTGCTATACCCTCTGTAAGCCCATCCCAATCCCTCTTCAATTTCTGCACCCTTTTGCTCATTCTTCCTTGCATTTATTCTCTTAGAATGGGCTCCTATTAATTAGTTAGTTAGTAAACTATATATATATATATATATATGGTATTATTTATTTAATTAATTGATTTTTGATGTTGATGTTGTTGTTGTTGTTGGGTTGGGATGGGATGGGATGGGATTGGATTTTATGTAGGTATGCGTCGGTGATTGCGATAGAGAGTACATCAAAAGTGGACGATGAACAGTGGCTTGCTTACTGGATTTTGTACTCATTTCTCACCCTTATGGAGATGGTCCTTCAGCCCCTTCTCGAATGGTAGCTAGTTTCTAATTTTATTTAATTTCGTTTCCGTGTCTAAATCTCACTTCACTGGTGGTAGTAAATTCGTAAATAGCATCCATTCGGGGTGTTTGTATGATAAAATTTTGATGTACAAAATGTTAACTAGGGTGATTGATGATGAATTATATATATAGGATACCGATATGGTATGATATGAAGCTGGCATTAGTGGCATGGCTGGTACTGCCCCAGTTCAGGGGAGCTGCTTTCATTTACGACAAGTTTGTAAGGGAGAAAGTAATCAAGAGATACTTCCATGGGATTCATGATCATCAAGACCACCACCACCAGAGTAGTCGCAAATCTCCCGATGGCAAGTCCAACGTCAAAAACAAGTTTGGTGACTACTTCACCAACAAGAAAGTGAGCACATTTACATAATTTACTACTTACGATATATATTTAGCTCTTTTAAAATTGATCTACGTACGTACTCCCTCTGGCCCATCAAGCAATGGATGGATATGATCGATTCAGTAGTGTTTGTTACTTACTAGTGGAATGTTAACTAATTAATTGTAGGGGGAGCAGGAAGCTTCTTGAGGCCGTCCGGAGGGTGTCAATTCAACAAGCGATGATTCATTCTATCCACGTTAGCTTAGCAGCGTCTTCTCTCTGTTTCTCTTTTGTTAATTACGATTTGATTTCCCGTTTTGTTGGTTGACGGTTGGTGGTGGTGGTGGTCATGATTCAACCCCTCTACTCATCTCGGTTTGTAGTTATTTAAAACGTTCTATGGACGACAAAATGTAGAGGAACGGAAGTTTGATTGCGGAATTAAACTTTCTTTTTTTATTTATTTATAAATTTAAGTTAGATTACGGGCGTAATAATTACATATTTTCATGGTTCCTACTTGTAATATGAAAACTTTGAGATTCTCGCTCAATCCTGAGAAGGATGTGAATTGCTCTAGTCTTTTCCAATAGTTAGTTAGGAGGACACGATTACATATATTCATTTCTTAATATAAAAACTAGGTTTAAATCCGTCCTATATATGAGGTTGAGGTATATGTAGAATTTGATTATAAAAATTGTAATGGAATTCGTAAATGTTAAAATTAATATTAAAAGGAGCGAAGCAAGAATCCAACAAGTATATATATAATATAATATAATAGTAGTTGCCTAAACGACGGTTTTTGTATCACACAGCTGCTTTCAATTTAGGGAGGCAGCTTCTGATCATTAATTTGTACTTCATTTGACGTTGGATTCTAATCTATCGACACGGTGATCGTCACTTTTTGCAAATTTTCTATTCTATTTCAAAATGATTCTTCATTTTTTTTTTTTTCTCATGATCATCAAAGAGGAAAAAAGTTAATCTTTTTGGGAAGGAGATTGTCAATTTGTGAATTAATTGTAGCTATTGTGGTAAATGTTTGATGAAATTTGTTTGTGATAAGACAATTGTGTTTTTTTTTTTTTGGTGAATGAATAAATTTGTAATCAAACGACCTAGGGTTT
This sequence comes from Lobelia cardinalis, assembly GCA_028566635.1. NCBI lineage: Eukaryota > Viridiplantae > Streptophyta > Magnoliopsida > Asterales > Campanulaceae > Lobelia > Lobelia cardinalis. The sequence goes on along the minus strand of JAOWAN010000005.1, from coordinate 4,874,983 downwards.
CTATTGGAGCTTCTAGTACTAGTGTTGGAACATTGATTATTTAACTATTGCTATTTTGTTGAATGGATAGTTATTATTAAGAAAATTGCTTTCTAAACTTTCGATGCTTTTGTTGTTGTTTTTTTTTTTTTTTTTTTTATAATTTTTTGTGAATTCGACCCGTTCGTTTGATTGTTCAACTCGATTTTTTTTTCCCGGAGTACCGTCCCCAAACTTCCATATAATTTCGCCCTCCTCTCGTGAATGGTATCCTATATAATGCTGTTCGGGGTTAATTATTTTCAATTGAACTACAGTTTTCATTATAAGCTGTTTGTAGTTCTTGTTATTGTTTTATTTATAGAGATTTACTTGTTTTTGAATCCATTTTTCGGTTGCTAGAATCTGTAATTAAATTTGAATGCTAATTGCAAGAGAATATTTGGCTATCTGTTGCTTAATTTATGATTTAAGTGGATGGTACTTACTTTTTTCGATCCAGTAGTGAAGTGAGATTTGGATCAAATTGGATCAATTCAATCGATTTCAATTTAGGGACCAAATTCGATTACGTTTTATAGATCATGCATATAATCAAGGTTAAAAAATAAGCAAGAACTATTTATACAAAAGATCAATAGGTCAGAAACCAAAAAAAAAAATTTTGTCGATAAACGTGCAGAGGAGTTAGCCCCGAGGACATTGAGCACATTGGCTTCATCATTTAACGTACAAAGCAAACGCCTCCTGATCTGCAAAGAAAATTAGTACCGATCACAGTTGTTTTCTTGGAATCAAAATAAAACTTGCATTGGCAAATGCATTATAAAATATGTACATTTTGATTGTACATTATGTACACTTTCAAGTATCATCGTATGCATTTTGATTGTACACTATAAATCCTTTCGGATACCATTAGGGTTAATTGCTTTTTGAGTTTTAATGTTTGATTATTTTGGCTTTTTGGGCCCTCAGGTTTCAAAATTGGTGATTTGGACCCTGATTTGCAAAATTGCAGCAAATCAGACCTTTTTGCAGCAAACCAGGCCCCAATGTTTGATCACTTTGGCAATTTGGACCCCCAGGTTTCGCCATTTTTAGATATTTTTCGTCCAAAAAGGCCTGATTTACTGCAATTTTGCAATATCTGAGCCCAAATCATCAATTTTAGAATTTGGGGGCCCAAATTGCCAAAATGGTCAAATATTGGAACATAAAAAGCAATTAACCCATACGATTACGTATATTTTGATTTCACACCAAAAATTTTAAAATAAAAGAGGGAATGAAAATTCATGAAGCTCTCTTCTTCCTCCACTCCGTCGACCGTTCGTCTTCTTCAATATCAACAATTTGCCATAAATTTTTGCTAAAATGATTCAAATTTTTTGAAGACAGCGATGTAAAATGTTGCATATAAATTAAAAAAAATCATAGAAAATTTGCTCTCTTGGCATTGCTTTTGGAATTTTTAGGGTTTCGCTCCATTGGTTTCTTTAGATCCGATACCTTCTTTCGATCCATTGTATTTTTCTTTAGATTCGGCACATTTATTTTTTTTTCCGACGAGATCTGCAAAAACCCATATCGCATTCACCATCTTCTCGATCGAAGCATAGTACTCCTCCATTATCGGATCGAGCTGTTGTGAGGGTTTGATTAAGGAAGAATATTCGGGTTCGAAAGGTGGACACCATATCTGGGGTCGTAGTCGTTGGAGCCGGCCGAGGCAGCATCGATTTCAGAAAAGGGAGAGTTGGTTTCATTGTATTTTTGAGGAGATGAATAATAGTGTAAGGTTTGAATCTATATTGTGATGAGATAAATTAGAAATGATTTGGGATTGAGAGTAAATCCGGAGAAAAAAACGGGTGAAGGAGGGAAGGGAATGATAGGCGCATATTTTACAATCCTTTTGAAATTGAACATTTCTAACAAGGAGTGCCTACACACTCCATATAACAACTGTAATTACATTGGACAAATCAATCACAAAGTCGAATTAGTCTACATATGCTAAAGTGTCGTGCCCTTTCTCACCAACTTTAAATATATGTGGAGTATAATTTATTATATTTATATTCAATCATTGTTATAAGGGGCATTAATCAATTTGTTTATGTGCAAATGAGCGTTTCAATTAATTTTGTAAATAAATTTAATTTACATTGATTAAAATAATTATTTGATGCATGTAGTATTTATTATGTTTATATTTTAAATATTTTTCTAAGTCATGAAGTAACTTAGTAGTAGTGGTTTGTATTTGTTTGATAACAGTGAATTAATTTTGTAAATGATTTTGAAGTGTAATTAAATTTATAAAAAATAAAAAAATGAAACATTTATTTTGGGGAGGGAGCACTAATAGTAATATATGTATAGATTAAGGATCATTTTAGCCATTCATTTTATAATGAGACATGGTTAGGTTTTTTTTTTTTTAAATCAATTTTTCTACCATATTGATTATTCTATCGCGTTATATTAATGAATTATAAAAAAATATCTATTGAAAAATCGTCTGATCATATTGCATCGGATTAATTTTAATTGATAGGATAAAGAAATTGAATATTATTAAAATAATAGTAATATGATAATATTATTATCGTATCGATAAAAGGATAATGTAGTGATTACAGTATATTGCGTAAAGGTATATAATTAATACATCCCTTTTCAAAAGCCTATGAGCTTGGCCTGATACGCTCAAACCGATCATTCTTCACTTGTTTTACATCACTATGTGAAACACGATTTATTCATTTTGGCTCATTTCTGATCATGTGATGGATAAAAATCGTGCTCGATTGAAATGAAGAGTTGAGGGTCAGTCAGATCCATGCTGTTTCTTTTGCAGTGTGAGGGGAGGGAAGATTCAGATGCTACATTTATCGGCTGCATTCAAGTCCTGCCTGCTAATATAAATTTAATTCCACTCGATCAATAGTAGCCAACACTCGAGTGGAATTAATGGATACCAAATCAGAGCAAGAAACTTCCTGCATGTACTCGGCTGGAAGTTTCAGATGGGTCAAAACCCAATAAATCTAATCATATAGCTCAGGTCAAGAAATTACTGTTTTGTCGAATGCTGGTGGGAGTAAATGATGGACGGTTTTTCTTAATTGGGCACATTTTACTGTATTGACAAACAAGGAAACATCATCCTTCAAGCAAGATTCAGTCGAGTACCACCGTAGCACGCGTCGCACCCCAGCTTCACCAATGGAGCAGCGAGGACTTGGTCTCATTCTCATCCCTTTCTCATGTAGAACATCATGCCATGTCGAGTGTTCCATTGAAGAACAGTTATCAGGATTGATGTAAATAGTATTTTTTTTTTTTACACAAATAACTTAAAAATCATACTATTAATTTGAAGATATTTGAAGTGCTTTGATATCGCACATTTTAAGTGATTCCTAATTTTGTAAACGTCAAATTTAATTTGATGGTGAAATGAATAGGTTTATTTCAAGGTACTTGAATCATTGATATACAATCTTTTTTTTAACCTGAAATTTAAACATTAGGCACAACATCAATCCTATCCTATCATCTATGATATGAATCAAGTAATTTTTTTGAAATACTTTTATGATTTAATGGGATAAAACCAAGTGTTTGTGTAACACCAGCGATGAGTTGTACTAACCTCAGTTATTGGAAGTTTGTTATTTAGAAGTGTGATTATCACCGAACAGCCACAGGCTGTTGGTTCGATCTTGAAGACCTTCGAGTTCTTGTTTGCTTCCTTTTTGCTCTACCAATTCAGTTGTTGAGACCCTTTCATAGAACAGGGGTTAACTATAGTTTCCTCAGAGAAGTCCTGTTTTCTTTTAAATTGGTATAGTTATCCCGAATTAAGTGTTCATGCTTATTTATTTTCTTCTTGCGGCATCTCAATTCCCGTAATGCCCTCCCCCCCCCCCCAACGCAACTAAAAACACTAGATTCTTCGGAAAGAACGATATTTCTTTGGAGAAACAGTGAGAAGAGAAGGCTAGAATACTTTACAAGGAAATTCTGGGAATTGCCGTCATTTTACTCTATTTCAACGTCGTTTTGATGTCTTTCTTTTCTTTTGACGGCCACCTCAAATGGCTTCCCTACTTCACCTCCCATAAGTCCAGTGATCTGCAGCGTAATTCATTTTAAAGTTATGAAACACGAACATGCAAAAGTGAAAAACGTAAAGAAGTAGTCAAATGCCAGATTTTAAAGATGGAAGCCTGCATGTGAAGTTCATTTTGCCATGTGGTTAATGCCAAATAAAAGTGCTTTTACCATTCATTCTTTCGTATGAACGCCAACAGTTAGGGTTTTTAACCAAAAACTGAGATTCTGAACAAAGTTTAGGTATACAAAATTAAACAAATACACATGCACAGTGGACAGTGGACTGGCCTTGTAAATGTCATCATTAGCTTTCAGATCTTTTCAGCCATAGTCTCCAGAAAGGGATTCACACAATCACATTTGAGCATTACACTAACTTACCGCACTAGAATAAAACAAAATTGAAGCAAACATACCTGAGTCATACTGGAAACATGCTTCCCATGGAATTCAATAACATCACAAGGACAGAAAGCAGGATCACCGGAGATCCTGGAGTTACCTGATTGAAGATATATGAAAAATATTATCAATCACAAGTCTCATGCAATCGAAAATTCATGACTAAGGATCCTGCTGATTTAAACTTTCTTCAAGCAAGAAATTCGAGAAATATACATGCTTTGAATCTACCAATACTGGAATGCAATTGTTATTCAGAATATTTATCAACCATTTAATTTGAACCTAATGTACGGTGTTAATAGTGAAAAGACTTGAGATGCCATTTTGAGTGAGTGAAGAAAAAAGAGCTCACAATAAGCCTTCCTTTTTTTTATCTCAACTCAATTGTTTCATGTTATAAATGATAACACAAGATTATTCAAAAACTCAATTGATTCATGTTAATAATGTTACAATTTTTGGTCATTATGCCCTAAAATAACACGAAATTATTCAAAAACTCAATTGATCATTCATGTTATAAATGATTACTGATTTATGTATTGGAAACATTTGAACTTGGATTTGGGTTCAAATAGGACAACATGCAGCGGATGATGTCGAAATGTGAGGAGATGAGGGAGTTCTGTAATGTGGTTCTCCGTGAAAGGCAAGCTGGGCTGATTTCAAACGATAAAGACAATGTGCACAAAGCAAAGGTATGTGTTAATTTAATGATTTTTTTTTTAATTTTAATCTTTAGTCATTTTGGAACTCAAATGTGTTTATTGTGGGAAATATAGAGGCCAAATATCACTGAATGGGGAGATGAGGAGGAACCACAAAGCAACAATAAGGAAATGATCAATTATAGCAAGGTTCATTTACAGTTATTGAGAAAGCTTAATAATTGTAGTCAATTCAATAATGAATCTCAATTTTAAATGTTCTGGAAAGGGAAATTTACATTCCCCACTTCTCTCTTTGAGAGCTGATTGCTGCTTTAGTCGCACAGATAGAAACTCATTATTGTGAAGTGTGAACCCTGCCCTGGTTTAATGTGGGCTTGATCTTTAAAAGATCTGGGGTGAGCTCATGCATTTCTCAAAAACACACACACACACAAAAACTAAATATATTGATAGTCATCAATGTACTTATTAAATTCTGAGTGAACTACCACTACAAGAAAAGTGACTATTTACGGCACCAAAAAAATGCCGTATATGGGGAAAAAAGTGCTGGAAATGACCATTTACGGCACATTTTCCAGCACTTAGCATGTGCCTTAAATAAGTGTGTCGCTAAGCTTTAAGGCACTTAGAAAATGCTGAATATTTTTTTCCAGCACCTAAAAAATGCTGAAAATAATTTTTCCAGCACATAACAAATGCTGAATGTTGTACTGGAAAAAAATTCCAGCATAAATATTAGTGCTGAAAAAAATTCAGCATTTATTAGTGCTGGATTACTGCCTATTATTTTCGACATTTATTTTAAATGCTGAAAAATTATTGAAAATTCACAAAAAAAAATCTACCATTATTTTACTTTCAAAAGCAATAGACAAATTAATAAAATATGAATTTCTAGCTGAACAAGTATTCAAAAAATTCATAAATGGACATGA
>JAOWAN010000005.1:4812349-4829940 GCA_028566635.1 Lobelia cardinalis | reverse complement strand
CCATATACAAACAATACACTAAGCCCCCTTGACATAAATGATATACAACCAACTACCTTCCTATTACTCCTAACACTTATTTACATGAATGCATGCAGCTTTTGCGGAACTTTTGGACAACGCGTTGGATGAGGTAATATCTTTTCTTTTTTAAATGTTCCATTGCCGCGCATGAGACACATAACACATTTTAGTTTGGTCTGGTATTGTTTTCAGGTCTGTAATGGAGCCTCATATGTTAACCTCGACATGATCACGAATAAAAAAGATAGGAACAGAATGTTGCTGATTGAAGGTATTTAGCTTTACTGGTTGTGTGATTCCCCAAACTTTAAAGTTGCCTACTTGCCTCTCTAACCCCCTTCACTTGTATTGACTTATTCAATGAAATTCGTCCTTTTCTAGGGATTTCTCCTAATAAATTACATTTTATATACTAAAAGTGATGTCCCACCTTTTTTTGTTTTCAAAAATAGGAAGGAGAAGATGAAAAATTATATATCATATTATAGTTGTACAAGAGTTTGTTAGGATGTAGAAGAGTGTGGGTGCTGATTTGAAGGCTGATCTTTTGTGGGAAATTTGTAGTCTCTAACTTGCTTTGTAACATGACACATTTACAAGTTGGTGAATATCGATTGAGCTAATTACTGTTTTCTTCTTCTTTATTTAACTTCTACAAACCTCAGAGAGTATTATTAACTATAGATTTTCCTTGGCACTCTTTAGCATCTACTGACTTTCGTGTTGCTTGCATTATTAACTATAGATTTTCTATTCCATATCAACTGTAGATAATGGTGGTGGAATGAACCCAGATAAGATGCGACAATGTATGTCTCTTGGGTATTCAATGAAAAGCAAAGTCGCGAACACTATTGGACAGTGTAAGTTATAGCCTATAAGTTCGGCGTAAATATCTCTCAGTAAATCTACTTTAATTATATGTGACCATCCTTTTGCTTTATCTTTCGTCAGATGGAAATGGTTTTAAGACAAGTACCATGAGGCTCGGTGCTGATGTCATAGTGTTCTCACGATGTTCTGGGAAAGATGGGAAAAGGTTGATTTTCTGTTCATATGAATTTGTAGTGTCCCTTTTATGCCAATTTACGTGACTAATTATTCTTCTCTTATATAAATGGCCCTAATTTTTGTTGATTGATCTCATGTCCTTGTACTCTTTTTCGTCTACATGAAACCAGTTTTACTTCAGCCTCTAGGTTTCTGCTTGGGATTTCAGCCAGCAACTAATTCGATATAATGTTTGGAACCATCTTCTTTATTTATTAGAAGAAAGCAGCTTTTTCTCAAGGACTAGAAGTCTAGAATGCCCAAATTATGATGACATTGATGAGTAACTAACCCATTTTCAACCATCATTTATTTTGAACAGAAAATATGAGTACTATGAATACACTAAAGTTTTAGACATAAGCTAACCAGACTTGTAAACTTTTCGCAGAATATGGAATATAATCCCCATGCAGATGTAATTCCAAATACCTTGTCAAGTATATTCTAGACTCTCATCATTTTCAGAGCTGCATTATTTGTGCTCCAATGACCCTTGGTTGGGATTAAGTTGATGTACCAATGTTCATTACATCAACTGTATGGTATCACTTGCTGTTGGTGATACATCAACTAGTATATGGTATCACATGCGGGTGGCGAAGTCTAAATATTGCTGCTAAGGATAGGTCCCTGATCCATTAAGTGCAGAAACATGGTAAAGGAGGAGCAAACTATCTTTTGTTTGTTGATTTATTTTCTGTAGAAAAGATTCAACTTTTTGGCTGGAAGTTGGCTACCTCCTTAGCGTGAGCCACGTCACAAGTAATTTGAATTATGCTGTATTTCTTTAAACACCATTTGTATCCATGAGATTATGGTCCCTGAATGCCTGTAAAAAGCTTCTGACCTATGAGGTCGAAGGCTAGTTCCAGTTTTAGAGCAGTAACATTGTGAATTAATATAGCAGCTGCTTGGTTTAGTATACAGTCAACCCCACAGTCAATGATGCATCTGTACTCCGATGGGTTCTCAGGGATTTATTTTCTTCTTAAGCTCTTTTTGTGTTAATCTTGCCAATGAAAACGTGAAATTTGATGAGAGGCTATTTGTTTGGTACCTTTATGTTGTGTTTAGTAAAGTTCTTATCTGTTGAAGCAGCAATTAGTGCTTGTTGAGATTTCCTATGATTATCATTTGAGTAGATTTGGTCCATCTGTCCAAGTAAGATTTTCTGTAATTGAAAATACTAAGAGCTATCCACAAATGAATGGCAAGGCAGCTTTTGTTGTGTCGGTCTACCCAAGGTATTTTGCAAAGGAAACGAGGAAAGTACTTACCACGGGGCATCTTAGGTTTGTATCCCACAAGTCTATGATGCACTGCAGTAAAATTTGTGGGTGTGTTTTCTTGTTTCTGTAGCACTGGTCCTTTGCAAACGATTCAACTATTGTCAACCTTTGGTGAAACTCAAAATTTGTGTTCTTGTTGGCCTGGTTCCCAGTTTATGCTAAGCAGAGGACACAGTTGTTAAAAGCGCGCCTCTAGGCCACGAGGCTCACTTGAAGCTCATTCTTGCGCCTCCCTTGCTTGAGGCGCGCCTCTTGATAGTACTTTATTGCCCATTCAGAATGGTTTGTTTCTAGTGTACATACTTTTCAAGGTTGCAAGCAATATTCTGTTATTGCTCTTATATAGTTTATATGACTGTAACACAGTCCAAATATCCTAAAGTGTGTTACTTTATGACTAAATTTCAATTGTTTTTAACTATGTGCCTCATTTGTTTGAAGTCCGCGCCTTGCTTGCCTCTCACGCCTTAGGCTCCAGATGTCTTTTGCACTTCAGTGCGCCTTTCGCCTTCAATAACAATTGCGCATGATTGCATGTAAACCTGTTGTTTCTTCTAAATAACTGTTTCCTTTTGCTGCATCATTCTCTGTTATAGTCCAAGCATCTTAAATAATTAATCCACTTGTTTTTGTTGTATTTTCAGGTCTACACAGAGTATTGGATTGTTGTCCTATACGTTTTTGAGGAACACAGGAAAAGAAGATATTGTAGTTCCCATGGTAATGATGTTAACCCTGCCCCCTCTCCCCCCATCTTTATGCAGTAACTATGTTTTGTTATCATTGTGTCATGGTTTAGTCTTAGATGCAAAGGACGACATGCCTTTTCTGTAGAATTATCAAGCAGAGCAAACCAGACTGTTGGGTCACTTTTAGAGGTGTATTTGGGTGATTGATTATATTTGGTTTTCTGTTCCATTTAAGTGGTATATTAATGTAACTTCATTTACTGATATGCCCATTTTTTTCCCTTTCTAACTATGTTTTGCTATCATTGTAGTGATTTTTCATGTGGCTTCTTTGGATTGTTGGTGTTGGATTGAACTAGTTTCTGACCTATTCACTAACTTTGGAAGGTGAAAGGGGGAGGGGGAATGGCCACTGGGGGAAGTATGATAAGAGATTGTACCATCATTAATTTTTAGCTGACCAATGGTCATTCTCTTCAACATATTTTAGTTTCTATTCACTAGATTATATAAAAAGGAGCCTATGTCTTAAAGTTAAGGCTGGGCAACGGTTTGCCAGTTGCCAAACTTTATGTTTGTCTCTTTCCTCATCTCTTGATGGATATTGAGTTTTCAACTTGGTCTTAGTGTCGTGTTTTTTTCCATGGATTTGATCTTTGTACCATATTTATCCATGGTCGGTCTTAAACCTTCATCTAGGAGCACATGCTATTGCCATTGCGGTCCCTTGACTCTTCATTTTTTGCGTCTACTACATCGAGTGTATTAAACCTGATGTGCCTATTGGTTTATGATTACATGTTCATTCGTTATACTCATGCTGAATGTCGTGTCGTTGCTGCTTTCGGCAGTTGTTCCTGTGACAACGTTGGTTTTTGTGATTTCTTTTTGCATATTCTGTTGTATGATTTATGTTTTGCTCTTATTAGTAGGCCGTTGTAGTCATCATGACTCTTTTGACTTTTGGGTTAAGGAATTTGGTTGAATGATTGCTAAAAGAAACTGAGAATGGTTTGTTGTAATCGCTCCATCTCTTCTATTGTACTGTGCTTGGCACATTGCCTTCATTTAGTACTCTTTGCGTTGTGATCCCGAAAAAACTTCTCTTGTTTACTTTCCCCCCTAGGTTGCTCATTTTACTGCATTCAGCTAGTAAGATTTGACGGAATAATCTCTATTTATGTTAGTGGAATTCTTACAATGCTTTCTTGTGTTTATTGAATTAAAAAGCTTGATTATGAAAGAGGTGGCAAAGAATGGAAAAAGATGATAAGATCGTCTACAGGTGACTGGAATATAAATCTCGAGACAGTGGTGCAGTGGTCGCCATTTTCAAGTGAAGCCGATCTCTTACGACAGGTAACTATTTCTCTTGTTCATCTTTGATAAGAGTTATTGATCTTCTAGGACGGGGCTGGGATCAGTAAGTTGCTCTTGATGCATGTGATTAAAGAACCTTTCATATACTAGAACCAGATTACTCCTATTTAGTTTAGTTGCCTCTTACCATAGTTACCGTTGCCATCGGATCTTAATAATCAGTGTAACACTACTTATGGTAGTTCCCTCCGTTAAACAACACTATATAGTGTCGGTCTCTTTATATAGCTCTTAGTTACCATTTTGTGTGATTTGTGGTGGATGGATCCAGTGATGCACCTAGACATACGAGCTATACATTGTTGGGTCCGCTCGCTGGAAGAAGTTGATTTATTCATTGATCTCTACCATTATAAAGCAACGGGAAGGGTGCACATGCAGCGTGACATTTTCTTTAATTATTATTCTTTCTTTTTTTTTTTCAGAAAAAAGGTATATGTAAGTTAATTTGGTATGTTACGTGTGCTATATCTTTGGATTTGGTCTGAATGTGCGTGTCTGAAAGGGTTAATTTGACAATCTCTCATGAGGCTTGCCAAATAGCAATGCCCTCCAGATATTTGAAGGGGCAGTGCCCTCACAGAAATAGACCGGCATAATGCCTGACCCTTAATTTATAGGGCAATATCGTGGATTGGGATCTAAAAGAAAACATGTATCATTCCCGACCTTTAGTTAAAGAGTAATTTCGTGAGCCCTTGTTTATTTCTGGAAGGGCGCTGCCCAGAGCGCACTGCCATTTACAAACCTTAGGGATTATAAATCCTGCTGCAAATACTCTGTAGGTCCCAAAAAGATCTTCCCACTTTCCTCTTTTGTTTGTCCCAATATGATGTTCCCATTTCTAAAATTGGTAAAGATATTTGAATGCAATATTAAAATGGTACATGAATGTAAAGCTTTGTCGTTAATATTTGTAAAATGTACAATGGGACGATCTTTTTGGGACGGAGGAGTTTTATATTTTTATCTACTAACATAATCTTCCCATTTCTAAAAATGTTAAAGATTTGAATGCAATATTAAAATGGTACAAGTATGTAAAGCTTCATCCTTATTATTTGTAAAATGTAAAATGGGAAGATCTTTTTGAGACGGAGGAGTTTCATTTTTCTATCTACTCTGATTCTGGTTCCTCAGATTGACAGTTTGTTAGCCTTCCTGGTATCGTCTTTGTTTTCAGTTTTGTATGATTAAAGTAAAAAGTAAGCGAGAGAAAGAGAAAAGTAGACGAGTGTAAAACTAAAAAACTAAAATGCAAAACTAGCTTAGAAATGCAACATGAGATTATATTTATTATTATATTACAGATTGTATTTGGCACAAATGTTCTCTGTTACATTACATTGTCGTTTACTATATTGACCTGATTAATCTGTTGCTCAGTGCAAGAAAAATTGTCTTTGTCTTACCTTTTGCTTCTTGTTTGCTGATCTTTTCCCTTGCCCACGTTATAGTTTGATCATATGAAGGATCATGGTACTCGCATAATCGTATACAATCTGTGGGAGGATGACCAAGGACAGCTAGAACTCGATTTTGATGCTGATCGACATGTACGTCTTTGTTCTGTGGCTCATATCTTCTTACCCTTTATGGACAGGACATTGTTTAGAAGACTGAACTCTTACTATGAGTTAATTTATATTTGATATATTTCATGCAGGACATCCAAATCAGAGGTGTCAACCGAGATGAGAAAAGCATAGAAATGGCACACAAGTTTCCAAACTCTAGGCATTTCTTGACATATCGCCATTCATTAAGGGTAAATAGTTTTGAGTTTGCATTTCTCGAACATGCTTGAATATTTAGCGCACTCTGAAAATTAATGTCTGGAATTTGTTGTCTGGCTTAATGTTTAACGAAGTATTAGTTTGGGAAAACATGGCCATAGATATGTAGGCAGCAAGAAAGAGCTCTACTATCTTTTGATTTTGCCAACACTAGTGACTTAGTTTCTTCAGAAAATAGCTAGCAAAAGGTTAGTGCAGGTGTAACAAAGAGGAACTGTTGGAGTGCAAGTGAATAAATGGCAAAATTTGTCTTTTCAGGGTTTCTGTATACCTTGATGAGGTCTTGATTTTTTGGCTTTGAAGAATGGATTTCATCAATCATTATAGAATATAATACACTGTAGCAGATGAAGTATAATTGTGAGCTGTCAAGTAAAAAATGATTATCTGTTGACTGTTGGTTTGAACTTGTGCTTTTGATTGGCAGAGCTACGCATCAATTCTTTATCTCAGAATTCCACCTGGCTTCCGAATGATTCTTCGTGGGAAGGATGTTGAGCATCATAACGTTGTCAATGATATGATGATGACCAAAGAGGTTACATATCGCCCACAGCCTGGTGCAGAAGGGGTTCGAAAGGAATCAAATGTACTGTAATGCTTTGTTTGAATAGACAGTTGATTTTTGATGTACATGATGTGCCTTCTAATTGTGGGTTACTTTTATTCACAGATGGTTGCTGTTGTTACTATGGGGTTTGTTAAGGATGCAAAAGCACATATCGACGTTCAAGGGTTTAATGTTTATCATAAAAACCGACTTATTAAGGTTTGAATCCTGCTTGAATTTCATGGTGTAATCAACTAAACCTCACCCTTAGTCCCAATTCCCAATCACTTGGGCTCGGCTACGTGAATATGGTGCATGCAATACTTGTTATTTTTAGCAGTCCTCTGTGGGTAAAGAAGTTTGATGAAAAAAAATTCTACTTGCTGCAACTTTTCTAATCACTTGTTGGCTATCTTATTATATGCTTCAGACAGTTAACATCAGATATGCCTCATGGTCCCCACACACACACAGAGTATCTGCACTGAAGTCAATGGCGGATTTTGTTTTATCATATGTTCCTTAGGCTCCAAAAACAAATGTCTTGTTTGATTTGGCACATAGTTTAGACAAGGCATTTGGTTTTATACAACAAAAGAACTTGTGGACAAAAATAGCTGAAGTGTAGTTCCAAGAAGAACTTGTCAACATAGTATTGACTTTAACTAAGCAAAGTGGAAACGTTATTTGTAACACCCCATTAATGAAAGAGCGGTCGCTTATTCGGGGTCGGGAGGAAATATGATAATTAACGTTTCTTTCAGCCTATGAAGTCTTCACGAGGTTTTCTGTTTATATTCTATTTAGGGGTGAAAATACAATAACATAATGGGGTGTATTGTAAATAGAGTAAGTTTATTCTGTCTGTATAAATTTTCTATCTACTTGTGGAGCATAAGTCTTTCTTCCTGGTTAATAACAAACCATAATTGAGATTTTATATTTCTGATTACGAGTTTGATGTACCGACCTTGAGAACATGGCGCAATTAATTTGGATACTCTTTGTTTGCAGCCATTTTGGAGACTGTGGAATGCTGCCGGAAGCGATGGCCGCGGAGTTATAGGTTTTAGATCTTCCTTCAATTATTTGAGTTTATAAGTTAGTTTACTCGGATCATCTCTTGAAATATTTTACTTTTTGTTTCTTACTTTGTTGGTCAGGGGTTTTGGAAGCCAACTTTGTTGAACCAGCTCATGATAAACAGGGTTTTGAGCGTACTATTGTTCTTCAAAGACTTGAAACCAAATTAGTACAAATGCAAAAGACCTACTGGTATGTTCTTATAACGGGGCTTCTGAAGTTCTTGTAACGGGGATCCAATACTAAGTTTGGCTTTATTCAGGTCTTCGTACTGTCACAAAATTGGATATGCTCCACGCCGTAATAAGAACAGTCTTGATGACAAAGGTATACATTTTATTTTATTCTTCATTTTCAAAGTTTATTCTACATTTTCTGTAAATGAATATCCAAATCACACCCACATCTAACATGCACATCTTTAACACAAAAAGATATGAAGGATTGTGGCTTTTGTGATGACCTTGCATTTGACCGTATTGAAAGTATTCATGTATCGGATGCACAAGTGATTTGGAAATAAGGTTGAGTTGAATCAGTTGCGTTCATAAACGAATATCGAACTTGCTAATTACATGGAAATTAAGGAAGTTATTTTGTTCCTAAAAGATCAAGGTCTAAAGACTTAATGTTTGTGTAGCCTAAAAGCGTCCCTCATTTAGGGGGGCGGGGGGAAATAGAAACTTAAAAGTATTCTCAGCGGAGGAAGTTTTACACATATGAATGAATATTGGTTATGAAATCTTAAATATCGTTAAACATGTAGATAAATTTCCTATTATTTGTTGCCTTTTTGTAGATTTTTCTCCTGATTATTCTCCTGAACCGCCTTCTAAATCTAAGATGGGGAGTGTCTCAATTGGCAAGACACCACCTTCAGTTTCTAATAAATATCCACATAAAAGTCAGAATCTGGGAGGAAGAGAATATGGGGAGCCTCCTAGCACTGCAGTCATCGGTAATGGATATCTGCATAAAGGAGAAAGTGGAAGTAAGACCCCTACAAAATCTGGGAGGAGACCAAGTCCTTCGAAGCCATCATCTATTTCTGCTGAAAATGTCAGTGATGATAACTTGCAAACGGTCACCCCTCAGAGAAATGCAAATGCCAGTGCAAAGAACACAGTATCTGTTAATAAATCTCTCGTACAAGATGGTTCTCGTTCAATTCAGGCATCTTATGTGGACCATTCTCAAGTTGACCAGGATTGTGCCGTAGGTGGAAGAATGATCACCCGTTTGCAATCAAAGGTAACATTGTACTTGTCGAATAATTGATTTCACAAATTTACTGTGCTGGTTAACACGCTTTTTGCCATTTCGAGTGTTATTAGCTCTTGAGAGGCAGTGATGTGTCCCTTCTTCACTCTGTTACTAATATGCAGTTCACATTTTCTGAATGTTTTATTAGCCCCATCTGTACTAGTGAGAAAAAATAATCTAGTCGAGGTATGAGAAACCATCAGCGAGGGCACACGTAGAAATGATGGGTGAAGGTGAGGAGAAAAGGAGAAAGTTGCTGCTTAGTTTGCTAAAGTATCCACCGCACAGGGGTGCTGAGTTCTCCTTCTCACTAGCTGAAAGTAATGAGCTTGAATTCATACCAGCGGTAGCACCTATAGAGTGCCTATAAGTAGCCCTTCGGCCCAATGACACTTTCCTTTCTTGCTCTCTAAAGGGAAAATAATAGTCCATAAAATTGAACGATAAAAACAAAACAGTCTTTCCTATCTAAACTGAGGCCTATGTGAGCAACAAGGGTTTAGAAGGACAAAGAGTAAATGCATGGATATATTAGTATTATTACCATTCTCGGCTTTCTGTACTTTAAAACCAATCTCTCCTGTATACTATCAGCCAACCCTTTGTGGTGCTGGAAGTTATAGTTATTGGATAAAGTCGATGCTATATGAAAGGCATAATAGACGTGAAGTAGTGAGTTTGATTCATATCAGCGAGAGTACCTATGGAGTGCCTGAAAGTACTCCTTCTGGCCAATCACACTTTCTCTTCATGTTTCTTAAAAACAAAAAATAGTCCCATTTCTAAAGTGCACGATAGAAACAAAACAGTCATTCCTATCTAAACTGAGGTCTGTGTGAAAGGTTTAGAAGGAGAAAGAGTAAATGCCTGGATATATTGGTATTATTACTGTTTTCGGCTTTCCGTGCTTTCTATCTGTATACTTCATGCCAACCCTTTTTGGTGCTGGAAGGTCATAGTTATTGGATGGAAGGTCATAATAATAAGTGTGAAGTACGCAATAGAGTTAGTGAAGTATTAGGAAAAATTGAATTAAGTTGTCAACCGCCCCATTGGAAATAGGATCGACTACAGATTCGAGCCAATGGCACATGGTTTTCAAAAAAACACACTTTTCCCTGCTAAATCTAGCAGATTTTACACGAAGAAGATTTGTAAAGCATCTGAGGATCCAGAGATTCCGACTGCAGAGTTTTCGCTACATGGTCCAAGGGCGCTGTTTCTGCTTCAAGCAGATTTTCTTATTTACCTCCAGCAGATGTTTTTCAAAAATATAATTATGTTGATCAAACATATTTAATTGATTCTTCAATTGTAATATTGCTCTTTTGCAGTATCATTCTTCTCACTTCTTTTTTCATTCTCAGGGTTCCGGCGTCGGTAGAAATGAATCAGCTCCTTCAAATGGCAGTTCGCCATCTTTCGAACAGTTAATGAAAGAGAACCTTGAGTTGAAGGAAAGGTATGAACTTGAATAATTGATATTCGTATCTCATTCTTGGCTCCAAATATTTATGATCTGATCCCTGCTTTTCTTTTCTTTAACATTTGGTGTAGATTAAAAAGGAGGGAGGAAGATATATTAGGTGATCTGCTCCGTGATTTAGAATCTGAAAGAGAACGATGTAAATCACTTGAAGCTCAGGTTGGTTCGGTGTATATTTCACTATTGTCAGTTAATTGGTCTGGAAATTTATCCATTCAATCTATTTTTAAGTACTTTCTAGTATATTGTTGTCAAATAAATGTAAGTCAGCCATCACTAGTGGGTCGAGATAACAGTCACTAGTCTAAAACAAGTCCTTGATAATTAGTCCGACTTCAATTTTACGCCTTCTGGCTTATGTGTTGGTCTTTTCCTACACTGCAACTCCATCCTCTTAATATATTTGGCAATTATATGTAGACAGAAGAATTATTCAAGAGAAATAATCAAAACTCATGCAATGCAGTGTTGTACCTTCACCCAAGGTACACCACTTGCATGAATGGTGTTGATATTTTCTAATGAAAATTTCTGTCAATTTAGCATTCTCCAAGCAATTCATATTTGGACACATTTCTGTATGTTACTGGTATTATGTAAAACTGAACTCACAATAATGTAGCTGGTATTATGTAAAACTGAACTCGCGATAATGTAGCTCTGAGTAATTTATACTTTCTCTGGTCCTATAAATAGTTATTTGGTGTTAATTTGGCAAGCGTTGGAACTTGTAGTAAAAGGTGGTAAACAATGGGGTACTTGTTCCTAATACGTAGGAGTGTGTATTGAGGTTGTAATTTGTTAGCTCCCGCTGAATTGGCCTTTATTAACTTCAAAATTTTTGCTTTCTCCTGCTTTTTATTCAGCTCCTAGACTCAAATGAAAGGAATGAGAATCTCAACAAGGAGCAAATTAGTTTGATAGAGATATTCTCGGAGGAGAGGGAGCGTCGGGACAAAGAAGAAGAGAATTTGAGAAAGAAGTTGAAGGTTTTATACTAGCACTTATCAGTTTTCAATTGATGTTTAAAATAAAAATAAAAATTGGTGTCTGTGTTGGTTGAAGGGGGTTGTCGAAGAAGTGGACCTCTCAGAAGGTTTCATATGTTTAATTTTTATTTTTCCCCCGCAGGATGCATCGAACACCATCCAAGAGTTGCTTGACAAGGTGAGACTGTTAGAGAAGATGAAACCTGGCTACAAATCGGATCGCTAAGAGCAGTGGTCATATTAGGTTAGATGATTAATGTGCCGCAGTCCTGATGTAGACATGTAGTATTGTAAATGCATGATGTTCTGTCTATTTGAGACAAATCTAAATATAAAGGTGGCATCATTTTCACTCTGGTTTACTATTTCTGGCCTCTCATGCCTTCTCCCCTTGGTGCTGTTGAATATAGTGGGGTGTACAGAATAGTTTAGAAAATGAACAAGCAGAGAATCTTATGATATTTGAGGCTGGTTCTGGTGCCAAGTTTTGTAGTATGAGAATGAGGAAGTCTTGCTGTATATGTCCATCCTGTCTTTGTTTCTTTAATCTCCCAGATGCTTGGATTTTCTTTCGTTCATTTTGAATGTTTGGACTTCCGTGCAGTGTTATTGTTATGTGGAGCATCTTTTTTTTGTTTTTTATGGGCAAAGAAAGAGGTGAGATTTTCTCTCCTCTTTGAAATTGGATTTTCTGTCTCATTTGACTTCTCGATCTCCTGTTCTACATCTCTTAAATATCGACGCATTCTGTTTTACATCTCTTAAATATTAACATATATACCATTAATTAGAATTTAAAAAGTTAGGGGCATTTTTTAAACTGTTAGGATTGAGTTTTAGAAAGATGCGATATTAAATGGGGGACCAAAAAAAGAAGGGAGCAAATAGGTGTAACAATCAAATTTGCCAAAGATTTGGAATTTGCAATTAAAAAGAATAATAATGGACTAAAAGTACTCAAAAACGTACAATTGAGTGCATTAATTTGTAATATTCACCTGGAGAACAATTAGTGCAGCAAATTATAATTCTTTAAATATGTGAATTGAAATAATGTAATTCACATGTTTATATTGTTATGACCTTATGGTTAGTAAGGGATCTACATTTTTATAACTCAAAATTTTATCTTGATGTCTTATGAGTTTATTTTAGGGAAGGTAGGTTGTGGGTTCAAGGTAAAATGTCAAGAAAGGAATTCACAGAAGTTAGTTTCCAGAAAGGTTGAGGGGTGCAGTATCTCAATTTCCGTAAGATTTTGAAGAGATGCAAAACTCCCGGGCCTAGAGTGTCAAGCTGAAAGCGCCCGCCGGTTGTAAAAAAGGGCGGAATTGATTTCCTGTTTCCTTTTCTTGTTGACTTTCTTATAATTCTTTTATTTTTCCCCTTTTCGTATTAGGGTTGGGTTGGGTTGGGGGGTTGTTAATAAAAGGGAGTATAAAAGAGGCATTCTTTTAGGTTAAACTACACTCCGTTAATTCTAGAGAGCCATTCACCAAAAGTTTGAAAGTTGATTTTACGCGCACGAACATGAGCAACTAATTTCCTCACTTACAAGAAATTAGAGGTATTTTTTATGAATTAATTTCCATGTGTTATTAATTAATTCTTCCAATTAATTTCTTAATTATCATCGTACGTATTATTTCTATTCCATCATGCTTTAGTTTTGTTTTTGCTTAGGCTAAATACATTGGTTATGTAAAATTGATTTTTGAGCTAGCTATGCTCTAAGGAACCATAAAAACTAGTAAATAGGTCATCAACTGTTATTGTTTCAATATATATATATATATATATATATATATATTTGTCGATTTGTTAAGGCGGAATTTGTTCATGTTTTCTTTTTTAAAAAAAAATTAGTGAATTTTTATTGTTAAATAAAATAGACACTAAAGGAAGTGTATTAATAATCAGAAATAATATATTGCAAAGTATGGATCACCGAAGAAGTTCAAACGACAAATTTTAACAAATATTCCAGGATGATATACTAATTTTTAATAACTTGTGGTAGAAGGCACATAACTGATGCCAAGCTAGGTGAACTCATATCTCTAGACAATTCATTCTTTAAGAAAACCATCATTTAGATTAATTGCTTTTTGCTTTTTATCAAGTGTATATCTACAGAAATACTAATTGAATCTCATAATATAAATAGTTAAATCAAAGTTGGATGATAAGTGCCTTGTCCTAGCTATCTGCTATTTCATTTTAGGTCAAATAAGTTAGAATAATTTACTTTTGGTAGTTTTGATGTTTTTTTTCAAGAAAAAGAAGAAATTTTTTTTGTTCTCACTCCTTAGCATTTATATTTATATTTGGAATTAACTTTAAAGGAGAATATTTATTATTAACGTAATTTTGATGATTTTCCCACCGGGGTGAATGAAGCCTTATCAATGAAACATTAAAATATGAGGCTCAAGTCTGAGAAAACTTTTAGATTTACGCCTCTCGTAGGTGAGATCAGTCGATAACTTCAAGTTTCTGATCAACTAAGGCACATCTCGTGAATTACTCCCCCATCATTTCTGAAGTTATGGGGGTGGAGGCTCCTATTTTAGAGTTTAACATTTTTTTTTTTAGAAACATGTGGATATAGATTAGATGCATACGTATAGTGGTACATAAAATTAGTAGGTAGGATCAGGGGCGGAGCCAGGAATTTTTTATCGTGGGGGCGAGATTGTACGGGGGCTGCCCCCGGGAAAAAAAATTCTGATCGGACAAGCAAACAAATAGATCGGATCTAGGCCGTTTAATTATACACTTGTTCATTGATCAACCTAAATGAACAATTACAATCATATATTAAAGTCAAAATCACTAAATAAAACAAAATGAATTCATGTTTGAAACGAAACGAAGAAATACAATTTTATACGAAATGCATTCATGTTTGAAACGAAACTAAGTAATGCAATTTTAAACGAAACGAAATGAAATCATGTTTGAAACGAAACGAAACGAGAGGTCGAAAACCTCCATTTTTTCCGACAATACTATTACTATTGAAGGATTTTTCATTACGATGGGGTCGACCGACCCCGCCTGAATTCGCCCCTGGATAGGATAGAATTTAGGTGTGTAAGTAAATGAGTATGTAAAATTAATCGATGAAATATGATTTAGGTGTGTAAGTATGTGTGTTATAAAAATAATACTTTGTTCGTTTCATAATACATAACTTTGTAGCAAAAGAAAATTATTTCGAAAATTTTAAGCTTTTTTCGTGAGTATTTTTCATCTATATATTTTTGTTTTAACTTTTTCCCCCATTAATTTCACAATTTTTAAAAATTAATCATCCAAACGCTTCCCACCGCATTATTAACGCATCATTTTACTTTAGCATTTCCTTATAGCATTAGCGCAATAAAAGTCGTATTCTCATCGTGTTCGTGCGTGTAACTCGTCCTAAAAAAACAAAAGGTTGAGACTATAATTTCGGAAGTATCCCACAGACCCTGTTCTGAGTTACTTTGAAGGAGGTAAATCGCAGGATGTGATTCACAGGAGGCAGGTTAAATAGTTAATGTATAGGCTCATGGCTCTTAACCCTTAGGTCACTCTCGCTTTTAATAGAGTCAATTTCATCTTGCGAAAAATCGAACCCTACATACTAACGCGTTGAGCCCTATCCGCCCACCGATTTGACCCGGTTCTCAGACTTGGCCAAAACGCATCATTAACTCCGTTATTGACCCACGTGTCACGGCGTTACTGCTCGGTTAAAACCATCGTTACATCCTCAACGTGAAAACCAGTTTTAATTCTCCACCATTATAAAGTGACCTTCACAAAAACCCACTGACAATATATACCATAGGCAACATTCCACCTTCAAAGGCAGAATCAAAACCAGAGAGAGAAACAGTTTCGAAACTTTCTCTCTCTAAAATACTCCCTACTTTTTTTTCTCTCTCCAACCTCTACCCACATTTTTAACACACACATACATTACACGCTTCTCGGAGCTGATTGTTCTCTCTTCTCCATTACCTGCCGTCCGATCAATGCATCCAACGGTGAATAATAATTCAAAGGTGCGATCTCGTAACTTAAAAGACTTTGCATCAACTCATTCAGCTTTCGCCTGCCTGCTCGATATTTCCCCTGCCATTTTTGTCTCTCTACCTCAGAGCTTGTTTCATCGCTTTTGCAACTCTGTGTCGTAGACTGTGTTACACGCAGTAAATTCCGCTGATATTTCTCTATCCCTCTCTCTCTCTTTGGCTTCCCCCGTGCTTAACCAGACTTTATTGATTGAGCTCTCAAGTAAAATTTTCAGTTCCATTTTTGTTTGAGCTAGCTAGCAACGTGCGCTTCGTATTTTACGAGAAAAATAAAATTCGGCTCGGACACTTTTCCCGGAAAATGCAGGAAAATGTCGGGATATTAAAACCTTTTTCCTCCTTGATGAGTCGGTTATGCGTTCGAGGCTGAGAGACCGTGAGTTTTATGCATTCTGTTTCGGTATAAATATTTCTCTTCCCGTGCTATTTGAACTCATGGTTGCCCTTTTGGCCCCAAACATATCACCGTCGTATCGGCCATTTTCGTGCTAAAAAGCAAAACTCGGGACTAGAGGTCAGCTATTACGAGAGTGTCTAGTCTATTAGTCAAACCTGAACCAGTACCTTCTAGTGTTTCTCTTTCTTTTATTCGGCGGTTCTTACACTTTTATTTATTTTTTGACTGATTTGATATTTTAGTAGTACTAAAATGTTTTCATAGGTGACATGTCTACAGTTCTCACTACCCCTCTATACATTTTGATTTTCTCTCTTTGGGTGCAGAGCTCATTTCGCATCACAACAGCCTAATCCTTGAGCCATTGAGTACTAGTAGTAGGCTAGCAGCTGCTAGAGGTGACGCATTGAGTCAACTCGCTGACTCAACTCGGTTCATCCTGAATCTTCCTCTACAAGGTTTGTGGAGCCTTTTTTTTTTTTTCCCTGTTAATCATCGGCTCGGAATGCCGATTTCGATGAGCTTGGAGTCCATTATTGGTGGTTCGATGAGAACAAAATTATCGTTATGGCGGCGAATCGCGACACTATCGGTATCCGTTTTTCTACTGCTGATGATTGCGGTCCTCGTCCTTACAGGTGTGTATTCATCGAACTTGCCAAACTAATAATCTAGCTATAAATTCATCATATACTACTACTACTATATTCCTTATTCACTCACATTTGTTTATTCGGGAAACTGGAAATTTCATTATTGACCCCACTCGGTTTTGCTTTTGTTTATAGATGGCCGCTCTTTACGTGGACATAAGGGGCCTTCAATTTAGTTTTTTCTATAATTAAATCTACTTTTTGTCTTGTTCATGTTTTCTTAAATTAATGAATGAACAGTTCAATTAATTCTATTTATACACCTTTTTGATTCCTACCTACTAATTGATAAATTTTCAACCTAATTTGACGTATTTAATTCGTCCATGTTTAATCAGGTGTGCGTCAGTATAGTTCTCCTTCTATACAGCCTAGTCTTCTTCATGAGAGTGACAACCAGAACTCCAACAGTAGCACTACATTATCAGCCCCTCACCGCAGGCTGCTCCGGCGGGGTAAGTTATCCAGATGAATCCTTCCTTTATACTACATAGCTCTAATTTAGTTCGTACAATAGGATAGAGGTCGGTTTAAATGCGAATTTTGGACTTGCGTAAAACAGTCTAGACCAAAAGAATCTCTGTTACTGGTGGTCTTTCAATTCCGTATCTGTTTTCCTTCCCACCCTCTTTCTGTGTGTATCGGTCAATGCCATTTGCAGCTTTTGTGTACGCCTCCATTAAATTTAAACAGCGACACACAAGCTTTTCTCCTGCACTGCACTCCCAGCGCCTCTTTCGCTCACATGTTGGGCCACGGTTTTTTGTTTTGGGGTGGCGCACGTTTGCTATGAGCCATCTCTCTCTCTCTCTCTCTCTCTCTCTCTCTCTCTCTCTCTCTCTGTCTCTCTCTCT
>JAOWAN010000005.1:4787279-4797659 GCA_028566635.1 Lobelia cardinalis | reverse complement strand
AGAGTATGATGTATATGAAAAAGATTATGATGATTATATATTAAAGATTATGTATACTATGAAAAAGAGTATGCTGAATATGCAAAAGAGTATGATGTATATGAAAAAGTGTATGATGGTTATATATATAATCTTTCTTAACCTAGATGCTTGATATACTAATTGCTCTCTGAAAATGAGTGAAATTCTATTATGATTAAATTTGTTATAGATAGGTGCCTTGATTTACGGGAGAGAATAAATTTCGTAATTAATGTGATTTGAAAGAGCATGGAATACAACAAAAAGATCATACATATCACATTAATATGATTTAAAATTTTAAAATTACTGCATTAATTAGTTTGTTACCCAAATTAATTATTCAGTGGGCTCCAAGCGCGTGTATAACAAACAATTGACTGGAGAGGCGTTTAGTGCACTAAACGCTTGAGCGTCTCTAATACCAACTGCATTCTCTCTCCTCACATCACATTCAAATCTTTCATATCATGAGGGCAATTTATTCTTTTTTTTTTCATAAACGCATATCACTCATATCATCTCACATTCAAATAGTGAACAATGCAATATCATTATATATCGTATTCCTGATCTGACCCTAAATATTACAAACACTTAGATTGTAAAATGAGTTGTCATTAATGATTGGTTATATAGTTTTTAAGAATGTGTTAATTATAATTGCTAAAATATTTAAAATTAATATATTTTCTTTGTTCTCTGTTACCTTTCAAAAAATGTTGAATTTCAAAATTATGAGTCCCCACTTCCGTGCCCTCAAGAATGATGGAGGAGGCAAATCACGGGATGTGCCTCATCTGATCAGATATTTGGGCTTATCGACTGATCTCACCTACAAGGGGCGCAATCTAAAAATTTTTCGAATATTCAAACTTCCATCCTGCAGGTCGCCAGCATAACAGACATTACACCACCCAAGTCTTTGTCAACTGAGCTATATCCGAGGGGTCTCTGTTACCTCATGATAATAATATTTTGTGAGGAAAAAAATGTCAAGACGAATGAAAATGGAGTATTAATTATTGATTGACACTTATTTTTAGTTCAAAAGTTTAAACATTTTTGTGTATTATAATTAATCAGTAAATAAACAGTAATATTTCATAGCACAAAAAGTTAGCAAAGATTAGGTTACAAAATGATAGATATATTATATGGTCTTTCAAATTATACTCGTTTTTTTTTTTTTTTTTTTTTTAAGTTACGCATTTACTCGATATAGGAATTAAGAAAATAATTAAAATATAATAATTTATTCAAATATTATTCGTGACCAAGAAGAATAATCTTATCAATTATCACGATCTAAAAAGGAAATTCAATTTTTAATCTAAAAATAATTCATAATTCAAAGTCTAACATTAGGAGGAGGATTGTATTTGTGGGAGTAACATTTGTCCTAGAAATAAGCTTTAGTATTATTAAATCAAATAAAGACGAAAAACAAAATAAAACCTTCGGCCGGGGCGGGGGTTACTTGCCGGAATCAGACTTCTTCCGCACTGTGGTGGGCCGGGGGTTGTCATTTTATTAGTAAGATGCTGACGAAGTCAACTCCTTCTCGAATTGCAGCCGCCTTGTAGTTCTTCCTCCTTTACCCAATTCCATTGACCTTTTCTATCATAGCTTCGCCGACAATCCAATCCCTGAGAGAACTCAGAAGAGAGATGCACATGCCACGTCAGCCAAGGAGCGCCGATTCGACGACCGATGGTACGGACGACGTCGTTCGTGCTTACCAGAACTGGAAAGGCAGCAATGTAACTCCTTCCTCTCCCATTTTAATTCCCGTAATTTTCAGGTTTTCCGGAGTTCATTGGATTCGAAGCATTGCTTGTTAGATTTAGGGTTTAATTGTGGATTCGAAATAATTATGTGCATCCTGGTGTAGAATTATCTATTAATCATGTGTTTGATGCTTGTTCTAATTGAAAGGTAATTTAACTTAGCTTGTTGATTTGATCAGACCATATAATTTGCAGACTGATTCCTTTTGAAAATGATTTGATTATGATTATGAATGTTGGTGTCAATTGAAGCGAAGAGAAATTTTAGTTTATAAAGTAAAAACTGTTTCTGGTTATTACTGTAATTGGCTGTATACTTACTGCAGTTAGCTTTCCGTGTTTTATATAACTGTTAAAGGATCACTTTTTTGCTCTGTCTATTCTAGGATAAGCCCCCTTGCTCGTTTAAATCTTCAAATATTTACATTCCGCAGTTGCAAATTTGTTATGATCATGTTTAAATCTATCAACTAATCCTATCGAAAAGTTTGTTCGTAAATTTCTGATTAACAATTTCCCCCCACACGGCAGGGTCGGAGGTGGACGTTAGCATTTCCCATAGTTTAATTCATAATTTTCCTTAGATGCAAAGTTTTTCATCATTGTGCATGCTGCAACTTTATTCCGTTAGAACGCTTGTGATTGTCTGAAACTTGAAGAGGCTTAAGCATAGTCGCTAACTTCTTCTTGTTTTGAAATTCACAAGCTTTAGCAGTCTTTGTGATTCTTTGTACATTTCCTCACCTGTGTTTCTTGTGTTCTACTTTGCAGATATTTTTGCTTCAAGGAAGGTTTATATTTGGGCCGGATGCTAGATCACTTTTCGTAACAATGTCCCTTATAGTTGGTCCAGTTGCTGTTTTCTGTGTTTTTGTTGCCAGAAAACTTCTGGATCATATCTCTCATCATTTGGGTATTCTGGTTCTGGTCGTCGTAGTTGTATTCACTTGTTACGTAAGTCTTTTTATCTCACAAAAATATTCCTAACATGTATGTCTTTGGTTAAATGTCATATCCAACTTTTTCCCTCGCATACTTTAGAATGAAGAACTAAGCATTCCAGGCTTCAATTTTTTGTTCTCAGATATATCTTGACCGATATTTTCCAAAAGATAGAGCAACAGTCTACTTTGCTTGATTTAACTGTTAACTTCACGTAGCCTTCGTGTGATTCTTATCATACTACTTTGATGATGGACATCTTTTTCCGTTATATTCTACTCTCTTGTTCCACTGATATCCCACTTTGAAATGCCAGAACATTCTCTGGAACACATTTTTGTTGCATAAGTAAATACAGCTACAGGAAAGTGGGCTAATCCAACCCATCTTACCTTTACTCCCTTATATCTGATAGTTTTATTAATATTAAGACTGGTATGGTAGCTTGTTTATTAGTCTATGAAAGTTGAAGTTGGACATTACAGGGATGCAATTTTTATCTTCTTAAAAAGGAACTTCTTTACTCTGAGGTTGGTTTCTCTAACTAGGACCGCCACTAAGGCATGTAAGCCAAATCATTATCAGAATTATTAACATTAGTTTTATTTCTTTACATCTTATGCTGCCAAGTATCAATGTTGACAGCTGTACTGATGTATGCTATTAGTGGGAGATGCAACTGACCTTCATTGTATTGGGACTGGTATCTTTAGGTTGTCTAGAAGGAGGGGTATTATGAAATCTAGCATTTTGGTGGATGTTAAGGACTTTTCTTATTACGTGGCCATTGCCCTATTTAAGAAGCATTTATGCACGTCAGAGTCAGATATGTGTCCTCAGTTTACTCACTGTCATCTGATGACATTAAAGAGCACTCTCATTCTTCAGTAGCTTATCGATAGTATTCTCAGCTTTGATTTTATATATCGGTAGATTTATATAATTTTTTAAATTTGGTGTATGTGGAGTGATACTTTAAAGGCACTCAACTGTCCGACTGGCCGGTAAAATTTAGTGTTTTCATTCTATTTTGGGATGTCGGAAATGAAGAATGGGAGAATTTTTCAGTGAGCATCTTCCTATAATTCAGTTAGGTACATAGGCTGGGAATCCTTGATAGCAGAAACAATGGAAGAGGTCAGGCGCAACTGCATTTATTGTATCATGAGACTTCCCGAACAATCTTTCACTGTAATGAAACATTGATGAGCTTTTTGGAGAATTTAAGCTTAATATGATGAATATTTTCGTGATGGTGCACCCTAACTCTCTCTTAATGCAACTTGGTTGATTGCTCGCTCAAGATGGATGAAGGCTTTTGCACATTAAATTGGAAGTTCACAATCTGGCAAATTTAGCTAATCTTGGTGGTTTCATTGGGGTTCATACAAGTGAGATACACTGCAAAGATTCTTTACAGATATACGTACACTTTTGCAACAAGGTGGATCATTAAGATAGTACTTGGTTCTGCTAATTTAAGTGGTTGGCCCATAAGAAGAATAAAAATTACCCCAAGTGTACTGATGAAGTTCATAATGACCAATAATTCGTCTGTAACTACTGCTACTAACTAGTACTACTTCAAGAGAAATCTGGTTTCTCTCCTCATTTCCTCTGCTTTAAAGCGATACTTCCTTACGAACATTCTCTAGTGACTTTTCTAGTTGTATACAGAAGCATGATTAAGAGATTGGTGGCTGCTCTCTAACTTTGCAATATCACTAAATCTGTTATGAAGGTGTGAATTCATCTTTCGCCCTTCATTATGTAACATCTTCTAGGTTGACCTTGGTTGAATTCATCTTTCGCCCTTCACTAAATAACATCTTCTAGTTATCTCAGTAAACTTGATGCCTATACTTAATCAGTTATCTATTAGATGACCATGGCATGCATTGTACCTTTTCTCCTTCATTGCCTTGCAAACAACTCCAATGATTAACTGGTAATAATGTGGCAGTTGGTGGTTTGGATGTTACTTTTTGTAGTTTATGTGAATGGAAGAACTTAGTCAAGCAGTGTTCTTGCATTACACACCAAAGAACTCAGATGAGAAGCATAATTCAGGGAGTCGGTCATGTACATGCGATTACATTTGTCTAGTTGACCAGAGTCGTCATCTTTGTATGCTAGAAAATTCAACTTCCTAGTCGAGTGTATGCATGAAGTGTCACCATCTCTGCTCATATCAGTGAAATAATGGTCTAGTTCCTTTGTGTTTTATTTATTGCTCTTGATTCCGTGGATATTGCGGATAGAGAAAGACAGCATACTCTATAAATTTGGTACGATTGATGGCTTTATCCCGCTTCCCTTTTTCCTGTTAAGTTGAAAGATGTATTCATTCGCTTCTAGAGTTTATTAGTATGGCTATTTTGAATTTTATTAGTATGTAAGAGGCAGATTTCTCACTTACGTGCAGTTAAATTGTAGGATCAAAACTCATGATTTTCTCTCTTCTCAGGTGGGAACTCCAAAAGGGCTAAAACCTACTCCCTCCGTCCCAAATGAAGAGTTACACTTTCTTTGTTGGTCCATCCAGATTCAAGAGTTGCATTTCCCTTTTGCGCCATCCCACTTGACCTTAACACCCCTTCTTTTTGAAAGGAATAAATACGGGCCACAAATTGAAGGGGCTTTTAAGAAAATTACCCTTTTCAACCCATTTATCAATCTTCGTGCCCGGTCAAAGTGTAACTCTTCATGTGGGACGGAGGGAGTAGTACTTAAAAACATTTTTACTGCCCATCTGTATGTAAGGAATGAATTTAGAAATGCTGCATGTGAACTTTTCTGACATTTGTTCATGTCCATCTATCGAGTCCAGTCTTCTCTTTAGACATGTATACTGATGAAAGTAGTATCACTGTGCATCATGAAGCCAGATCATGCTTTATAAGAGTGGATATGATTATTCCTGCGTACTGTTTGTCAGCGAGCAATCCCAATATATAAATTTGATATTTTTCCTGAAAAGTGGATGCCATTTCTTTTGCAGGTGTTAGTGCTCCTTTTAATGACCTCTGGAAGAGACCCGGGTATAATTCCTCGTAGTGCACACCCTCCAGAACCAGAAAGTTTTGATCAAAGCATAGAAGTTGGGGCTGGGCAAACGCCTCCAGTGTCACGTTTACCCCGCTTCAAAGAAGTAATTGTTAATGGGATGACCGTGAGGACCAAATATTGTGATACTTGCATGCTTTACAGACCTCCGCGTTGTTCACACTGTTCAATTTGTGACAACTGTGTTGAACGGTTTGATCATCACTGCCCTTGGGTTGGACAGTGTATTGGATTGGTAAGAGATTTATACTTGCTTACCTTCACATCTTTCATTGTTGGCATTGAAGGATATTTCTTTCCAATCTCATCTTTTACATATGAGAGAATGAGTGTTCATATTTCTTTTCTTGGATCTCCTTCTACCGGACTTCGTGCTATTTTCCTCTCCTTATACCTGCTGAGTAGTTCTTATTGAATCTTGAACATTTTTACTTGGGGGTGCTGTGGACGCCTACGAGAGCCATGCGCTGCTTCGAAATATCCTGGACATGACAAACCCTCTAAACGTTTCTTTATAATTGGTAGTAGCTGCTTATATATTGCTGGTAATAAGATGCAGCTCAGATTTATTGTAGTACTGAACTCCCCTCCGGCCCTCCCTCTCCTCCCATCACACACACAAATAGAGAAATTAATATATAAAACACTGCAAATAGAAATGGTGAGATTTTTCCTATTGTTGTTGAATGTGATTTTGAGGTTTTGCATTATTCTCAGCTTATGTGTAGAATGTTGATGATATGGTGTTTCTGTGGGTGCAGCGAAATTACAGGTTCTTTTTTATGTTCGTCTCTTCAGCGACTCTGCTTTGCATTTATGTGTTTGCTTTCTGCTGGGTCTATGTCATAATGATCCTGCACAGTGAGAAGACATCGATTTGGAAGGCATTGGCCAAGACCCCTGCCTCCATTGTCCTAATTATTTACTCGTTCATATCAGTGTGGTTTGTGGGTGGCCTTACCGTCTTTCATCTCTATCTCATAAGTACCAACCAGGTAAAAGACAAATTTCTTTTCACTTGCAGTATAATCTGTGATTTAGCATGCTTCAATTATTGCTTGAGTTTGTTGAAAACAGGTTCTTCTTGACTTCTAATATCTCATGCAGTGTGTGTCAGTTTTGTCACTGTTTTGGATAACATTTTTGCGATCCTGTATCTAGACTCTCTTTTCCAAAACTTGGCCCCAAGTTTGGTCTCAAGTATTATGATTCAGAATGTGGTCTTTGTTTTTTCTTTTTCAATTTCCTGAATATTCTTTTACCAAATTACAAGTGATTGGTAACTTATTTGCGGAACTTCATAATGTATGAGTATCAAATTTACATGTCCGATTGTTAAGACTCTTGGTTAACAATCTTTGATTCAGCATATTTCTTAAGTTCTTTAGTACGGTAATTTTATCTACTTTTGAAACATTATTTGGTTTGTACAACAGAAGCAGATATCACTTATCAGTTATGTTGTTGATATCTAGTTTATTTCCACTCACAGTTGGTTCTCTCATCTTCTGTTAGTGCGCTCTTGCATCTTAAAAACATGCCGTCTTGCAAGTGACCATGCCATCTGTTGAGCCTAAAGTTAAGAGTGATCTCACGTGTGTTTTCAATTATTTGACCAGTGACCTTTACATGATCTCTTTTGTTCTAGCTCACACCACCAAATGTTCAGGTAAAGGGATGGTGTGTTGAGGGTGGGCAGGGTGGGGTGAAGGTGTCCATTCTTTCTTTCTGAGAAAATAAACAATGCCACTGGTGTTTTCTAGTCTAGGAATCATGATAAGTTTTGGAAGCTGCTCTCTTACTCTAAAGATCGATGATGTTCATATTAGGTTGAGTAAGATTCTAACAGTTCATAACCTCTTTCCCGGTGTTGCAGTCTACATATGAAAATTTCAGATACCGATATGATAGAAGAGCCAACCCGTATAACAAAGGCGTAGTTGAGAACTTCAAGGAGATATTCTGGATCAGCATTCCTGCTTCAAAGAACAAATTCAGGGCAGAGGTACAGAGAGAGCCCGGAATCCCACCTCAAGTTGTTGGCGGTAATAGTTCTTCTCGTTCAAAACGTGCGCAGAAAGCCTGGGATGAAATTGGAAGGCCTAGGAAGCCCATTTGGAATGAAGCAGCAACAGACGGAGGTGACAGTCGAGGAGAACTCAGGAATGATAGTAGTCTTGATGAGGTGATCCCGGGGGGTCGCGGTTGGCCTTTAGGCGATGGCACAGATATCCGTAGTACGCGAGGTAGCATGGGAAGGAGAAGCGGAAGCTGGGATTTACCAACTCAAGAAGATTAGAGATAATATTAGGAAGCTTTGCAGTTACCCGGCCCTGAAAAGATGGTTTTGTTGTGGCTAGGTGGTGTTCTGAGTGATGTCCTGTATATATATTCTTTTTTAATGGGTATATGTGGTTTTTATACCAATTTCTCTAGTAAATTGTATGTTTTGGTGTCCTTTTTTCAGTCCCGACATTTATTTTTCCTTGGTGCGGTAATTAACCTTTGCACTTGTAAGCCCTGAAACTGTTGACAGTAAATAGGAGAGTGAACAGTATACTTGCCGCAAGCGGATTTGGGTTTTGGCCTTCAGTAGGATTATTGCATGAAGAACCGGTCTACACATGCCTCTTGTGATACAAAGTGAGGTACGAAAGGCCTCTAATTGCACTTAAGAGGTAGTCTCTGAATTTTCTGTTCTAAATGGTGTTTTATTTCCTGTCACATAGCTTTTAAATGCGACATATATTCTAAATTAACTAGAATTTAAAATTTACAATTTTAGAACCGTTTTTTAAATGATTGAGATGAAATTTTAGTAAGTTGAGACAGAAAATGAAATATTATTTGAGATAGAAGATTTTGAATTCGTATTCTTGGACTCTATTCCCAGGATTGTACAAGGTTCAACGTGTGTTTACAAAGCCCTATCCAAAGCTTTTCTAACCTTGCTAAAAGGACTCGTTTGCTTATGCAAAAATTATTCCGAAAATTGCTTTTTGCCCGAGCTTTCTATATTTTCCATCATCAAAACTATAGTAGATTGTTCTATAAGAGTTATCTACACGAGTTATCATTTCTTGGACACGTTTGCTCCAAAATATTTGTACATTTTTTTTTCTTTTATTAACTGACGGGATTTTATAGCAGGATCACATTGGATACATCTATGAGGCTAAAATATCCCGGTGACTCCCCAATCCCTGGACCTAGACAAAGTGACAAATTAGTTAGGTTAAAGTCAAGAAGTCGATATATCATGATTTATACTAATATTTTATTGTAGATGATTTTCGATCTATTACGGTTTATGTTTTATAATTTGTTGTAATGACTTAAATACCCCTTCTTTAAACAAGCTAAAAGTTCTGACTCAGCAACTCCCCCCTTTCTTTAAACAGGCTACAAGTCCTGACCAGCAACTCCTTCTCACTCTTCTCCCACTCCTCCTCTTCCTTTTCTCCTTTCCTCCAACCAATGGTCCCTCTTCACCTCCACCACCTCCTCCTCATCCACAGTGGCGTTGGTAGTGGTATCACCACCAAGTACACCCCCAATTTCAAAAGAAAAATCAAACATTTTTCCAAGAGGAAAAATGAGCGAGAGATCAGCTGTGGACCTTCTCCTTCACCACCGAAAAACTTTTTTCGAGAATGGAGCAAGGTACACCGCCGACACTGATTAAGAAATAGAAAACAAGGCAGCAAATAAAATGGGTTTTCTGTTTGGAGAAAATCTGCGATTGGGGAAAGAGAAATCATGAGTGGGAGAAAATTAAAGGTGCTTTGGCCAATGCAAAGTCAACGCTAACAAACTACCCCACCCCCCGGGGGGTTCTGAAAGACCTTCAACTTATGTAATACTGAATGGATCTGAGAAGAATTAGAAGCCATGGAGATTAACACTAGCTTTTTGGTAAAGAAAGAAAAGCTAATATTCCATACTACACTTCAAGAAGCTTTTAAAATTCCTTTGAAGAATCCCCATGTCATCATCTTCACTTTGTTAGCATCTCTCCCTTTTTTCTATACCCAGCTCATCTATGAAACCATCTTCCAAAGAAAATTGGTGGCAGTCTCAATCATCCTCAACCGACCTTACAACTTGTTCAACGAATACATCCACGACTTGTTCAACGATCTGGGTTTTAAGGAAGCGGGTTGAGAGGAGAAGTAGTGGTGAGGGATTTGTAAATGGGTTTTGAATTTAGGAATAATTGGAGAGAGAGAGATGGGTTTTGAAGGAGAAGTAGTGGTGACTGGTGAGTGATCTGCAGATGTGTTTTGAATTTAGGGGTAATTGAATATATCTATATTACAAGGGAGAGCGTGGGTCCACCCACAAATGAATAATAACTCTAAATGATGAGTAGTCATTTCAAATGATGAGTAAATGATGAGTGTGTATTGTGGGGGTGTGTGTGTGTTGAGATTGGGAAAAAAAAAGAGAAAAGTGAGTGTGTGTTGGGAAGGGAGAGAGAGAGAGGTGGAAAGAGAAAGATATTAAAAAATGTTATATTTTATGTTAAATTATATTTTTGTTATTTTATTTTGAGACCAAT
>JAOWAN010000005.1:4752557-4762775 GCA_028566635.1 Lobelia cardinalis | reverse complement strand
ATTATTATGTAAATTTATCTAAATTTAAATTAACTTTGGAAAAAATACATAGTTCGATTCGATACTTTTTTTGGGGCATAACGGCGTCGTGCCCTCGGGCACGGACATTTTCTACGTCGTGCCCTCGGGCTCGGACACGGACATTAAGTAGTATTAAAAATTTTGAAAATGTCATTCGTGCCCTCGGGCACGGGCATTAACTAGTATAATATATGTTGACACACTTTATATAGTTGGACCTTAATTTCCCTTGTCAAATGTTTCAATTTCATCGTTTCCTCTCTGGAGCAAACTAACAAGGCTAACAAAACAGGATTGCAAGAGAGGCACCACACCACCAGTTGACACGAGATTAGGAGCACGACTCTCGAGATAATCCAACGGAATACAAACCGCAATCTTAGTCTCTAAGGTTGTGTTCTCATGGATGATTTTCACCCAGATTTTCTGATTTTTAATTTTTCTCTCTCTGGTCCCACACTTTTTCTCTCTATCTCTCTCTTACTTTTTACTATAATCATTACAAAAACCCAAAAATCAAATCAATAAATCACTCATCCAAACGCAACCTAAGCATTTCAGCTAGAGCACAGATGATCCCGCGACCACTAGGCTTACGCGAGTGCCACACAGATAAATTCATTCAAGGAAAAAAGAAAATGTCAAGTTTGAAACAAAACACCTCCTGGTTTGCAATTGGTATATTAAGCACCTAGGTGTACCTAGTAAAGTGCACCCGCAAGTGGATTCACTCTCCCACTCTCACTCATTAGCTTTAATCAATCCCTAAAATTAAGGGATTGATTTAAAATAAAAAATCAGATTTATATAAATTTCATAATTAATGCCTAAATTAACTCATGCCATAATTTTAAAAATTAATAAGAATTCAAAATTTAATACAAAAAACGAATAAGTAAATAAACATAAGCACTGACGAATGAACATAAGCATTGACGAAAAGAACATTAAGTAATGACGAAATGAACATTTGTAACCTTCAATAAAACAGTTTATAACTTATCAAAATTCAAAATAAACATCATATTATAATCAAATGAATACAAACGTTGAAGTAAATGAACATTACGTGTTGACGAAATAAACATCTTCAATTCCAACCGAATTCGCACCACCCTCCGTCAAGCATAGCCACCCTCATCCAAGCTCCATCGTCGAATCACCATCCAACGGCCATGTATACCCACTCCATCTCTCTCATCGATTTCTCCCATATAAATGATGTCGAGGGTGGTAGATTTCATTTGCTTGGTGGTGGATTGTGGATAGTGGCGATTGAGAGAGGTGGTGAGTCGTAGATGGTAAATTTCGACCGGTTGGAGGAAGTATGTGCGGTGAAGGTTATTGTCGACTAATGGAGATTGCGAGAGATTGTGGCTATGGAGTTTGATTTCGAGAGAGATAGTGGCTATGGAGGAAGTAGAGGGGGAGAGAGAGAAATGCAGAGAGGATAAAGAGAGATACTGGAGATAGAATGAGGGTTATTGATTTTATTTTAAAAAAAATTCATTAATTAGAGGAATGATTTTTTTTTCATTCTCTCACTTGCTATTATCAGAGTGTATTACAATTTATTTAATATCTATTCCATAATAATTGCACAAAATTATTTTTTTTCCAAAATATCAAAAATTCAACTCGAATAAAATTATATTTCTGCGATTACTCCAGTTAATGAACATGAACAATGAATTTAATGAACATGAATGATGAATATAACGAACATGAAGAATGTAAACTAATTAACATGAATAAAATAAATATAGCTCATGAATACAAAATACATCATCAATGAACATAATATTTTATAAAATGAACATGATATTATGATAATATTTTCACAATCTACTTCTAATTAAAACACACTACATTTATACAATAAACATATCTTAATTATAAAATGAACACAACATACAAATAATATAAATAATATGAACACATCACATTCATAAAATGAACATATAACAATTATAAAATAAACACAGAAAATAAACATGATCATGTGTACAAATGAATATAACGTCAAAAAATATAAATATAACATCACTAAAAATTAAAATCAGTGTTAAAATACATCTCTTTGATTAATTTTAGAAATTAATTTTAATTCCTGATCATATAAAATTCATGATTATCTAGAATCCTTGATTATAAGAAATTCTTAATTATATAAAATTTTTAAAATAACTTTTGAGTAATGCTAGATATACAGAAAATATCAACAGCAAAATCAACAGAATGCATTAAAGTGTTGTACGTTTTAATTACGTACAACACTTTAATGCATTCTGTTGATTTTAATGTTGATATTTTATGTGTATTTAGCATTTTCCATAATTTTTTACTTACATAGAATGATTGTTAATAACTTCCTAAAATTAAGAAGATGATTATAACTGATTTCTTTTCTTTTATTAGATTCACACGTCTAAATCAGAAAGTGGAACGCACCTTGCACGAAACACCTATGCGCATAATATAATTTTCATTTGGTTTGTGGATGGTTATACATGCCTAGAATCATGAAATCAGCACAGTTGCGCTCCGCTCTCAGCCTACTAAAACACACAATTCAGATCTTCGATCTACTCCTATAGGGGGAACCTGAGCTTTAAGGTACATGCAGTCAGCACTACCTCAAGGAACTGTACAACAAAAGTGGGATTTCAGTTTGTAGATTATCCACCATACACCTTGGGTTTTCAAGTTGTGTGGATTATAAAATGGACACTTACGATCAAAGAAACCCCAATTCTTTATCGAAACAATGGGGAGAAAGAATTTGCATATAACTAACAACTTAAGATGGGAACAACTAATCCAAGAACTTCTTATTACCTCTTCTATCACTTGATCTACCTCCTGCTGCCAAAAACTTCCGAAACCGACTCTTTACCTTTGAATCTTAGATCCATTGAGAGACTAAGGGTTGATGGGATAAATGCACGGATAAATCTACGAGATGGAGCTACTTGGGCGTGCTCTTTTTTGTTTTTCCTCCTCCTCGAAGGCCCACCATTTGTGCCAAGTTCTTTAACGGATCTCGATGACTTTGGGTCAAAAATTGAAGACCCGAATGAAGAATCATCATTTGCACCAAAGGATACAGGACCAACTGCTCCATCTTGGTGTGGAGGTGGGAATTTCTCGCTCTTACTTTTACCATTGGCCTGTGTTACAACTCTCCATCTCTGGGATGGAGATTAATAAAAGGACAGTTAAAACGGAGCACTAAAAGCAACCAGCAAAATATCCGGGTATAAAACAGTAAAGACGTACATCGAGGTTAGATTGGAGCTCGGCATTGGCTTCTGGGACTGGAACTGCACGACTACTCCGTTGATCGCGGACTCTAGCTTTTCTATTTCCATCTACTACATGAGCTTTCCCAGACAATCCTCTTTGCCTAAGCATACACAAATTTTGAGAGCATGAGCATAACATCATAAAAAAATATCCAGAAAGATTATGACAAATAAGATCTAAATAACCTTCTGGCTTCTTCATCTCTCAATTTGACATCCATTTCTTTGCTGGGAGGATATTTTGGTAATTCTGATGGCTCACAAGCATAGGGTTCACTAGTAAAGAACTGCATAACGAGAGAATATATAACTTAAACAAGACTGTTACTGCATGTGGCAAAAAGGTATACCAACTTTGACTTCCATCTCATGTGTGGTCACAGATCGGTCATGCCTCAAAACACTTTTAGGTGTGAGCTCTCCGGCTCAAACAAATTTATGACAGATAGAATAATACTGTTGTTGCTTTTGGCAAGAGAATATGCAAGTGCAAACGCCACTCACCTCGCTATTTAGGGCTGAGGTAGCAGAGCCTCGGTGATCAGGATCGATTGCAAGAAGAGTTTCCAATAAAGGGAGAGAAGATGGTGGAAAATCCTTGAATGTTTCTGCTGTACAACGCTTATATGGTTGTTGTGGCTTAAAGAGTGTGGCATTCGGCAATCTGGATCTCTTCCAGTATTCCTCTGACGGCGACCCACATAACTTAAATATCTTGTGCAGTTGTTCAACCTAATCAGCAAAATAGTCTCAACATTAAATCCTCTAACAAAAACAGAATTTTCCCAATAAGACGGGAGTACTGTGTAGTGTGTACTGTCTCATACGTAGATACATGCCAACGTCCCATAACACACTACATGAACTCCAATAAACAAGATAATCATTTCAGCTTTTGTCCCGGTCACTTAGGATTGGCTAAAACAAGTGCATATAAAACTAATCTGAAATATGAATTTGAAGAATTATCAATTTCAACATTACAAAAACAATATTCAAGCAAATGAACACATCTCTACCTCAGTCCGTCCCGGCATTATTGGTTTCCCAGCAAGAAGCTCCGCCAAAATACAGCCAGCACTCCAAAGGTCGACACCCACACCATAATAAGTGGCACCGAGAAGAAGTTCTGGGGGGCGGTACCATAGGGTAACAACACGACTTGTCATCGGTTGCTTATGCTGCGGATCGTAGAAGGAAGCCAATCCAAAATCAGCTATCTTCAGAATTCCATCATTGTCAATCAGCAAGTTAGAACCTTTGATATCACGGTGAAGCACACCATTTTTGTGGCAATGCTCAAGGCCAGACAATAACTGTTTTATATAGCACTTGACCTGCAATTGCAAAACATTAGGATCAAATGCTATGAACCATGTCAAACAAAAATCAAGAAACAGAGCAACAAAAGGCTGTTTTAGGCAGTCCAAGCTGCAAAACCACTTCTGTCCCTACTATATTCTGCAAGAAATACTGCTAATTTCAGCTTGCAAGTAGTAATTTCTAATTCTCCCAACATGAACAGCAAAAAACTAACAGGGGAGGGTGCATTCTTCCATCAATGATAAATAAGCTTTCCTAAATCTCAGTGAAGTGGAAAGAACATTGAAGAGATGAAGAGAGGGAGATGGCGTGAGTGGCTTCATTACTTCAATTTAATCTTTTGGCATGGAAAAGCAGGTTTCCGACAACCTGCGAGTGCTCAGAATCTAAACTACCAAGAGGAGCACATTAAACCATTTATTTAGTATATCACCCTGACATTTCCATAATTCTAGTATGATTATGTCTCTAGCTTTCACTAATAAGATGGAAATTTAAGATCTTAATGACAGCTCATTTATCTTGAAAACACGTTATTACTCGGCTTGCAAAAAAGAATGGGGGCAATGCACTATACACAAACAAAAAGCCAAGTTCATTTGTCACTACAATTTTCTGATACGAACTATTTGAATACCGCAAAAGGAAATATTTCGGTACATAGGATAATCAAGATGGAGAGATTGGAGAGGATGTTAATCTCAGAATAAAATCGAGTTTGATGAAATGGAAAAGTGGAGTGTTATTTGATCGGCAACTACAGTAAAGCCAAACAGAAAATTTTACACCACAAATGTTAGGCCGCTACCGTACGGAATTAAGTGTTGGGCTACTAAGAAGAAACATGCTAACAAGACGAGTGTAGCGAAAATGCGAATGCTTAGATGGATGTGCGATAAAATTAGATAAGATTAGTTTCATAGCGAACAAATACGAGAATCAATAAAAGAAGATCCTACGGTAGAAAAAATGAGAGAGACGTCAGAGAACCGCCTAAGATGTTTTAGTTGTTTAAAGTGTAGACCCCTTAGTGCTCGAGTTATCCAGTTAGGAAGTTCGATGATATTGGTCTTAATCAAGCTAGGAATAAGCCAAAGTTAACATGGACATAGACAATATGGAAAAACATGAAAGAATTTGATTTATATGGTGACTTGACATTGAATCGTGTGGAATGGCGAAAAAAAATTCATGTAGCCAACCCAAGTGATTAGAATTGAGGCTTTGTTGTTGTTGTTACTGCTTGATTGAATAGCCTACTGTGGGTAAAGAAACCAAATTCATGTGAATTCATACATCCAAAAGAATGCAAACATAACTTTCAGTGGGCAACAAGCAATACGCCATAAAAAGCACATCTTTGGATACCAATGACCCAAGCCACCTGGTATGGGCCCAATGAAATAAAGGAACTCTCCATCAGTAACATCAGGAATCACAAGAAGCAAAACTGGAAGACAGCTATAACTATATAGTGTATATAAGTCATAACCATCATCAATAAATAAAAATCAAGATCTTATTTTTAATCAAGACCTCAATAAACGACCACACCTGCCATCTGTGCATAATTACAAAGTGGTCAAGTCATGTTTGGTCTTGATAGCAACATCTTAAATAAGAATTATCCTTTCAAGGAAAACAGTGAAATGCTAGCGCTAAATAAAAGTTAAATGCAAATCTGTATGATGCAATAACTGATTTAACATTTAACAATACAAATTGAACACGAATCTAGTACAGATTAATTGTGGAAATACCTGGGGCAGGGTGAATTTGACACCTTGGACGGCAGCGAGGCCGGAGAGATCGTGGTCCATGTACTCGAAAACGAGGTAAAGACTACACGACATGCGAGAGGTAACCAATCCTTCCAGCTTAATAATGTTGGGATGATTATTAAGCTTTTTCAAAACAAGAATCTCTCTGGCCATGAACTTGACACTCTCCGGCTCTAAATTATCAAACCTAACCTTCTTCAATGCCACTATCTTCCCTGTCACCAAATCCCTAGCTTTGTACACATTGCTATACGTCCCTTGTCCTATCTGAATCCACAATTAGTATAAAGATTCAAACACTTTTTCAGTGTTGTATAAGCAAATGAATGATTGATTAATTAGGGATTTAGAATGAACGAACCTTATCGAGCTTCTCGAAGGTGTTGGCACGGCGTGGGGTCCAGTCCTTGATGGCGTCGCCGGCGACAGCACAGAGCCAGGTTGGCCAGCCTTGAGCGGTCTTCAGAGAATACTCAGGCCTAGGCCTACGCCGGTCCGGAACCGGGAAATCGCCGGTGTGGCGGATTGTCCGCGTATCTACTTGGACCGCATCTCTTTTATCCCCGACGACATCGGAAGTAGCGGTAGTAGTAGTAGTAGAAGTAGCGTCGGCAGTCAGCTCAGATTTCCGGCGACGGCGGGAAGCACCAGAGAGGCTCCGAAGACCGGGGAGATTCCGGGGGCGAGGGCGAGTGACGTCATCATCACCGGAGGCGGTGGTACCGAGCACGCAGCCCATATAGATTCAGTTGAGGTTTTAGCTGCCCATAAGATGTGTAAATTTTCTTCCTCCGGCGAGGGGGTAATAGGCGCAGTGTAGTAGTAAATTAATTACGGGTGGGGGGGTTAGCTGGAAAACCAGTGGGAGTGGAGTGAGTGCATTTATTGCGGGGTACTGGAGAGTTGGAAATGGCGGTTTTCAGGGGGGTGGAGACTGTGGTATTGGTAAAACAAGAAGGGTGGTAGTTGGATTTAGGAAGAAAGAAAGAGAAAAGGAGGAGATCTGGGCGCGCGCGAGAGAGGGCGAGAGGGAGAGTGAGAATGAGCGCAAATGCGAGAGAGAGAGAGAGAGAGAGAGGGTCAGTCCGTCAGTCAGTCTTGGATCTCTTTCTTTCTTTCTTTCTTGCGTCAGCTGATTTGGTCACGTTTGTTGCCTTTATTTACACACCTTGCCACTGGG
The DNA here is from genome assembly GCA_028566635.1 of Lobelia cardinalis. Lineage (NCBI taxonomy): Eukaryota > Viridiplantae > Streptophyta > Magnoliopsida > Asterales > Campanulaceae > Lobelia > Lobelia cardinalis. The sequence goes on along the minus strand of JAOWAN010000005.1, from coordinate 4,755,165 downwards.
CTTTTCTGTACAGTAGGCACTAGCTTTCCAAAGTCAATGGGGAAAGGTGGAGAGAGACGGATAGATTTTCTTCGGTTGTTTTGTGAATTTTTTGTTTTATTTTGTTAGAAAAAAGAATCTTCAATGCATATGTACAAGATGCAAAAATACTATAATTTATCTTTATTTTAATATTTTTCCTCTTAATAAAATTAAAAATATTTCAATGCATGATGCTCCATCAAAAAAATAACGCACCTAATGTACTAAAGTTTTTACGATATTTAAATTTTAATTTGAAGATTTGCACATGTATATTGAAGAAGAAATATTTTTGTAATTGTCTCATTTGGAGCTCCCTCGGAAAGAAGGATTTTAATACCAAGTGAACTACTCCTCCACAATTGATGCATAATTTATGCATATATATTCGTAGGTATATAATGTTTTTTTTTCTAATTAAACTTCTTATTCGACGTGATAAAAACTAATTTAAATAAATAAAAATTAGAAAAAAATTTTAAAAAGTTGAAAATGGAGAAAAATGTGAAAATATTAATGGTCCAATTTAATTCAATCAAATAGTTGATTAAATAATTAATGTCTAGTTTAAGTGTCAACTTTAATAATTCATGTGTATATATATTATTATTATTATTATTATTATATAAAAAATAAATTAAATATTTTATCGAATGCACTTGAATCAAAATGAATAAAACAAGCTCATTCGAGAATTCTTAACGAACGAGAAAACCGAGAGTTTTCACCTCCAGAGTTCAAAATTGGTGGAGTGAAGTGAAGCTCTAGTTCTGAGTTTATTTGATTCATTTAACAACGCTATGCAAATGCATAGAGTGAGAGTGTCGAATTTAATAAATAGAAGGTGGGGCAGAGTAGAAAACAATAATCTTGAGAAGGACTTGTTTATAAAAATTAGAAAAGAAGTCACTGCAACCAAGTCTTCAACGCAAGTCAGCAGTCGATTGTATTTGTGCCAAGTAGTATTATAGAAAATACCGCTCTTTTGACTCCTTTTACGTCCGCACACCCACAATTAGGGCTGAGCAAACAAATTATAAAATCGAATCAAATCAACGAAATCGATCGAAAAAAAATCGAACCAATATATTAATTTATTTTCAGTTTTTAGTACTATAAAAACCGAAATTATTACTTTGGTTGCGGTTTAGTCGTAATATTACATTTTTCAAATCGAACCGAATCGAGATAATATTACTACTATATATTTAATTTTTTTTACTTAGTTAATTACTTATATACATATATATTATCAATGCATTTATATTTCATAATATTGAGTATTATATTTATATAAATTTTCACTCTTTTTCTTTTACTTTCGATTTTTCCTCATTCAACTTTAATAATAGAGAATTACTCACTTAAATTTTGTAAACCGAATCATAAAATTTATCCTTTTTGCGATTGAAAATTTCTACTTTATGAATTTGTTTTATCACCTATTGAAATTTAAAAATTATATAATTTCTTTTTGAAAACCGAAAATTTATAAAAACTGAACCGAAATATATAAAATCGAAGAGTCGATTTTTCATGTTATCGGGTTGGTTTCGATTTTTAAAAATGATAAAACCGAACTTTTGATTTGATTGCGGTTTTGATTAAAAGTGATCAAAATCGAACCAAACCGAACCATAATCACCCCTACCCTTAACAGTTGATGCCCTCGAGGCATTCTTTGTTAAAAATGCTTATTTTTAAAAATAAAATATATATAAATTATTTTATTACTATATTTATAATTATTATATATTTTTTATATTTATATTATATAAATAATTTATAATATATATTTTTAAAAAATATGAACACTTTTAATAGTAACGAAGCGGATATGCCCCATTTGACGCAGTCCAATAAATTCATATTCTTCGTTGGTGGCTTTTGTTTTTGGCTAACATTTGACTTAAACCTACAAAATTAGGATAGTCATTGACATATATTCGTTTTAAGCATCGGGTATTTTTCATTACAAATTTTAATGAGCGCCTAGGCGCTTGATTCTATTAGGAGCGCCCAATGTACATATATGTTATAAATTATGCACATATACGTGTTATAAAATACACATATTAATTATGCACATATACGTGATATAATTAATATAACATATATGTGCATTGAGCGGTCCTAATAGAACGGAGCGCCTGGACGCTCATCAGACGGACTGATTTTTCATATCTACATAAAATATATATCTGGTATTTTAAGTTGGGTATATATACTGCTTTTACGTTCAAATACGCTTGAATCATGTATTCAATATAATATAATATAATTTTTACTTTTTCAAGATTTTATTATTTTGCTTTTAGTTTTCACACTTTTCATTTTAAACATTACAAATATCATATTATATTATCGAATAGGGACAACTTCATAAATGGTCCCTCAAACTTTGCGATTTCTGCAGATAGTCCCTGTACTTTGGACTTGGCCAATTTTAATCCAAGTTTGAAAAAAAGGGCTGATTTTGGTCCCTGACGTCAATTTACCGTCAATTGAGCGTTTATAATGGGCAATTTAGGAAATTAACTTTTATAACTAAGGATAAAAAAGACAATTTGCATTCATCTTCTTCTTC
>JAOWAN010000005.1:4722412-4732993 GCA_028566635.1 Lobelia cardinalis | reverse complement strand
TATAATACATAATAAATGCTTTTATTGGTTTGTGGATTGAAACCTTAAAAATCAACTATTTTGAACCGGAGGGAGTACTATGATTAGCAAAAATTACGTTTAATTAATGCTAACCAGCCATAATAAATAACTCAGTAAGTTGAAATTTTATTTTTATATTATTGAGATGAAGGGATGAGATGAAGCAGAGCACATGGGGCAGAATAAGGGGAGCAATGAACCTGAGCTCTCCTCCTCCTCCACCTCATTATGCAATGCCTAGCTAGACTAACAAGAAAAGGAAAGGAAAAGTTTATTTATGAATTCAAAATTTTATTTTGGACGAAAATTTTGCTTTGATTTTTATTTTAGACTCTCCTCCTAACTTCAGGAAATATACTACTCCTACTACTACTACTACTTTTCACAACTGACCCCACCCCACACACAGACCCTACCAAACTTTCGAAGATTCTCCCCACTATAAGTAAAACTTCCCATCCGCCCAAATGTTGCAGCCGTTACTGCTCCCACTAAACCATTCCTTTGGTTTTGGTTGCTTCATCTTCCTTCCGTTTTCCCACCCTTAAGATTTTCAGGATCTTCAAAATGGAAATGGGTGAAGCCAAAATTGGCGAAGACCCACCGCCGAGGTCACACAAATCTTTCATGGGTACCCAAATTTCCCTTCGAATTTTGAGCGCAGCAGCTACATTGGCTGCTGCCTGGATCACGGTAACCAGCAACGAGACCGCTCTGGTATTTGGGATCGAGTTCGACGCCCGATACACCTACTCTTCTGCATTCAAGTAAGAATCGTCCAATCTCACTCAATCTTTTGGGAAACAAACTGTTTTGAGATTTTGGGGGTTTCAGATTTTATGCATTCATGTAACATACGTCTCTCTATGCGTGGTTTTTTTTTTTTTTTTTTTTTTCTTTCTTGCGTGTTGATATAATCGCAGGTTCTTTGTCATTGAAAATTTCATTGTGTTTGGGTGTTCGGTGCTATCCATATTCGTAGCATTCGTCCTGGGCCGCAGAGCATGGAGCCCCGCCAGCTGTTTCTACTTGTTCCTTTATGATTTGGTACATTTTCGAGGCATTAAAATCTTGTGTCTAATACGTGTTTGGTATTTAAATTCAACCATATTGTGCAAATAGTAATATTGTTAAACTTGGGACATATGAGAAATATATGTTGTTGAATTGGAATTTGATTATTGGCATGCAGTTGGTGACAACTTTGTTGATGGCTGGATGCGCGGCAGCGTCTGCAGAAGGATACGTGGGTCGCTATGGGAATAGCCATTCTGGATGGTTGCCCATATGCGATCATTTCACCAAATTCTGCCACAGAATGACCGTTGCTGTGTCGCTCTCCTACTTTGCTTTCGCGCTCTACCTCTCTCTTACCATCATCTCTGCTAACAAGTCCAGACAACAACTTTCTGTCTGATCAAATTAGATATGCTTCTTATTTGGGTGAAAGATGGAATCTATCTATGGTGGTTTGCTTGAAATGAACATAATAGAAATCTGTATTTTTATAAGAGAGATGGGCATTTAAGTTTTTAGGTATCTTGTTTACTTTTGGGACTGTTAAAATGGTGGTAGTAAATGGGAATATTAGTAGTGTATGGTGATTCATTGGTAAAACTTACTAGCATTTTCATTCCATTGGTCATTATATTGTTGCTACTACTACATGCTAGCACAAAACTCCAGACTACCTTGTGAAAGCTTGCTTTAAAGTCTTGAAAAGCCCCAAAGAAGCTGAAGAGGCCAACAACTCTAGTTCATGTATCCCCTAATTCTATTGTGCTAATGCCAACCGCCAAATAAATGTATCCTCTCTCCTTGTGCTAATGCTCACTGCCAAAATAGTTCCTGGAGAATCCAACTAGGAGTAAGTCTTGCATTTAAATTTTAAATTTGCTACCAAATTGCTAATTTCTTACGAAAACGTTGCCCGAAAAATTGATCAACTTTTAAAGCTTTCTATTTTTTGAACGTCTGATATATTGGCTACAAATGAACTGCATTAGTATAGTTTGTTTCCATCCCAAAGTCATCCACCCTGAATATCAGGATCCGTTATGGACTCCAACCCAAATACTCCTCCGGTCACGTTAAGAAGAAAAAAGGCAAAAGAATTTAAGCGACAGCAAATTATATGGAGCTCCTAAAAACTCTTAGCAAGGAGCTATCTAAGAGCAAATAAGACTTAATTTTTGATTAGGCGCGTGAATTAAAAGGAAAAATCAGTTTTATTTCCTTAAATCACCGAACTGTTTCCTAAAATACGGAAGTTAATATTCGATCCTTAATCTTAATTATTGTTTATTTTGTCAATGATTAATGTTCATTTTTTTCCACTGTAGATTTATTTCTTATAACATCAGTTTCAAATATTTCCTTAAATTGCGGAAGTTGTTATTCGATTCTTAATCTCAACGATTGTTCATTTCGTCAATACTTAACGTGTATTTCTTTCAACTGTAGATTCATTTCTTATAACATGTAGATTCATTGCAGAACCGTTTTCTTAAATTGCGAAAGTTGTTATTCGACTCTTGATCTCAACAATTGTTCATTTCGACAATGCTTAATATTCATTTGTTTAAAAAAGTGAATACACTCTCCACAACTCCTAACAGCTCCTTGTTAGGAGCTCCTAGAAACTCCATGTACCAACTGTTTAATCACGAGCCATATGTAGATATTTGCTGCGGAAAAGGACGGACAGAAACTTGAGCTCTGATTTAACTAAAAGCTGCTAGTAAATGTTTCGTCCACTATGGAATAAAATATAAATAAAAAATTTTGTCAATGATCTTTGATTGATCTCTCATCCAAAATAACTAGAAAAATTGGACAAAAGCAAGAACAAATATTCGATTATTCGTGAGTCACTTAAAAGTCCCAATAGCAGTGATGCATCGACGTATTAAAGGTTGGATCAATTCGATCACATTCGAGCAGAACGAAGTCTCGTGCTACCTTTCTAAGACAGGGGTGGGGGTGTTATCTTTGTTATTTGATTAGAAAAACGAAAAAAAGTTTTCTGCACGTGTAATATATTGCCTTGTACTCTGTAATTAATTAGGCTCAGATCATCGAATCGATATGAAGTGATATAATGATATAATTGTATCATATTTTGTGATCACTTAATTGATATATATCATTAATACGAAATATCACTTTCCATTTATATATCCCTATATCTATACACTATCACAAATCAATTCAAATATTTCACATCATATTATCCCTCCTATTTCCTCATATTTAAACCTTTCACATTACGTTCTATCTCTCCTCACATTGAAATCTTTCACATCACATTCTCTACTCCCGTCACATTCAAATCTTTTACATCATGGCCAGAGACAATTTAGTCTTTTACTTCATAAACTCATATCACTAATATCATCTCATATTCATATTATGAACAGTATCATATCACTCAATATTAGTTTACATCTACTCGATGATCGGACCTAAGTGATGCCAAACTCTTGAATCTTATATAATGGCAAAGCTTATATTTACCATTAAGTAAATCAACTTCTTATTATCATTTTTTCCAAGGAAAAGAAAGTTGCCCACTTTGTTTGTTGAACATTGCCTATTATCCAAGCACGCCGCCTTCAAATTAATCGTTGGGGCACAAATCCTAAGGCCTTCGTTTTCCCTTTTGTGTTCTGGACCCTTTGGATCCATATATTTTTAGCAACCACATGGTTATAAACCAAATTTAATACAAAACTTAACTGCATTAGTTGAATTTCTAAGAAGGCTATTAAACTTTGACCATTTTTTTGTAAGAATGGGTGTGTTATTGTGAAGTTATGAAAAACATTATTGATAGTTTACAATATTTTCATGAAGATTATAATTTTAGAATCTATAATACAATAAATCTATATTAAAAAAATCTTATAAAATAAATTCAAAAATCAAATAAGACACTACTTATACTAGGGAAGGAGTGAGTATCAAAATTTAGATAGTAGTACAATTAGTTGAAGACTTGAAGGGCACAAATTGACTAAATTCAATAGTTGAAAATATGAAAAAAGCATTAATTCTATAACAGTGTATAATTATTTGGATTGGAACTTAAGATTATTCAGATTCTTGGGATGTGTATCAGATAGAGAAGAATATCCAAAAAAAAAAAAAACGGAAATAGAGGATCACCTTCTAGGTTGAAAACTTTGGAGGAAAAAAAGAGGAGGAGAAATTGCAGAATGAAAAATGGAGTAGTGCTCAAGCCCAACTAAAGCAAACATTACTGTAAAGACGTTTGACATCAGACCGTCCAAATGAAATCAAAACCCTTACAAAAAACATTAAAAGAACACTGAGCGAGGGTATTATAATACGAAAGTTAAATCACTTGAAGAGATTTGTGCTAATGGCCACAAGTCAACAGCTATGATGATTCTTTTGTCCCTTTCCTAAATGGCCATCAGTTCATTTTTGGCTATCTAATTGCATCTCCTCGAGGGTTAAAATCAGCCTACCAGTCCAGAATCAATTCATCGCTCTTCAGAAGCAGGCATGTTTGCGATGCCAGATTAGCTGAATCTGTTGAGTGTACTCAACACAATACATTAGTAAGACAGCAACCTAAGATGTGGTTCAAATCCTTTTTCTGCTATATTTCCATGTTGACATTCAAAAGAAACACCAAAAATTAAAATCTGAGTTGAATTTTGCGGAAGAAAATCCAAATTAGGTATGTTTCTAAACCAAACAGATCTCTCAGGAGAATAACAGGAGACAAAGCCCTCATTTTTCAAGGATCAATAGCCTCTACTAAGAAGGGTAGGAGCAAACCCTTCCCTATAGTCCAAATTATGCACCAGCAGAGGTCGAATCACACCTTTCTTTGGTTTCTTATTTAGCTAAGAGATCCACAACTTCTACTATTAAAAAAATAGCCATCTAAAGACGGAAATGTCTGGGCAAAATTTTAATTGGCATCGCCATCTTCCGTGATGGTTCCTAAATCAAGATCATGAGGCTAGTAGTACATGTTATCATTTATTTAAATAACAAGTCTACCAGCCAAAACCAACCACAAAAAGAAAAGGAGAACAAAAATCTTCCCCTGTTTATGAGCAAAGATAGGTCCTTACTTGGTTTAGGTAACAACCAGCACAAATTTGCTGTGTGCTTGGAAATGCAAAGAACAAAAGCACATGGCACAGAGGCCCCAGAACTAACATTCATTTTATGTGGATACAATATACTTCCACCAAGAAACAGTAATGTCAACAGACTGAAAATAATTATGCTTATTTCAGGTTAATATAAATTAAGCAAATGATTTTGGAGTTTTCTTCCATGGTGCATACTAGGATAGGGCTAAATAATGCATATGGCCCACATTCTAAAGATACAATCACAAGGATATTATTAAGACACCTCAACTGAAGTACCTACCTATATAAAGAGAGAATTCTACTTCTGGAATTTGTTTAGTTGGATTGTCAGCAGGATAATCAATTTTAGACCTTAAAATACAATGAAGTGAATGAACTATTTCCACATCTAGCAACTGCAAGAATTCAAAAAAATGCTTAAGCTGGGTAGTGAGAAAGAGTTTCTTCAAGGACGTTCTTTTTATAGACAAAGGCCAAACAAGATGCTAAAGAAAGATTACAAATCTAAGCATCGACTAGCTTAATAAATGCATCCCAACGTTATGAATGGTTTCAAGCAATCTTCAGATGACACAGAAAAGTTCAAGATATAGATACAAGTACATTATAAATAACCTAAAACTGAAAAATGCCCCAAGAGAAGTACCTACAAGCTTAACATATTATAAACCTAGATCATAAGGATGAACATAAGGCGAAGTCAACTATGAACAACATCAAAGAGAACGACATTATTACTATTATTTATTAGATTTTGGTAGAAAAGCATAACATTTCAATATAGTTAGGTTACCAAACCAAGCTTAAATTTCCAAACACAAGATTCTACTTTTCTACGACGAATTGTAACCACATCTATGAACAAACTAAAAAAGTACCCAAAAAAATGTACATACATATTCACGAGGAACATCTCTTGCAATCTTTAGGGTCTTGCAAATACTCCCCATAGCTTGCCGCGACCAATACATTCGAGCAACTTTTTTGCACCCTCCACATCCATTTCAATGAGCTTCTGCAAGTGAATACAAGCACCACAGGCCACAAATTGTTTACGGCATTTCTTGGATTGAACAAGTGATGTTAGTATAGAAATTGCATACGTCTTATCCAAATTCTGAACCAAAGGATCCAACAATAATACAGTACTAATAATCCCCCTCTCTTCTTTCCTAAAAATCCTTCTGTTCCCAGCATAAACCATAACCGTCGACAATGCCTTCGCTGCAACTTCTCTCTCTTCAATTGCCTTCCCATCTAACATCCTAACCAATGGTGGAATACACCCACATTCCCCCAACTCCTTCCTCGTTTTCGAATTGAATCCTAAATCATAAACAGCTTTTGCTGCTGCTATTCTCACTCCCAACACTCCACAATTCAAAACAGCTATAACTCGACTCAAAAAACCATCCGCAATGAGCACTTCCGCAATCCTTTGAGAGGAAACTAAACTCCGTAAGAACTCAACTGCAACTTCCAGGCTCCGAACCGCCGGAGCCGAATCCCAAAAGTTCGTCAAACTCTCAATCCCGCCTTCCCTAGCCACAGAAATCTTCAAATTCTCGTCATCCTTCACTAGATTGCACAAACAACCAATGGCATGTTCCTGCGCCAACGCCGTCCCGGAGCTCGCTAGGGCTAAAAGTATCGAAACCGCATTCTCCTCGATAAAATTATCCCTGATATCAGAAAAAGCGGCTAGGTTGCGTAGTACGCCGGCGGCGATTGCTTGTGAGCTAGGCGTGCCGGCATGACAAATATGTAGCAAGGAAGAAATTCCGCCTCTTGACCCTATTGCCCTTGCATTTTCCTTCGAATGACTGAGTGCTACAAGGGCAATACAGGCTTTTTCCTTCGCGAATCCGCTTCCTGATTCGAGAACGCGAAGAAGATCGTTTAGGAGTAACAACCCTTCCGCAATTAACACGTGTTTGCTCGAATCCACAGTCGAAACCCTAGCTATGGCCGTAACAGTTTTCTCCTTAATTTCCGCTGAGGAGCTGGAATCCAGTAAGCGCACCAACACCGGGACCACTCCCTGCGCCACAGCTATCAGCACATTTTTATCGTCTTCCTGTAGCAATCCCAGAAGCGAGTCCATGGCGGAGTTTCGCGACTCAGTGGTCCCGATCTGTAACCGAGTTATCAGATTTCTCGACTCGACTCGTACGGACTCCCTCTTGGAAGAAACGGAACTGGTCGAAACGGAGGCGTCTTGTAGAACCCCGCTCTTGATTAAGACCTCGCAGTCTCTGATGTGGCAGTCGAGTTTGGCCGAGATGGAGTCGACGTCGCTTTGGGTCTTGAGCTTGCCGCAGGGGGGGAGGGTGGGGCCGTGGCAGGCATTGCAGAGGGATAGAGCGTCGGAGAGGATGGTGGAGAGCGAGGCGAATAGGTCTTTAGAGAGGGAATTGGCGGGAAAATCGGAGAGGTCGGAGAGTTGGGTTTTGAGATGAGCGAGTTTGGTGCCGATTAGGGACCACTTGCCCTTGAAGGACTGGGTCTTGGGGATCGATTCTATGAGGGCTTGGAGGAGCAGGAGGTTCGAGCGGTTGACTTCTTCACCATTTATGGGCGCTTTCATGGCGTAGTCGTACGTTTGTGAACGGAGACTGGAAATGGCTAGGGTTGGGAACTTCAGGGAGAGAGTGAGAGAGAGAGAAACAGGGGAGAGGAGAGAGGGTTTGAGAGGGTGAGTGGACAATGTTGGGAAGCGAGAATAAACAGATTATTGTGCAATTGAATGTTTCAGGGCCGGTGGACCTTGAGAGCGTGAGCCCACTCTCATCCGTTTGCAAATTAGTCCATCTACTCTTTTATGCTGGAAGTGCTGTACCACCCCCAAAAAGTTTGAACAAACAAATTTAACACCCCTGTTGTCATAGCATCCTTGTGTTCTAGTCCTACTCTACTTATTATAGGGGCAAAGCGTTAATATAGTTTTCAACGATTATATGGAGTTTCTCTTGAGCTTGCAAAAGTTTACAAAGTTGACTCCTAAGTCCTAGCAAATATTGACTTGACTACATATTCTAATATGAACAAATAACTTTAGGGAGCTCAGCTATGGTTCATTAGATGATACGTCTGAAACAGTAATTTGGCGGTAGAAATTTTGTGCAGACGATTCTTTGCACGAGGAAAAACAGTGAAAAGGGCAATTGCTTTTTTAAGAGAGAGACAGGGGATTGGGCTGTCGCGAAAGGGCAGTGGTGGGGTGGGATAGGTTATAGTAGTGACTTTTTTTCTTTTGTTCTTTTAAATAAAATTTTCTTTTTAGTAATTTAAAATTTTTTTTTCATCTTATTTATTCTCCTTGTAATTTAAAATAATTATAGTAAAAACAAAATCTCTTCATAATTAATGTTTTTTCTCCTCTTTTTAATTTAATATTGTTTTCAGTAAAATAGTTTATACTGTAAATTTTTTCTTTTTTTAAATGTTTTTTAATTTGAAAATACATAAAATTAATTATTTTTTTTAATATATTGCCTTTCCCTCAAACACGAACTTCCACTAGTTACATATAATTGAGATAACAAATGATTATGTTATTATCATACATTATGTGTTTTAAAGTACTTTTGTATCATAGTTTCATTTGATCTTTATTTTCATGCTTTACTTTTCAACAAAAGAAAAGTCAAACATCCTAAATTAAATATATATATATATATCCATATAATCCAGTAGTTATCATGGGAGTATATAATTTAGTAGATTTATTTTTTTTTTCATAATGAAATAAGTGTGTTATTTACTTATGTAAGTTTGATAATCACTTTTATTTTACATACATGTATATGATATTTGATATTTTATGAAATTAATTATATATTGTGGAATAATTGTATTTAAAAATTATTAAAATTTTAATTATTTGATAAATAATTTTTTTGAATTTAACGCATTATTTCTGAAGCTTGTGAAAAGAATCGATTCATTTGGAATTTGACTCAAGGTCGGCTCAATTATTAAAAAATCAAACTTGAGATTTTTTTTTTCAAAGCTTGTTTAATAAACGAGCTGAACTTGAGCTTTCCAAAGCTCGGGTCAAGTCGGATAGTTTGCAATTGTGCATCATTTCCTTTTGAAAAATGTATAAACCAAAAGGAACATGAATCCATTTTAAGGGGAGGAGGTTGTAACTAATATATCAAGGGGTAAAGCAGCATACGTAGAAGGAGAGAGTGGATATAACGCGCTGTAGATGAAGTAACGCTGTAGCTAGCTGTATGAAATGAAAAAGAGCCGAATACGAAAATAGAGGTCAGAGTCAGAGAGTCCAGATATTCAGAAAGAGAAAAAAGTTCTACGTAGCTTCCTTCCAAGGGGAGTGCAATTCACCGTTTACTGGGGCCGGTCTAACCTCACCAGTGTTATTTCGTCACAGCACACCTTACGTGTAATTTTCTGGTTGGTGCATTATGGCGGGTAATCCTGTTACCCTATTTGGCGCGAACGCCGTAAGGGATGTACGTGGAAATCGGCTTTTTACTGGCAGAGTAAAAAGGCCAAATGTGCGGAAAGAATGTCACTGATTTTTTTGGAAAAACCTTTTTTAGAACGAAGGAAAAAGTTGGTCTACGCTGGGTTAACTAGAAAGGAACCGCAATAGATTTCGAGTTTTAGGGAGAACTCTTTGTATAATTTTTCGTAAGGATTCACTTATCTGTAGTTTTACCGTCGATTGAAAGTTAGGTCTCATCCACAATTTAGAACTAAATTAAAAGAAATTGGATAAACTTTTATAGAAAAAGACAATACTATCCCTGATATGTAAAACTACTATAATGCCCCTAATAACATATGACTTGCATTTGAGTTTCCTCCCCCCATTTATTTATGCAAAAAATTACAGCCACCATCAACCACCACCCATTAATCATCACCACCACCGCCACCCATAAACCACCACCGTCACCCATCAACCACCATCACCACCACCTCCAACTATTACCATTATCAAATACCACCACCACCATAATTACTAAACACCAAAATTAAAAGATTAAAACAAATCATTCAAAATTTAAATTTAAATCCAAATCAAAACACCTAAATTGAAGTTGGGAACAAATGGGTAAACTGAACGAAGACGCAGGGTAGGAAAAATCTTACGATGAACAAAGTTGGATAAACAATTGTGAACCTATAAACCTATCCTGAATCCGCACAACAACAGCCGTCGCCACTTCCCTCATCCCTCTCGTAGACCTCCTCACCTTCTCTAATCTGCTACCGCCTCCCCCTAACTCCTCCAGATCTCTATCCACCCAGCCATCCCCTCCCCTTCCTACACCCCTCTCTCTGATCAACTACACCCAGGGCTTCCTATATGATGATGCACACTTTTTTCGGCGAGCTAGGCGACGGCGGTTGGCGGTCACGGCGGCAACAGGACCTGTGGAACAAAGAA
>JAOWAN010000005.1:4690501-4702053 GCA_028566635.1 Lobelia cardinalis | reverse complement strand
TAATACTTTTCTAATTTTTAGAATAATTAAAAAAAATTTAAAAATCAAGAAATATATTCAATAAGTTTAATTTTCTTTTATGCTGGCTTCAGAGATTAATCAATATTATATTCGATGAATTTTTTCAGTAATTCATTTTCTTTTTACAGACGTTGCTCATTGTTATACTGCTAATTCAGTTGTAGACTCTATGGTTTAAACTGATTTATAGCTACCTTTAATCAAGTTTAACTTGTTTGCTTTTTCTGTATATAGCTGGTTGGAACAATTTAATTAGTTAAAAAGGTTTTATAAACAAGACTGCTTTAAAAGTGACTTCTGTCGAGCTCTTTTAGTTTACAAGTTAATACTTTGTCAACGTTGCGCTCCACTTTTGCAAATTGATCCAAGAGTTCAATCTGATTTGGATTTTGTTTCCTGAACAAAAGTTTGGATTGCATATCAGGAGGACTCGGATTAGAATAGCAATGATAGGCCGTAATAAAAGAAAGAGAGGAATAGACTATCGAGCTTTACATGCTGAAATTTTTAAGAGGACCAAAAGGGCAAGTAAGAATTCTTTTAATTTATTTTTTTAATTTTTGCGGCATTTAGCACTTTACATTTCTGAATTCAAGAAGTTTCTTTGTGCAATATTTTGTGGACAAATTGTGGAAATGGTCCCTGTACAGAACAAATATTTGAGTCAATTTTGGTCCCCGTATTGAAAAAATTAAACGCAATCGGTGCTAAACTCTAATTTCGATCCAATTAAATTTAAAATATAAATAACTATATATGACTCTTACTAAATGGCGGGGTAAAATAATATTTAGATTCACTCATTTTTTTTCGTCTTTTTTCATATTCTTCTAATAGAGAATGGAGAAAATATGTCAGTTTCAAGGAGGAAGTAAATGAATTTGATGTTTTTATTCTTGCCATTAGTGATTGTCATACATACTTCTTTTCATTCCAAATTTAATTTGATTAAAATTAGAATTTAGGACTGATTGCGCTTGATTTTTTCAGTATAAGGATCAAAATTGAGCAATGTTAAATTTAAGGATTTTTCTCCAAATAAATTTTAAGTACATGGACCATTTCGTTAATTTGCCCTATTTTATATTGTGCATTAGTAGTTAAGATAGTAAAGATAGTGACTGGTAAGGGCGCATTTCAGTACACACCTAATAGAACTGGTAGTGATGACATACATGAATACATAATGTTTAGTTCACGAATTTGATAATATATTAATACGATAATATTATATTATATTATATCATGAATTTTATCATTTTTTCTTACTTTTTTACTATATACTATTATTGCATATTATTATATATCGATGTTCTGATTGGATAAGTTAAAGGGCAAGTTGTTGCATTAGGGAGGGAGTAGTAAAAGTTTATCGTACGCTGATGAGCAAGTGAATGGCAATTATGCAAAGAGTCTGATTTTCTTACTTTTTGTTGTCTTTGCATGCCGCGAGTGGGTAGAGAAGGGTTTGGGGAGCCAAGGGGTGGCTCATTGGTAGAGCTGAGCTTTACATTAAGTAATATCTCATATTCGATCTCTTTTTATGTCTCCTTAGAGAAAAAAAAAAAAGGGTTTATTTTGGGGAAGGATCGAACCTGTGACCTTACATATCGTAAAGCACAGCTCTACCACTGAGCTACCCCTTGATTCCCTAACTATTTTCCTCCTTAACTATATTCCTCCTTGATACAAAACTGCACCCGTTATGCCTTTAATTATTGCTTATCAGTTGATGATAGCCAAAAAATTTAATCCAAATGTATAATTATACAGGAATTATATTCAAAAAAAAAATATGAGTGGTGCTATGTTTATAGTAAATAGTATTTATTAAATCTATATTTGAGCTTTAGATAATTTGAATAGTAGTAATGACTAACGAGCCCGGATTTTCTGTTTTATTTTCTTTTCTCATTATTTATTTTTAATTTTATTTTAACTGTTTACAAGATGATTCTAAAATTTTGAATTTTAAGTAATAGGAAGGGTGTTTATCTTTTCAAAAATGAAGAAAATGAGACGAAACGCGACATAAAATCCAGATTCATGATTAACACTATATCTCATTTATTTTATTAATAAATATAACTAACTTCTATTATTTTCCTTTGTGTAACACAATATTTAATGAATATTTAATATTTTCTAGGCTAGTGCCCCAATCAAACGAAACGGAGAAAAAATCCCAAAAAAGAAAAGGAAACGAAACGTGGCGCGCTGAGAAAATGATGGTGAGTGGGTATATATAGTAGTGGAGTGGAGTAGTGCTCTTTTCTCTCTCAACTCCCAGCCTGCCTTCACTTCATTCAATTCCATTCCTCTCTCTCTAGTCTCTCTCTCTCTCTCACTCACTCACACACACACACACCCCCCCCAAACAATAATCTCTCTCCCTCGAGAAAGCTGTTAACCCAAATCAAATCAAGATCGTTGAAGAAACCTTTCGACTCCCATCCCATACTCACAGACTTACACACGCACGCACGGCTTAGATATGTGCAGTTTTAATAATCTTTTCTAATCCAATACACAAATCTCTCTCTCTCTCTCACTCCCCCGCTGAGATGACAGAACTCCAGCCAACCGACGGCCACGTCAACGGCGTGGGACAGCTGCCATTGGTTTCGGCAAACGCCAATAACGGCCCAGCAGGCCCACCAACCAAACGCCATCGCAGGCCCAGCGTCCGTTTAGGCGACATCAACGACTCCCACCATCTCATCCCTCGCCGACCCAAAACCCACCAACACCAGTGGAAGCAGCTTCCCCTCAAAGACTCCGCCGCCGCCAAACCTTCCAAGACGCGGCCCCTCGTTAACCTAAGTGAATCCGACGGCAATGACAAAGCCAACAACAAGAATTTGGACAGCATCGCAATTGGCAGCTGGAAATTGAGTAATTCCTCCAAGTCAAGAAAGGCGGGCCCACCGCCGCCGAAACGGGTCAGATCGAATTGGGGCTCCAAGACCGACGATGACGATAAGTACAGCGACGACGCTGACGTGGACGACGGATTGGATTTTGACCGGGGCGGATCGGATAGTGAATTGAAAGAGCAAACCCCTATTCAATCACTGGATACTGGGCATCATCATAATAATAATAATATTAATAATAGGAGAGGAAGAGATGTTAGGGTTAGGGTTTCTGATGGGGTTGAATTGGATGGGCCATCTGATACGGATGCGAGGAATTGGAATAATAATTCGGAGAGGAATGGTGTTAGGGTTTGGTTGAACCAATTGGGACTGGGGCGTTACGCACCAGTTTTTGAGGTGCACGAGGTGGATGAAGAGATTTTGCCGTTGTTAACATTGGAGGATCTTAAGGACATGGGGATAAATGCGGTTGGCTCAAGGCGGAAAATGTACTGCTCGATTCAGAAGTTGGGGAAAGGGGTTACATGATTTGTATACGCAAGAGAGGATTTGAAATTAGTTAGAATTGAGCCATCATCTCATCGGCCATGCCAATGGAAGACAGAATGTCTGAACTGGTTTGAGCTTTTACTATATTTTTTGTTTGCAGTTCCTGCCAGTGGTAGTTTTGAGATAAAATAGGTTTTGTTCTCGTTTTTTATTTTTTGCATCTCTTGTTTGACTGTAGTGATGCGTATATAGTATAGCCTGACTAGTGGTCTCGTGTAGTTGAGATTGTGGGAAATGTTGGAATGGGAATGTAGACATGCTAGAGAATTTGGTTCAACGGGGGTAATAGAAGATGTTACCTAATGGAGATTTTGCATTGATGTTTGGTATTATTTGTATGTTGCATTTGACCCTTGCCATTAACTGTAGTTTCTGTATTTCTTTACCATATAATACACAGTTGAACCTTTACATTCTTATAATAACTCGACTTACCTAAGGGGATACAGAAAATGTGGAAGTTTGATTTTGCTCAGTTGCTGGTGCCCTTTGTAGAGTTTTGTTACCAAGATAGATGCCATTTGCAGAGTTTATGCTGTGATAAAAGTTAAAATTGTGTCCCTTTTTATTTTTTTCACGGTACGGCGGTATTTATGTTACTCTAGAGTAAGTCGAGTGTATTGAAGGTCATTCTGAAGTTTACCATACTATCTTCAGCCGACTGCGTTGGTCTTCTTATAGAAGCTGTAATTTGGTTTCAAATACATTTTTTGGTTCGCATGACTGGAGCAAGATATTGGGACTTCTGCTCTGTGTTTTCCATTTTTAGTTGCATTTCTGGTTGTACATGTACTAGTCCTCTGAGAGCTGTAAAGAAGGCACATGAAGACTTCTAGCCCATCTGTATTTGTCTTTTCTTGAATTGAGGCTTGGCAAGAATAATTGACATTTGAAGAAGCTATAGTGATGGGTTGATTGTCATTAAGGTACTGGTTTGCTCGAATCAGTATCCTGTTCTCTTTGATTGTACTCTAGACATGAAGGGTTGATGGAGGTTTAGAAAGCAGTCTCAGCTGAACCTGGTTATTTTGTTGTTGTAAATGAAGTAGAATTACAAGTCTTGCCAGAGGTTATGGTTGTGATTTTCTATGACAAACGTAGAGGCTTCTTGAAGTCCATGATTGTTTGACGCTGCTGGTGGATTGCAGAGAGTGAAGACAGACTACTCAGTCTTGCATGGGGACCGGGTTAAGGTTGTAATCTTATATGACAAACAGGATTCTTGAAGTCCATGATTTCTTCTTGTGGATGGATTGTAGGGAACAAGAGGACAGGAGAATGCAGGGGTTCAAATAAGAGCATCCACTATGTTGCCAAAATGAGGTTTATAGCAAACTATAAACCGGTTGATGTTGAAAAGAGTACATAGTGGAGGTTCATGGATTAGGTTTAAAAATGAAATTGGTTCATCTGCACAAACCGGTTTATGGATACACATCAGTTCTCATTTTTTTTGACTTTTGGGCTTCATTTGTTTTCTCTGGTGTGTTCTTTACCAATAAAATAATTAGTGGTGGGTTCGTATTATAAATTTTTGCGTATAACATAGTGAGAAATAAGTTCACCAATGAAAGGTTTATGAAGTGATGATTTGGTATGATGTGGCATCGTGTTCATACATTGTGGATGCTCTAAGTAGGAAAAGTTTGTACCTTGATGATGCATGTGCAATGTACAAGGTTTAAAGAACTTTCTGGAGACTGTCCCCCTCGCTATCTTCTTGTTTGTCTGGCTAGACTTTGATTGTGAGGAACCCATTTTCTGTTCCAAGCACGGGATTGAACTTTATCCGACCGCGGCGGGATCCTATAATCCTAAATTGTTTGCTGTTTCATCTGAATCACTGCTGCGTCTATTTTTATTATTCTCTTTTTCTCTTTCAGGAGTTCAGATCCTCTATTTCAAATAGTATCTCATTTTCTATTTTATCTTTCTAAAATTTCATCTTAATTATTTAAAAGATTAAGATTTTAAACTTTAAATTTTAATTAATTTACAATAAGTATTACTTTTAAAAAATTATATGAAAGAAGATGAACATCATTTGGAACAAAAAATTCAATTCCTTCACCTGGGAGTTGGGAGGATGTCAGTTCAGTTCCCTTTTACTGTTTCTTATGATGAATATTTTATTGGAAAGCATCCAAACTATATTATGATTGAGATAACCGCTTACTGCTGAACCTGTTTCAAAGCATTTGGCTATTAGTTAGGAAAAGCGTTTTATAAATGTGATTTTATAAGCACGAAACCTCATTTTTCGAAAAATAATTTTTGCAGAATCGATTTTATGTTTGGTAACTATATTTTGAAAGTGCGTTTAAATAAAAGTGATTTATAATTTGTGTTTGGTTACCACATCAAAAAGATATTATAAGAATATTATTCTAAAAAATAAAGATTTGTAAAAGTGATTCTCGGATAAGCAGCTTGGAAGGTGATTCTCAGATAACGCAATTTTGTGCATTTTGGGATGAAACGCTAACGTGATTTTTTTTGCCAAACAGGCTCGTCTAAATTGAAAAATCAATTTTTGAGCTTAAAAGTGCTTTTGGACCGTGGTAACGCACTGCCAAACTACCCCAGATCGAAGCTTGTGGCAGCGAGTGAGATTCTTGACTAGAGTTGAAGATTTTGAGTGCCTAATGATGAGAAGAATGTGTTGAAAGCAACAACTAAGAAATTCTTAGAAAAGAGGGGGGTGGGGAGGGGAAAATGAAGGTAAAATTATATGCTCCTCCGTTCTAAAACCCACTTTTCCTCTGCGTATAGTTTATCTCCCTAAATGCTCGTAGGATACAATGAAACTATTTTTTTCGGTAAGATACAATGAACTATTTATTTTGCTGTTATTATGAGGGGGATGGCTACCGTGGATTTAACTCCAATCAGCGAAGAATAAAGTTCAAGAATTTCAGAATCTAGACCTGGCTCCTCTCCATCATCTTGGACTCATGCTCGGAGAAAGAACATGAGGAAGGCCCAGTGCAGTGCAAATAGAGTTTCAGCCTCCGTCTTTCCCTCCCTGTTATATGATCTAGGGGATCAGTCGGATACCTTTCCTCAACTTTTGTAGAAGTTTCGAAAATCTAGAAATTCAGGTATCGAAAGGAAAGCCTCCACCACTGGCCACATTTACTACATCTTCTATCGAGGGAAGTGTCTCACCGGTTCTACCTTCCCCAAAGTACTACAAATAGGTGGGAGCTTATATACGTCTCATGATTAACTAACTTCTGATTTGCTTAGAGGTAGAGCTGCCATTTTCCTTAAAACATCAATGTGGTGTACAATAGTACATCTTATTACATCTTGTACAAATCAGATTTGGTCCACAACGTTCATTGAAGCGCAAATTTGTTTATCAAAATTATCTTTGTTGACCTTACTTCTGTCCTCGTTACACTATCTAACATCAATTACAATGGTGTTTATACAAAATTGGCAGGACCTCAAAAGAATTAAACAATAAACATGATGTGATTTGATGTTTGAAGTTTGAAGTTTTGAAGTTCTTTCCCGTGTACATCTGTAAAGCTCATACCAAGTGCCTGTAAAGGAAAACGGTCCTCGGAATTTGGTCCAACTATCACAATCTTGAAAAGTCAAACCAAATTAGTGTAGGCTGCAGCTTTCTCCGTATAATCTTGGATTTCCTTTCTGTGATTAGGTTAACTGCTCCAGAGTAACTCACAGAAATCTTGAAGCAGTGGACAAGTATTTCAAGGGATGCCAGGACTGTGCTGTTAAGTATGTACTCCCAAAAGAAATCAAGATATCATGCAGTGGTGATAATTTTCCTTCCTTTCACTGGCAAACTTTGTAGCAAACCATGAAATCGATGGATAAAGTTCAACTGGTTGGTACAGTACAGAGTTGACCATGTCCGGGATTATGCTCCAAGGGGTACATTGTGCCACCTTTCACATATTTTTGATGCTCAACAGCAGCCTTTCTGAGGCCTGAGACCCCTGTGAGTTTCTTCTGGATTTGTTTTTTGGTGATGGAACATGCACCTAGGGGGTCATCGGATCCTGCTCCAACCCTCCTATTACAACAAGAAGCCGATCTCAGAATGTGTCATCTTATCTAAATTTAGTGGCAACTTTGTACAAATTAAGCATGCTGCATAGACCATCATCAAGATTAGTATGACGCCTAAAAACAAATCCAGTAGCTCATTCCCACTATCCATGCACATCATTGTTTTTAAGGCTCCAATAAGAGCCCGTCTATAAGGATATTAAGGGTTAGTTCAGTTGGGTTATTTTTTAACCTGGGTTCTAATCATTTTTACGTTCACTAGGTTCATTTCGAAAAACGAATTCTCTCTCATATCTACTAATTTTACACACCCCTACACCCCAAACCTATTTACATACCATTTAATTAAAATAATCCTCATCGGCCAGGTTCATCTTCTCTCTCCTCCCATTTCACTCACGTCCCATCCTCACCTTGGCCCTGATTAAAGTTGTCCGAAAGATATAAACCCCACCAGCTTGGGTCCGAAACGCCGGTGTTGGAAGGACCCGCCTCCTTTTTGACTTCTGGCAAACCCACTCCTTTCTTTGGGGTGTCGTGGATGACTATAACCCCCGCAGGGTAACGTGAAATCCTGGAGAAGGCAATTCACCAGTAAAAGAGATTGTTCCCTGCTCACGCACAATCCCGGACGGTGGGGGTGAATCGAGGATGACGATTATATCCTTTGAGGCCATTGGAGGAGAATGAGAAACAGTGGCTATTTCTAGCTATTGATTATCGGCCTGAGATTTCGTAGACGGATAATGAGGGGAGAGCTTGAGATGGCATATTGGGGAAGAAGAGGGATCGCCTACTTACTGGAGGAATGGAGGAGGGGCAAAGAAGTGATGGAGGTCAGTTCAATTGCAGTTGGAATGATATTGTAGGTAGTAGCTTCCTATTTACACAGATGAGGGTGTTGGGCACATTAGTCGAAGCCCATTTTAGAGAATTCATACATAAAGCAAGGGTAAAAAGGGTAAACATCAAAATTTTAAAAATTCCTCTAAACCATACAAAAGAATGCCTAACTTTACCAAAAACTACCCATCCAAACGGACCCTTAAGCTTCTACAATTCAGACCCCCAAAAAGAAATGCAAGCACAAAACCCCCTTTCACATACACACGCCACAGATAGAACCCCATGGTCCTCTCTTCTTTCACTTTACTACTCTTATACTTGCCCATAGCTTATAACATGAGTCCTTAAACAAGTTTCAAGCAATGTGGCCGTTCAGTCAGCTGTGTGATAGGCAGGCAATACTTCCAACACCACTGACCCACACAGTCCAAATCCATAGTTGCCTCTAGGAATATCCTATAGTATTGGCTGGATCTAACTACCCTTCTTTTTCTTTCTTTTAAAACTTCCACTAGTAAAAAGGTTTGAAAGAGAAACATAGGAATGGTGTAAAAGGAGCAGCTACCTTAACAATTTCTCTGATGCAATTCTAGCCGCTTTAACTGTATCACGACTAGGCAACCACTTCACAACACGGTTTGGATCAGCTCGCATAGGAGAATGGATTTTTATAAGCTTGCAAAGAAAGAAAGAAAAGAGTTAGCTTTACTTTCAAAGAAAAAAAGAAAAAAAAAAGAGTTGGCTGAATTAATAATTATGGTGGAGGGGGTGGGGGTGGGGGTGGGGGTGGGGGTGGGAAAACATAGGTGGTTGTCTGTTCTACCCTCTTCAATATGCATAGGGAAATTCAGAAGAATTTATGAATGAGAAATTGTCTGAAAGTTAAATCTTTCTGTTGAATGTCTTTTTAGGATGCAACCCTAAAGGGTTCACAACTTAGGAGGCAACCTTAAAGGGTCCACAATTTTGCCTCTCATGTATATGCACCACAAGCAACGAAAACAAAGGCACATAGCCACCAACTTTATGAAGTCCAATACATTTTTGTGTATTAAGGAAGTTTCGCGCAAGGAACTGATAAAATTTATAAGTACTTACCCCCAGACATTCCATCATCTGATAGTAAGCCCTACCATGCAAGGGGGTATGACCTTGCCGAGACTCGGAGAAATATCTTGTCCTGAAAATTTTTAAGCAGCCTTTTGTATCAGCTATATGTCTTGCACTAGCTCAATGTGATTTCACCGAGAAAGAATAATTTTCTTCTTGAAAATCAGAACAACGAAAGGGGAAAATAAATAGTTAACCTGCATACCATTCTTTATAGCCTGGATCCACAGTGAAACCATACATGTCCACAGAGTCACATATAGAAAGAGCATATTCAAGAGCCTTGAGCCCAGTTCCTTTGGCTGCGGAACCAAAAGATGCACCTAACATGAGGTATACGGGATTGAGAATTGGAATCTCCTACAAAAGAAAAAAGTAAAACTTGAAAATCAGGGGGAAGTGTAGAACGAAAAGCAAAGAGAACAAGTGGTGACAATAATTAATATCTCTTAAAAGGAATTATTATAATGCATCCAACATAATAAAATCATGGAATTTTTTATCATTCTTGTATAAACAGGTGCAGTATATTTGATACATTCTCATACATCACCGACAATTGAAGAGCCTGGAAAAGAGGGTTGCGGTGGATGAAGCTCGATACACCAATATCAACTTAAAAAAAAACCTAAACCCTAAACCATTTGAAAACCCATCACAACCTTTAAATTGAGGTATTTAAAATCGCGATATTCTAATGGTTTAAACTTATGTATTCAGACTACTAACAGGCAGATATCTTCATGAGCCAAAAAAGAAAATCAAGTTGAAAAATTCCATCAAGAGGCACATAAACTGTTGACAAACCAGAACGATGTAATTCACCAAGTTGCTTGCAGGATTACCAATTAATATGAACAAACAGTAGCAACATATTATGATAGCGTTTTGACCTTCAAAGCAAAAATGACAGGTATGATACATCTGATTCATTATCCACATCTGAAAGAGATGCCCCTAATCTACTTTAATTAAAGAAAAACAATCTAAGGGAGGTTTATACAAATGGTAGAAACTTTCACACCCCGCCTTATTTACCATCCAATGTTTAAGTCATTAGTTAAGCTAAAAACGGAATACCAACCCGGATCATTTTATTCATGATGTCATGGATTGTAGTTTTGACGAGCAGGACCTCTTTTCCAGCCTCTGTAAAATGCAATATTTAAGTACCATCCAGCAAAAGGAGAATTGCTTTAGAATAGAAATGAAACTACCATATAACTCTGCAACTTTGTCCAAAGCCTTAGCAGAACCTCTATTGAGGAGCCGAAATGTACTTTTTGTACCCACATATTCTGTGTAGTTCTGCAATGCAGTCCAGACAAGATAAACAAAACCCAAGTTCTGCTCCATTTAAAATACAAAAAAGAATCGAATTGCACAAGAATAAAGTGAGCTGCTAAAAAACCTGGATTGGTGCTCCATTTTCTCTGATAACAGCATCATAACCATCAATCTCTTTTCCAAACTTTGTTTTCAAAAGATCCCCGGAATTACCAATAACAGCACAGCGAGCAAACTGACGTGGAACATATGGTGGTGTTTCAGGAAGAACCAAAGAAAGCTTCTCCATGCATAGAGTCTTGTTTTCACAGCGGTTACTGCAGAAAATGTGCACCATGTTTGAGATTCTCCCTCTTAAGATCCATGTATGCTGATGTGCATGTGAATAGATTTCTATATATATAGGGAGGGGTTCGCAGCATATATATAGGGAGGTGTTCGGCTGCGAACCCCTCCTTATTTGCGATATATTAACTTCCTGACCCAATCCTAAGATTCAACAACAGTGCACTAAAGATTCAACACAAAAAAATCCCTTAGATTCTACAAAAATTGCATTGAGATTCAATAAAAACGTAAGATTTAACACAAAAAGCACTAAGATTCAACAGAAATGCCCTGAAGATTCAACAAAAACTAAGATTCAACAACAGAGCGCTAAAGATTCAACACAAAAAATCCCTTAAATTCAATAAAAACTGCATTGAGATTCAATAAAAACGTAAGATTCAAAAATCTTAGGATGTGTTTGGATGATTGGTTTTTTGTTAGGTTTGTTTTTTTTTTTGTATGATTTTTATGGTTTTGTGGTTTTTG
>JAOWAN010000005.1:4662542-4680796 GCA_028566635.1 Lobelia cardinalis | reverse complement strand
CCCCTCCCCAATAAATCTACTCCTATTAATTACTCCGTAACAGAAATTGTCAGCAGTGAAATGAATGTACAAGTGATCTTCATTATTTGTAGCCTTAGCCATGTGTTCTTCCCTTCAATTGCTTTGCGTTTACTCTCCGACTCTCTCTTCATGAGGTATGCTCTACTCTACCCCTTTGTTAGTTTCCGTCTTCCTTTGGCTATGACACATATCTAATTCTGTACTGTGTCACTGATAAATCAAAATTTGTTGCTTGATTTCCCCCCTTTCTTGTCATTACCCAGCTGGGTTTTTAAGTACTTGTACAATTGATGCTTATTGGTTGAAAAGATTCAATTTTTATGCTGTTTGTATTTTGTATTGAATTTTCACGGCCAAGTTTATTGCACTTTGCATAAATATCTAGATGGTGATTGTTGGGTGCATAATCTATGCAATTTTATCTGATAATTTTCACTTGGGTTTATGATTATCTGGATTTCTTGGTCTTTTAGAAAATAGATTCATAGAACTCAGAGGTCCAAACACAAGAAACCAAGAAGTTTAGTAATCCACCTCACAAAGGAAAATTTTGCACCTATTTGGTTTTTGTATCGTTTTGGCAGCATGGTGAGACGGTCGTGACCAAGAAACCAACAGTTTTGCTTGGTGGGCGGGGAATGCCCGACTTCTTAATTTGTCCGGGGATCTTAAAAGTTCTGCGTACGGGTTTTCTGGCCCGTGTATTTTGCATCTACCACGAATGATTTTCCTTGGTTTACAATAATTAAAATTTTTACCAATAGCTTTGAGTTCATTAATTTTCTTTCTTCCTCATAGAGGAAATAAGGTAATTAGGTGGATGGTCAAGTTGATGGCAAAATGTTGCAATGAGAGCTTCCGTATTTACTCCTTGCTGGCGCTGCCAACATCACTATGAGTATAGCTTCTCTCATAGGCAGTACTATTAATGTCTCCCCAACTACTCAAATGTCCTCCCTTGGTTCTACACACTTCCGCAATAGTGTTCAAGTATCTACTCTTACTTGCTCTCGGACTCGGACCACAATCCTGGATTACAAGTGATTGCAAGTCTCTTTCTAGGTTGAGATAATACGAACCTTGAGCTTCAATAGAAAAAAAAAACTTGTTTATAAAATATTGTGGAAATTGACTAGTGTTTTTTTTGGGCATCAGTTGTTGACAAATCACATGGATGGTAGACAGTTGGGAGTCAGATTTATTAATTTTCTCTGATGGGGATTGAGTACCAAGGATGTATTACTTTCGTGGTGGGCCTAATATGAAGAATTTGACCTAGGTAGGTCTCCCTTGGGCAGGGAGGGATTGGGGGAGGAATGAGCTGCAATCCTCGATTCTTGTACCTTATGACAAGTTAGACAAATTTCTTATAGATTGCGCTTTGCACTTAATTTCCAATAAGTCCCAGGGCGAGACTCATCCATTTCATAAGTATGGAACAAGATTTAGACTTGCTATATTTGCAAGCTTTTACTTAAAGTATAAACCTCGTTCCTTCTGAATTGAAGTAGTTTCTTTTTAGTATTTCTTATGATTTACATTATTGAGCTAGACTATAATCATTGTTTCTGATGAAGCAACTAGAGGGATGCAAGGGGTTGTCTATTTATTCAAACATGCATATCGACTTGATCAGTGATGGAAGATTCAGATACATTTCCTGTTAACACCATCAATTCATCAGATTCATAATAAGGAATCGCTCTAAGTACTTATAATAGTGCTTACGAATTTATGGAATTTATTTCGGCGTTCCTTTTTTCATTTAGGTTTCATTGCGGAGATGTAAGAATATCATGGTTTCAGGAAGAGCTGTGAGTCATTTGCTAAAAGTAACTCTCAACTTGGCTGTAGAAGCCTGTAGTTATCAGTGAGCTGAGCTAAGAGGCCATTTGATTTACACTGATGCAGACATCACTTTACTGCATATTCTTGTGGCTAAGATTGAAGTGCGAGAGAACTAAAAGCGAATGGAAGACTCAAATGTCCCGTTTCGTCGATCTAATATCCGTAAATCCGTGTCTTCTAATAACTTTTCAAGGCTTACATCAGATGGAAATGGGGGCAACAACGTCCGTCACGGGCCTGGCCTGTCAGGTTTGAAGAAGAGAGGTCACGCTCATGGAAATCGTTCTTGGATAAAGATCGATCAGAGTGGGAACTCGAAGATTTTGGAGCTTGATAAGGCCACTGTTATGAGGCATTGCTCTTTGCCAGCTCGGGATCTCCGTCTTTTGGATCCGCTTTTCATCTATCCTTCCACTTTATTGGGCAGAGAGAAGGCTATTGTGGTGAGTCTTGAACAAATTAGATGTGTAATCACGGCGGATGAGGTTATCTTGATGAATTCTTTGGATGGATGTGTAATTCAATACAAGTCAGAATTGTGCAAACGGCTTCAGATAAGCAAAGAACAATCTGGTAAAAAAACCTCTCTGTTTAACTTTCGAGTCTTGTCTTTTAATGGATTGTGTTATGCTCTGAACTTTTGTCATGAAAACTGAAGGAGTGACATATGATAAATAAATTGATTACATTAGTCATATTTAAAACCTTTTGCCATAATTCTGAATTCTTCTTGGAAGAATAAGTTTCTTGAAAATTTTCTTCTCAAATTCTATTTTACGCTGAAGTTGAAAAATATTGTTTTGAGTAGTGAGTCACATGTATAGGGCTAACTGCGGCATTGGTTATGGTAGTAATGATATTTTATAAACTCGTAAAAGGTCCATTTTGTGGGCTAGCGCAAGGCCTATATGAGGTCCTAATATTGTCATGGCATGCTAAAATATCTCTTGACTCAGCTATATTAGGCACTTCAAAGATTTTGTAGCTCACTATATGTATACCATGCCCACTTATCCCTGTCTTAACTACCGACTTTAGATTTGCTCATACCGCAAAAGCAAATAACTAAAACAAGCACATATAGGAAAAATGCTAATGTTGCTACCCTAGAATAGGGACACTGGTATTCTGGTGTCTGGTTTTCGATCCTTGGTAGTCAAAAGAAAGGGGCATTTTCATTTTTGCATGCATACCCTCTGTATCATCTGATGCTTGAGACATGTAGCTCCTGTTTCATGTAGTAGAATATACTCAAACCAACTAATTTTTTCTGGAGAACTTGAGGGCTTAAGGAATTATCTGTTTGTTGCTTGGGACCTACTGATGGAGCTGACAGTCATGACCTTGAGTTGTATAAGAAATATGCCGTCTTCATCATTCTGTTATATCAAGCATGGTCTAATCCAAGATAAGCAGATGTGTGCCTGCCTGTTGGTGTGTGGGTGTGGGGTGTTGTCTTTGAATCATTTTTTCTAGCATCGACTTTTTGCCTATTGCCTAGATCTTAACTACAAGCAGCCAGAAGAGAGTGGGTGGAGGAGGAGGAAAGAAAACCATAGGCCTGATCTAAGAGGGGATAAACTGGAGCAAATTTGTCCTTTGTGATCCTGAGCAGTTCTTTGGATCTGGTTAAAGTCTTCTTTTTTACCGCTTAACCCTCCCCCCCACCCCCCTCCCCCGGGACTAACTACCTCACAACTTTGAAGCAAGGGCGGAGCTAGGTGGGAGCGAGCGGGGTCGGCCGCCCCCACCATGGTAAAAAATTATTTATTAGTAGTAGTGGTCGCCGGAAATTAGGGAGGTTTTTCGCCTCCGTTCGTCTTATTTGCCTTGCTTATTCTTCTCCGACGAAATTCAGTTTAGTTCTTTTATTATTATTTTTTGAAAATTTAGATAAACATTGAATCTCCAAAACAAAACAATGTGGTTTTGTTCCCAATTCTCGTAGTCGTTATAAAATAGATGTGGATTACTTTTCCGTATTTTCATCTCCGATCCACCCGTCGAGTTGTCCGAACGAAAATTTTTTCTCCCCGTAGAGTTTCGCCCCCACCTCAAAATATTTCTGGCTCCGCCACTGCTTTGAAGTAATTATAGTAACAATATTTGCAAGCCATTTGCAACATATTTAGCAGAGAAATGCTGTCCTACAGAATCGTGTATTGGAACAAACCCTCCAAGCATGATACACTCAATCCAGAACATTAATCAAGTGATCTGAAAGATTTTTCTACTTTCTGCTCTGCTAGCACAAACATTAATTGGTGTTGATCACTTACTTTTTCTTAGGAAGAGCATTTATAATGTTAATATGAAGAAACTTTTCTCAGACATAGCATGTACATGAAGCTACCTCAAGAGTTCTTTCTTTTGTCCCCTTGTTATATCTTGATCCCCTTCGCTTTCTGCAAATTAGAATTCTAGGTTATAGAACTCTTTTGGGTAATATTCAGAAAAAATTGAATAAGGTAACGTCATTGTTACATATAGGATATAACAAATAGAAAATGATTCTTATAGTTTAGTGGGAAGAGTGGTTAAGGTATATCCTCCCTCTGTGACTCTGTCAAGAGAAAAGAGTCTTTCTTTGAAAGTACACTTTATAATTATAGTTTGGCTTAAAGGGGGGAACCCCCCGTGGTTTTTGCGTTTTAGGATTGAGCCCCATATACTTTTTTTCTTTGGGCTTCACCTCCCTGACGTTAACTGTGTTAGTGTCCATCCATTGAAAAAGATCAAAATGAAAAAAAATTAGTAGGATGAAAAATAAAACATACTGTTAAGACCATTGTACCCTTTTTAGAATAAAAAGACATTTATGTCCCCTAATAAAAAAAAATTAAATATTGACTTATAAATAAATCAAAAAACAATTAATAGAGTAAAAAAAATTAATTGAGAAAAAATAAAACAATTAATAAAGAAACTAAATATATTTGTAAGTACATTAAAAATATATATAATATTATACAAATCTTATTAATTAAATAAAACATTAAAGTCAAGCTGGAATGATACCTTGGATTGCATCAAAAATTTTGTTTTATGAAGAGTTTGAAATTTTGTAGAATCTTTCGTGAATGTTCTTTTTGAGGTCCTAATTCCATGGGTTTCCATCTACATGTTTCATCAGGATGATGAACTGGGTAGTCCTAAACAACACCTCCAATTATCGATCTCATGGTAAGGTGTGGATTTCTCCGATTCATAAGTTTTCTAAGATAGGAACCTATTTCTGATTACATTTACTGGAAACTGTTGGTTATACCAGGGATGAGTTAACTCCAGAAACACCCAACTTCTCCACCCCTTTCACCTCTCATCCAACCTAACCCACTGAATCGTAGAATAAACAGGAAGTAAGAAGGAGAAAGTGAGTACTGAGCTTCTGCAAAATAAAAAAACCTCGGGTGGCCGGCTCCTGAAAGCTTACACAAAAACGCCAGATATTGAACAAAAATCCAGATCTGTAACTGTATGTTACACTAAAGAAGGGGGGAGAAGAGATATACAAAGGGGGAGAGAGAGAGATGGATAATGGGTGTAGGTGACATTCCATTGGAGTTCAGCAACAAGTTTCCGACGAATGCAACCATTGATCTCTCCTTCAACAACTTAACCGGCGAGATATCGGAATCAAGCTAACCCAAACTAGTGGAATACGAACCAAACAAACACTCATGGCCGTCTCTCCTTCTCTTTCAAGTCGATCCCCTTCCTCCCTCTCGAACCCTAGCCGCTTCCCTACCCCCGACGCGAAATCAGAATCCATGTGCTTGATGTTGATTTCGGTCAAAATCGAATCTCATAATCGCGACCCTTCAGAAATCGAGCACTTATCCGACGCGAAATCAGAATCCATGTGCTTGGATTTGAGATATTTTAGTTTTTTAAATCTGGGTTTAGGTCCAGAATCGAAGGAGATCATAATATTTTCATTGAAGCACATCGAAGGTAAGAAGATCGTCTTCTATTCTTGCCCAAATCTGGAGAAAGCTCAGTGTCGATAAATTTCTCCGAAAAAAAACAAGAAAGTGGGAAAGTTTTTGCAGTGTGTGTGTGGGTGGGTGCGTAGGTCATTTGTAAAGTTAATGACACTTTGGTCCCTGTTTAAAGAAGTGTATTTATGTCTTTGTCTAAGCTGTTAGAAAATCTGGATGAAAACTGACGGGTTTTAAGTTGGGGGGGGGGGGGTGTGACAGTGATTATAGGGCTTACCAGATGCTTGTTGGAACCTTACTATTAATGAAGGGAGCACAAGTTGTTGCTAAGTCCAGAGTGATCAATAAGTTTTTGTCTTTGGTCATCCACTCGCCAGAAGACATGTCCATTACTCTGAAAATGATGGACATGTACATTGCCAAATGTTAGAACAGTAGCAAATTTGTATTAATATATTATTCATAATTTTAAAATCTATTTTCTAGGAAATTTAATAATATGATTTATTCATGTACTAGTGACCTTTCAGGAGTGGAAAATATACCTGGGAGAGAATATTGGATATCTGGCCTTGTTGGAGTAGAAGTGAAGATGCTGCTGAACTATCAAGAAGTGGGTAGTTATTTGCTGTGGTGAAGGTGTTAGCTGCAGCAGTAGGACTGCATTGTTGCACATTTGTCATTGGTGGTTCCAAGCTGCTCAAACTCTGGATACATATTTTACCATTTATCATAATTTCATCAGCTAGTTAACCTTGTGCTCGAATATAAAAACATCACACACAAACACAAACACAGATATACCCATTTATTGACTAAATTCTACCTGATCATGAGGTTTAACCATGAATGAATCCAAGTCCACTCCAAAGTCATAGAACATGGGATTCACAGAAGCAAGTTTCATGGAAAGGAACTGAAAATGGGAAAGATTTTACACTCGTATATATGTTAGTAGGAAATCATATCTTCAATGTAAAAGCTGTAAGAAAAGAAATGTTACAAGCAGTAAATATATTTTCATTTGTCGGAAATGTTACCTCTACTTGATTTTGTAGGGACTGGACATAATTAATAATTTCATCCAACATAAGGGCCTTGCCAGTTACCTATTTATCAATCAAAGCACATGAAAGCTGTCAGTACGAAGACTAACTATTACTCCCTCCGTAGCAAAATGAGTGACACTTTTTGGGATGGAGGGAGTAAGAAATTAGAGTCAACAGTAGCTAGAAGTAAAATAATTAACGACAGAAAACTGAACTTCACCTTATCACAACCGGGAACAATAGCTTGCAACAGCTTCATCCTTTCACTTATTTTCTCTCTTCTAACCTGTAAAGTGAAAACCATTTTATATATTAAGTTAAAATCAAGCTAGTATTACCCTCATGCTACTGGAAATTTGGCATGAAAGGAAAACCTAATCGTAAAAAGGTCTTTAAGGATATAGATGGCTAGCTTAAACAAGAGGTTAATTCATGATCTTTAGAGTCTTGTATACGAGAGGAAGAGAGTGGTACTAACTTGTTATGAAACTCAAAGTATAAGTTATAGTATGTTCCAAAATGACTGTCAATTAATTTTATTTCACGATAGTAAGCAAAAAGTAACTCATTTTGGTATGTGATGGTAACGCTGGTGTTTTTGTTTGGGTATAATTGGAATATGAAGACCAAAAGGTACTAGTAAGAGGAAACACTGAGTTTGTGGTACTAGTGCAAGAGAAATAATGATATGAATAGGATAGATAGAGAGATAGATACCCTTTCAGCAAGACTGTGGCTGTCTGTAGCTTGGCCCCTCCTTGCTCTAACATGAATGTAGCCAGTTGGAGGAGCTTCTTCAACAACTTTCTTATTCCCTTTTGGTTTCTTCTCTTCAGCATTGCTCTTCTTCTGCTTCTTCCCTTTAGTTAACACTTCTCTTGTATCCTACGAAAAAAAAATCAAAAGAAAAAACATAAAATGTCAGAAAATCATGAATATTTTTAAGGGAAAGGAAGAAAAGCACATGAAAGTAAAAATCTTTTGGGTGATTTACTTTGGATTGAGACCCATTTTTGTACTTTCTCTTGTTAATGGGAGTCGAGACTTTCTGAGTGACTTGTTCACCGCTTTCATGTTTCTGATCAAGCACAACTGATGAAGAATCTGGGCTTTGTTTGTTCGCAACAGAGTGCTCATTATTGCTAAGAGCAATAACTTTTGTGCTATGTTCAAGACTGCTTCTTTCATGAACACTGAAATCCATAGAGATTCCTTGGTGAGAAGGATCTGCAGTTTGGTAAAATTGAGGAAGGAAGCTATTGGTGGTTGTGTTTGGTTCCTGGTAAAAGGCAGGCAGCTTAGTGGTGGGAAGGTGTGAATAGAAAACAGAGTCAAGAAATAAAGGGTGGTGATTTTGGAATGAAAAGGCTGCCATTTTTCCTTTCTTTTTTTGTTTGTTTGAGTGCTTTGGGAAAGAGAATGGAAAAGAAAAAGGGTTATAGAAAATGATGGAAGAGAGATTTTGGGAATGGGTACGTAGATGTTGAGGAAATGTGGGTCTATGACAATCTAAGAGGTCAGACTTATATAAACATCATGAACAAAGGGTAGTGAGAGAGGTGCCAACCACCTTATATTTTCCTATAGCATCAATCACTCATCAATAAGAAATATTTTTAAAGGGAGGGAGGAGAATAGTGCCAAAAACTATAGCGCCATAATGCATGCCTCTAATCTATGCTCCATATTAGAAGGGAACGACTATTTCTACCCCTAATATGTTTTTCTACGTACCCTTTTCTATACACTATATGAGGAGTAGCTTTTTATACTAATTAAATGGAACAAAACTAATACGACGCCGTTTAGCGCGCCATAATACACTATATCGGATAAATTCACGGTGTTTCATGAAAACAGCCTTGTTTTGAAACTAATACGTTTTGACATTTCATTTTAACCCCCATTTGTGTTTTTTCACGTTACAATTTACCAGCGAAAAAAGATCAGATTTACAAAAGGGAAGTGCAAAGTTCTTAGTAGCAGGTGCTGCAACTTGAGGCAGTTCTTTTTATTCTTTAAGATGTTTTACTCTTAAAAGTAGGCTCTCCGATCGGTCAAAAAATTAAATTCTTCATCGTTTAAAATGAATGATAATTTGCAATCGAGGAACTGCGGAAGTAAAACAATTCTCGTTAACATAATAAAACTTCTTTCTCCTTGAACGATTTGTGACATCAAGCAGTTTGATAAGAAGGAAGGTCAATTTCTATTGGAAACACTCAGTTTGATAGCAATTCAATACTATTTTACTTTGAAAAAAACAAAAACCTCATTAATTATATAAGTCCTCCATGCAAGTTACAATCCATTTGACTGGTCTCTCTCTCTCTCTAGATCTATCTCTGTGTGTGTGGTGGGGGGGGGGGGATGAAATGAATAGAGTTATAGGAAGGATGGGGAAGGTAGGACAATTAAAGATGGAGGAGCTTCTTCTACCTGTGGACAACTCCTTGTCATTTCTTATGACAAACAGTTTCATTTTATTTTGTTCAGCTGAGTTTAATCAGCTTAAAACAACAAGTCAACAACAACAACAACAAGGATTCATGTTCATAAGAGATCTGATAAAGTTTTATGATGTCAGACTACGCAAGCTAACCTTCCTCCTTTATCCGGGGCGTGGGACCGGTTGTGTAAGGATAATACTCTAAGCACGATACACGCTGAGTTTAATCAGCTTAAAAAAAATAATTAAGAAGAAGAAAAAGAAAAAGAAAAACAAATATACCTCATGTCAGTAAACTTAATTTTCCGTGCACTGCATAAGCGACTCGCTCAGTAACAGTATGTATCAGTGATTCAGATATAAGTATGTGATTCATTCAGTTGAGTTATTATTAATTAGCTAGAACGGCCGTTCACTGAAAAGATATCTCAATTATTTTTCAAAGATATTGTGCCATTCCTTTCAACATGACTTTATTCATGTCTATAAAAGTACTTGATTATGTTATTACAGTTATCCTTGGGGATGTTTTACCCCCCCCCCCCCCCCGCGCCCTTCTCTTTATTGCTTTGCATTGCATCGCATCAAACTGATGACTGCTCCACTAGTACAATACATTAACGTTTGAGGGACCTGAATGTTACCTTTGAAACTACTTTCTCCCTCATTCAACAACCATTTAATTAATTAAATTAAATACTATCAAAAGAGGGAAACGGAATTTCAAAACAGTCTTACAAGTTGTTGATCCAAACCCAATTTCTACGACTGTTCAAAGTTGCATTGGGGCTGGGCTCTCTCTCACGTCAATTCCGAATTCACAAGCAGACAAATATACATGTTCACAATCAGACGCGAACGAACAAAATATACATAGAATTTAGAGAGAGAGAGCGTAGGTACCAGGTATGAGAGAAAACAGCTCCTTAGTTTTCAACCAACCCCCTCCCACCGCCCAAACAATCACCGTCGACTTACTAACAACGTCCGTGGTTGGTGTTAACGCTTTTGAAGACGTCGAAAGCCCAAGGTTAATCTTGGTGTGGTTTGAGACGGAGTTATTGTGGCCGGCGTTGACAACTGAGGAAATGGACGCCAGGGGGTAATCTTTTTTAAATTTTAATTATTTTCTTAAAATTTATGGGGGCTTTTGTAAATTCAGCGGAGCCAAATTGTATCAATGCGACATTAGGTCTTTTTCTGAGTTTGGATTTTCTATGACATTTGATGTGTCATTCTTTATGCCATCACTCACGTACTGGTGAATTCAATTGTTAGTGAATCCCATTAGTATATGAGTATGGCACATAATATGGCACACAGAATACCATAGAAGATCTGATCTCTCCTTTTTTGTATAAAGAAATTGAAGGAGGGAGGGAGAAAATAGTTTCAAAGTTAACATTTAGGTCCCTCAGTCAAATGTCAAGACTATTTGTTAGTTTAACTTAAAAGTGGGGGTATAATAGTAACAAAAATTGAAATTGGCCAGAAATTTTGGAAAAGGAACTATTTATTTCGACGTATTTTAAAGGTGGGGATTAATCACTGGGGTAAAAAATAAAATTAAGACCAATTACATAATTAGGCAAAAATTAAGGAATCAAAAATTATTAATTAATCGAACTCAGCAGTGCACAGTGAACACTTTGAGCACGATTTCCATGGGCTCTTCAGTTTCGGTCACTTTAAGGAATCTGCTTACAGTCCAAACTCCACTGTTGCTGGGCCGGCCCTGAATGAAGGTACGAGAGCTTTTACATTATTCTATTTTGTGTAACTGAATTTGATAATTCCTTTCTCAAGAAAATCAAAGAGAGCAATATAAAATAACAATAAATAAGGATTATCCAAAGTGCTTATACTAGAACACTAGTTGAAAATTTAAATTTAGAAATATTTTATATTAAAAATTAGAAAATTAACACTAAATAAGGATTATCCAAAGTGCTTATCCATGTTCCAACCATTTGAACTGGTGATTTTTTTTTTTATTTTGTATCCATTTTGAAAAATAAGCATTTTATTCTCAATTTTACAATTTTATTCAAAAATGATAATAAAAAGAGGAAGAATTTCGGGATAGGGAAAATGGAGGAGGTGCTAGTGGCGAGAAAGTATACGAGTAACTGAAACAAATATAAATTTTATACTTTATTATATATGTAGGTTAAATAATAAGTTATAATTAAAAGTACGACATATACCAATTTAAAATGCCTTAATGAAAATGTCTCTCTCCAGATTCAAAATGGATTTGAACCAATTGCCATTTGTGTTAAGTGAAAAATTATTCGGTAGAAATGTGATGTTATTGTACTGTGTGACGTATCAATGAAATTATTCGGTTACTTCCCCTAAAATTTGGGGGTCTTATTTTATATTTATGGATGATAATTATATGTGTTAAAAAATTAGTGAAATATTATATATTACTTTCTCCGTTCTACAATAGTGGATCTTTTAGACTTATGCACATATATTAATAAATAATTTATATTGATAAATTTATCCTTATTAAATAGTCTATCTTTATTAATGAGAAAAAAGAGATAAAATATAATTAATGATTATTGGTAGTTGAGAAAATACGTATAAAAACTTTCTAAAAATTCTAAAAGAACAATTATTTTGAAATAAATTTTAACTTCTAAAAGAAATAGTATTATGGAACGTTGGGAGTAATCAACATGATAATATGGTGTCAAATAGACTAATGTCCCCGTCCGTAACATTTGTCTAGCCAGGACTCAAATTCCTTGTAGCTAGCTATAGATGGAGTCCATTAATGAATCTTTTACCGTGTTTACTGGTCAGCACAATGTACTGAAATCCAGATAGAGACTCCACATTCCCCAATCGTACGTACCCTTGTAAATGCGGGCCGAGGGGGAGGGAGCGACCGGTTTAAGTTTTTCCAGCTGCTTGACACCTGTTTAGGCTGTTCTTCCCTGACTCATTTGATTTCTATTTCAGCTCTTTCACGTTCCTCCTTGACCCCGCCCCGGTTTTTGAACTTTAGTAAAATTTACTCGCGATTGAGTTTAGTTGGTTATTTTTGGAGCCGTATTTTCGAAAACTACTATTTTTTAGTTTACTTAATTGGTTTTAAAAATTATGATTTTCTCTCTCATAAGTCATACTTACTACTTTTACATACTCCTATATCTATATTTATATCTTATCAAACATCACATCAAATCACAACTATCACTGCCTTTCTTTCTCTCTCCAATAATTTAATTTAATTTTTTAAACTTTTAAGGATAATATGAGAATTAATCAAAATAAAACCAAAAACTACAAAATCATAAAAAATATACATAACAAAATCAAATCTAACAAAAAACCAACACATCCAAACTCATGCCCCAAGCACGATTACACGTTCACAATAAATTACAGTTTAGCAAAGGAAATACTATCTTAAAATAATTGTTAATATTTATAGGCTTTTTCATCCTTATTTTACTAAAGTTTAATGACCATTAATTCTATTTACATATTTTACTTTTAATAAAAATAGTTTATTTAGTAAAAACAAATTAATAAATATATATTATTTTTTAATATGTGTGCACAATTGTAAACGTTCATTTATTATGAAAGGTGGGGAGTAACTTTGATTTCCCAGTGATTGCACCAATTTATGCACAGTTATTCTGGTGTCCCCTTGAATCCCGTCTAGTTCTCTGGTTCTAGATCTAGGCCACCCAGAGAAAAAACAAAGACATAAGATCGAGCGCATTTTTTGCACCGGCCAAGCCAAATAAATTACTTAAGAGAATGCCGGAAAAATCTTCCCATGGAAATGACGATTCAAAAACTTCATGCTGGAGTTGGACCGTAGCTCATCCATCAATCATGAATGATCACCTAACGATTTCAAAGAAAGCGATTGACATGAACTTTCTGAAACAGGTTTTAAATACTTGCCATACCTGCAACTGTTTTGCGGGGCAATGCTATGTACTCCCTCCCTCCCTCCCTCCGATAGAAAATATTTTAAACTCTTACATACATAATCAAAAACAGTAAAAAAAATGTTTGTGAAAAAATGTGTTATAGGTGAAAGAAAATATGTAAATAGTAATGTGTGGTGTTATGTAGGAGTGAGTGAGAATATGTGAATAGTGTGTGTAAGACTGTCAATTGAGCGATTTCAAATTTGATCCGTTAGAAATTCTGTCCGCTTAAAGCAGATTTGGATTGAGTAAAAAATTTTGATTAACCATCTATCCGTTTAACTAGTTAATTAATAACTAAATGGATTGTATTTGGATTTAGGCAATTACCGTCCGTTTAATATGAATACTAATTAAATAAATTAAATACATATAAATATCATATATATACTATTTATTTACTATAAAAACAAAAAAAATAAAAATTATGTTTATAATATTTATATACCACTAAATTATTATTTTTAAATTTTTGTTAAAAATTTATAGATATGTTATTATTTACTTTATTCTTTTGATTTTTTAAAATTTTAAATATAATTGATATTTATCAAATACTTCGGTATATTATTTATTAGATCGGGTATTACATCGATATTTACCAAAGGATCGCCTGTAAAATTATGTACATAATTTTTTTAATAAATTGATGATTTTAAAATATATATTTCTTTGTAAAATTTATATAATATATATTATAGATGGATTAATCTGCTTCGTTAATCCAAAATTCAACTCCGAATGAATTTGAATTAGCTTTTAACTAATTTGATGTTTAGTTGGATAAAATTCAAATCCGTCATTGATTAAGTTAAACGAATTTGAATTTAGATTAATTTATCCATTTAAGATCCATTTACAACCTTAAGTGTTGGTGATAATGTTGCTAAAAATAAGAAGTTAACTAGTGGATAGAAGTCTTGAAGTGTATCAGGACTTCTAAATAAAATTGTCTGATAAAGGTTTTTGGTGCTTTTGAATAAAGACTTTCGAAGGCTTCTAGTGAAGACCTTTCAATAAAGACTTATCGTGAAGCTTACGAATAAAGTCGGTGGATACTTCGTCTACTATATTAGTTTGAAGATTAGCGTAGACGATCTAATCCATGAGACGGTTATTTTTTTCTCCTTGTTAAAATATGCGCAAACTATGTAGTTTTGAAGAATTTTTTTTTTTTTAAAAACGGTTTTATTGATATTTTGTACTCATCGACCCTTGAATTAAGGATTTTCATTGAATCAATTTGATAAATTAATTAATTATTGATTAATTTTTCTAAATTTTAGCGGTAGGGTATTATGTGTTGTGAGGTTGTGTGTTATGGAAAGAATGTATAAAGATATGTGTGAAGATCGTGTATTTTCATCTCTAGCGTTCGATTTTTTATTGTTATTTTTAATATCTCGTAAATAAAAAGTAAAAACTAAGCGAAATTATGCTACTACCGTAGATATATAAATTCTGAATGGGTTAACTATAAAAAAGGGCTGCATACTATCACTTTGACTCAGAAAAATGTATTGTACTATTTTCGCTTAAAAAAAGGGGTGCATACAATTATTAATTCATCAAAAAAGGGGGCGCGTAGTATCATTAATTCATCAATTTAAATCCGCTCGACCCAATTCTCTCAAATTTAAAGAAGATATAGGTCGTTTAATATTCAAGAGAATTGGATCGGATAAGGTTTAAAATAATTTTTGAATCGATTGAAATTTAATTTGATGAATTAATGATAATACGCATCCCTTTTCTTAAAAGGAAACAGTACGATATCTATTTTGTGCTAAAATGATAGTACACAACCTTTTTTTATAGTTAACCATTCTGAATCGAAGGACCACGAATTTAACTAATTTTGACAGTATCGCTGAAAATGTAAAGGGGTCAATTAATTACGGTATAGCCGTGTAGGAGAAGAGCCAGCAGCGAGTGCTGTGCCTGTGCTGTCATTAAGGATGCATATGCACTGCAACTGTATTTATGATTATGACCGGTTGAAATTATATTTTTTTTTATTTTGTTTTTTGGTAGAAACAGAATATATTTTCCTCCGTAAAGTCATAATCAATGTATTAGAGCCTCACAATTTCCAAATAGTACTTTATTCTTTTTCCGTCTTATATCATAATTAAAAAAGGTTGAGACTGTAATCTCGACAGTTTTCATCGACCATGCCTTGAACTAATTGGAAGAGGTAAATCGCAGAATGTGCATCACAAGAGCCAGGGTGGAGAGCTAACGAATAGGCCCAGGGCTCTTAACCTTAGATCACTTCCGCTTATAACAGAGTCAATTTCACCTTGCGATAAGTCCTATCCGTCCTTCCCTTTGCCACTGTGAGGATTTTACTAGCAAATGCTTCAGGGGTAAATAATAATAATAATAATAATAATAATAATAATAATAATAATAATAATAATAATAATAATAATAATCTAAAAAATGAAAATTATTACATTGGCACCATTTTTCATCGAAGGGTATTTCCAATGTAAATAAATTACTGGGAACACTATTAACAAAATTGTTGATATAATTTGTACTTGCCGAACGCATCAAATTAATGATCAAATGGAATCGAAAGAGAATTTGGCCTCCAATCCAGTTGAAGAAGACGGTATATAAAGCTTTCATGTGCTCCTAGCAAGGAGCACCCACAAGTGGGTTCACTCTCCATTTTTTTTTTTATATAAAATAAATATTTAACGTCGAAAAATAAATATTGTTAAAGTGAATATTTCGTTGAATTAAATGAGCACTATAAATGTTGAATTAAATGAATAGTACAATTATATAAAATAAATAATATCATAAAATAGAAAATAAAAGTAAGAACATTGTAAATGAACATTTAGTTATAAAAAATGAATATTTATCATAAAAAATGAACAATGAGTTACAACCGATTCCTAAAATCACAGAATCAGTTATAACCGATTTCGTAATTTACGGAATCAGTTATAATTAATTCCATAATTTATGAAATTTATCTCCTCACTTGCCTAATGAGCGTATATATCTCACTTGTCTTAATGGGAGCTCCTTGCTAGAAGCTCTTAGGAGTTCTATAAAATTTGCTCGGTTGTAGATATATAACAATAATTTGTCAGTTCACGATAACACAACAAATAACAAGTTTGTCCTCGTTGCATTCATTTCATAATTCAACTTTTTATGCAAGTTTAAAGGAAATTTCGTATTTCGTTTTCTTCAATATTATATATATATATATATATATATTTGTACTTGTCCAACTACATCAAAATCAAATGGAATGGGAAGAGAACTTCGATTGGTATACTGAGCGTATATTAGAATTGTTCATTTTTTTAAAAATGTACATAAAAATTATGAATTATGTACATAATATAAATATGAAATGCACATGAGTTATGTGATTATCATGTTCATAATTATTATGTACATAATTCATAATTTTTATGTACATTTTAAAATAAAATAAACACTCATAACAAGGAATGTTTAGATATTCTGGTATAATTTGCTAGAGAACTTGGCCTGTAATTCTACTTATAGACGTTGATGTCATTTATGGCCAGATTGCATGCACGTACGATAGTGTTCTAAATTGCAGTACTCATTTTCATGTCACAACTGAAAGTTCTTGCAAGCGGTACGTATTTCAACTTTACAAGATGTAAATTCAATTTTTAACTATGGTACGTACTTGCCACTTCGTTATAACAATTATCGATCATGATTCGTATCTCACAATATTTAATATCGGCTTCTGCAGTACTTGTCTAGTACAATATTCGTATGACTAACGAGAGAACTTCCAATACATATATTGTCAAGAAAACGGTATCATGAATTAGATTTTGAAGTACTTATTTTCCATGGATATGTAGTCCATCACAAGTCGTTTTCGTATGCATACATTTTCACGCGTTAAGATCCGTTTCGACTCATAATTTCAATGCCTCTGCGAGATGCCGACATTATACATATCCGGGGCTGCGTAAGAGAGACCGCTAGTTGGAAATTGAGACGGAGATTGAGATGCTTATGAAAACGATGTTTTCTTGGTAAACAACAACCATTTCCGTTCGTTACGTACATCGTTACAAGTTCAGTATAGACGTAGCACCCCGATGAATAAAACAAAAATAGTAGGTCACCTTCGGCTTAGTTGTACCTTTCCAATACAGTAATAAGAGATCTTACTTGTACCATTGCTATGCAAAAAGAGAGATCTTATGACTGGACAATTCATGTTCAAGTTGCAACGTCCAACTATAAAGTTGATATCAATAAATTTCAAGGAGTGAAATAATTTCGATCTTTTCTTTTATTTTGAGGAAAATGTTATACATGCATTTAAATTATTATGTTAAAATATTGTTATTTATTGAGTCCCATTAAATGAATATTATTTTCATTTTTGGTGCATTATGCTCAACACTTTGGCCCCTTTGTATTTAAATTTACATTTGAGTGGATACAAAAACATTATTCCGATTATGTGAATACATTTCCTTCTCATAGTGATGCCTTCTTTTATAGAAGAAAAATGATTGTAATACAGACAAAATCAACAACAAAATCCGATAGAATGCATTAAAGTGTTATGCATTGACTGCACTATACAACACTTTAATGCATTATGTTGATTTTGCTGTTAATTTTCTTTGTATATATAGCATTACTCTTTACAGAATTCAATTTTATTTGTATTTTCCTTCGGTTTTCGGCCTAAAGAAAAAGTATGAAAAAAAATGCTCCTAATCGCTTAGCTCCAATACTAAAACATTTTATACTTCTAAAAATATATCAATCTTCCTACCTCCCAAAATGGGTGGCATTTTAGTTATTGCATAAAAAGGCCCATTGTATTTCAAGCTCAGTGTTCCAAGCCCATTTATCTTAGAGTGAAGGGTAAATACTATATACAGGGAACCTTAAATACAGGGAACTAAATATTCCAAAGCTGCCCTTGCCCGTCTCGTGTAAATAT
>JAOWAN010000005.1:4608578-4619085 GCA_028566635.1 Lobelia cardinalis | reverse complement strand
GAGAGAGAGAGAGAGAGAGAGAGAGAGAGAGAGAGAGAGAGAGAGAGAGAGAGAGAGAGAGTTGTGGGACCAATGAGAGAGAAAAAATGGAAAATCAAAAACCATTCTAAAAAACACTCAGGAGATTTCAATCTCATTTATCTGGTGATCCAGTCCGTTTGATCCTATGAACTAATGAATCCACACATAGGTACCAATATATTTCGAGATTCATGTTATAAGTGAAACAAGGAATTGGTTTAAGGTATATTGAAGAAATTATTAGCAGTTGTAGCCAACTTCCCATCTTATGTTGTAATGTTCCAAGCCTACACTCATATATATGTAAGTACAGAAATTGATTGTTTTAGAAAAGAAACATTTGTCCTGTTTTCATTCAACTGCCTAATTTGCTAGCAACTCGCGCCCTGGATTCATTAGTTTCTGGAAGTTGGCCGTTCAGAAATTAAGGCAACCCATTTGGTACTCGCAGATCAAGAGCCTTGTTTAATCTCCTTTGGGTAGATTTATTTTCCATTTTGTGAAATTTGTGACCTCAAGCACTGTAAACCTATGCATGATTGTGCTCTTGATTTCTGATAAGTTGTTGAA
Source organism: Lobelia cardinalis (assembly GCA_028566635.1). Taxonomy (NCBI): domain Eukaryota; kingdom Viridiplantae; phylum Streptophyta; class Magnoliopsida; order Asterales; family Campanulaceae; genus Lobelia; species Lobelia cardinalis. Next base: position 4,618,494 of record JAOWAN010000005.1, on the reverse strand, counting down.
TCTCTTTTGTTGCATCTGAGTTTGTTTGCTTTTCTTGGCTCTTTTCTGCTTTAAGGTATCTGTGCGGACATAGCAGTCTCAAAACATGAGCATTGGTCATCATTGGCACCTCTTCCCTTTGAAGTTGTCATTTCTGCCGGACAGAAGGCCAAGGAGGAGTCCTGGCATGGTGGCAAGTTCCCCTGCTGTTGATAGTTTTAACCAAGGTTCATATAAATCACTTCATTTCTGATCCAGCTGTATTTTCTTTCTTGTTACACGGAGCAGGTGGTGAGGATTCGGACAGGAGTAAACTTGTTCGTGATTTGAATGACTTAACCGGGGAAGGAAATATTGAGAGTATGCTTTCAGTTGAAATGGGTTTGAGGGAACTAGCTTCCTTGAAGGTTCTTTTTTAATATTAGGGCTCTTTTGATTTCAGATGATAACTGGCTTTGTTGTTGGTTCAGCTCTTTCTTTTTAATTGACATTCTGGGAAGTTTGGCCTCCTGATTTATATGGTTACCGCTTTTCTGTTGTTTTTACCTACCCAAAAAGTTACTCTTACTGTTTTTCAAGGTTGAGGATGCTGTTGTGATCGCACTAGCCCAACACCGACGTCCAAATTTGGTGCGGCAATCCTTTGCTGGTATGCACCAATTTCATGTCTACTCTTACATGTGTGGTGGTTACTCTTGATTTTTGAGTTCCACATAAATCCCACTCTTCATATCAATATACAACAGGCAAAGCTTTTACATGTATCACAGACACTAATGTTTAACTTTGCATCAGCTCATTTCTATTTTGTGTGATGCTTGTTAATTTGCTGAGCATAAAAACTTAATTCCATACTAAGATTGCTGGGTATTCCCCTATGATGCAAGGAATAAGTTATTTACATCTGTGCTAGCCAAACACTATCTAATGGCTCGATTGATCTCAGTGATACTGTAGTATGGTTAATCTTTTGTTGAGAAATATGCTTGTAAAAATATTGCATTTATCTTCAGATCGCAACTTTACATGAATAAGTTTGTTAATATGCATTCGAATACTTACAGTTGTGCATTTTCTCATGCAGATTCCAAATCACCAGGTGATCCGAAGTTTGTGGATACATTTGGTATGTTCAAATATTTCTTTACCTTATCTTAATGCAAGAAATTCTAAGCTTGTTAAATGCTGCAGCTTGTCTAGTAAGCCACATCTGGAGTAAGGGGGCAAAATGGCGCCCCAATTTTAGTTTTGACGAACTTGCAAATTAGTAGTGTTAATTTATAAAATCTACAAAAAGCTATACACCAGTTTCTATATAATTCATGGATACTTCACTCCTTTTCTTTAATAAATGATTTTCGCTAGTTAGCAAATTTGTCCCCTATGGAAAAAAATAACTACACAACTTTTGATCCTTAATGAATAACATTCTGCACATGCGTGATCACTGAATGAGTATTAGTTTTACATCAAACTTGTTCACTAATGTTATTGAAGTCGTACCAAAAAATAAGTGTCTTAAATATATATGTCTGCCGTAATATAAATAACTGAGATGGAGATAGTATTAATTTGACCCCCTTATGAAACATTTTTGTTGTCACCAGATAGTGTCATCTTGTTCCAGGCAGGCAATTGGCATTTGCTGTTTGGAGGCGCATTCTTCTGCATTTTTTTTTTCTTTTTCCTTGTTTTGTAGTTTATGGCTCACACCTTGTGTGGCAGAATATGAACTGACTGAGGAGATGATCTGCTATCTTTATGTATCAATCAAGCTCTAGCAATATATTATTGTAATTGGAAAAATAATTTGTGTGTGGGGTTTCGGGAGGAACCTTTGAGCTCTGGTCTTTTGGCTTTTAAGGGCCCTGGGCTTTTCTCTGTGTAGTTTCTATTCTCAATTGTTGCCATTGAAGATTATACACGTGAATATGCATGATATAATTAGTTTTTGTAATTCTGTGCAGAGTTAAGTCTGGAGGAAGCGGAAGATGTTTCTTTCAAGGAGGTATGCTCATGCTTATGTGACTTAAATGTTTTCCAGTGGTACCATCCATTGACAACCTCTTTATTTTCGAGGAAGGGTGAACGAAATAGACACAATTCCATCATATCTAAAGACCAGCATACGTTTTTTGGCATTTTCTAATAAGGTTAAATAGGCTCATGTTATATACCTAAGCGACTCGAATAGGAGACTCAGCTCAATTCTTGTATCTTAGCAAGCATACTGTCTTACAAGCTGTTCCTTTCAGTTGAGTGGAAATGCTTGTGTCAATCTGCAAGTCTTATAAATCACACAATTGTGCAGGCTTGGCTTACGTATTTTTGGAGGAGAGCCAAAGTTCATGGTGTAGAAGAGGATATTTCCGAAGATAGGCTTCATTTTTGGATAAGCCGTAGCGCACAGACACCAACATCTCATGATGCAGTGGATGGTAATTAGGCTCCTGCAATTTTCTACATTAGTTCTGATTGAATGCAATTTGTGATGTCAGGTTTGTTATTATGTAGAAAAATTCATATGCCTTGAGGGTGTCTGTTCTTGAAACTCAGGGTAGGAGCTGAATATCTAAAATCTTATATCCAACCTAACGCCCCGTGTAAAATGTTCTCCGCCTGAATTGGTCCCCAAGCAGACTTTGGGTCCAAAACTAGGGTAATTACCCCGCTTCTATTCAGGAGCAAGTAAAATAATGTTAGATGTTTCACTTCCACTTTGGTTCTTAAAGTAATACTACTCTTTGAATAGTCTAACCAGATAGGTGCCCCTCGTTTATGAAACTTCTTAAATAGGAGCCGAAGGAAGCAAAAAAACAGAGTGCCATGATTTGTTATATACTCCCTCCATTCCAAATTAGTTGACATCTTGGAAACAAAAAATTATTCCAAAATGGTTGATGTTTTGCCTATTTTTTTTACAATTTTCCTAAATTACCATTGCATTAAATTCCAAGATAAGAGTTGGTGAGAAGAATTTGAAAAGACATTCTTTGTAAAATAAGGGGTAAAATTGGAAAATTTAAGTATATTTAATACATTCCTTGGTTTGTGTAATCTTACCTTAAACCTCAACTAATTTGGAATGGAGGGAGTATATAAACTCTACCTGCAAGCCGAAGAAAAAGACGAGCTGAATACCCATTTCATCCTGTTTCAACTGTGAACAATTTAGCATGCTTAGCAATAAGCTTTGGGGTGGAATGTTGCTATAGCGATGTACCATTATGAAAGTAGTGGTTGAACTTCTCTCTGCATATGGTCCAACTAAATTGCGAAGAACTTGCATCAGAAAAAACGAATGTGCTTTGGCTTCCCCTTGGGTCTAAAGTAAGTAATCAATCCCGCCGTTTCGGGAAATGAGTCCACGTTTGGAAGTCAGTCTAAATTTTAAGTTTTGTGCTATTACTATTTTTTTTCAATGAATTTATTAAAGTTGTAGTGTTTTTTTTTTTCCTTCCTACAATATGCTAGAGAACTATCATGCTTTGAATATGAAAGAGAATATTGGAGGGGAAAAAAAATAAACTGCAGTTAATTTTTGAAAGTAGTATTTGAATGAAACATCCCAAAATAGAGTAAAGGACTCTTAGCTCAGAGCAGAGGGAGTTTGACATAACTATAAATTTTAGTTTCCGATGATGAATTAAGGTTATCCCATTCTTCAAAAGCAAGGGACTATTGTTCAGTAATCTTTTAATTTGCTTCTTCTCACAGTTGAACGAGGTTTGATAGAGCTGAGGAAACTTGGGATAGAACAACAGCTTTGGGAAGCATCTCGCAAGGAGATTGACCAATCTTCTTCATCAGTAATGGGCAACAAACTTGATGTAGAAGAACAACAGACTTCTTCATGATGGATACCTCCAGATAGGTCACCACCGTCACCTTTATGTAATTTTTTTTGATAATTGAAAATTTTGCCAATTACAGTTTTTCTTTTTAGGTTGATAGGTTCTTCAAAATGAACTTTGTCGGCTATCCATATAATAATTGCATTTATAGTACCAGTCTCAAGGGAATGTATCTAGCTTTCTGTAAAAAAAAAAAAAAAAAGGGTATAGATCCAAAATGTGAGCGTCATATAGTTGATGTATTTGAGTGGGACAAAATGTCGCTTGTTTAGATGGAGATTTCGATGGTTGTTGGAACTTATCATAGAAGATGTTAATGGAATACAAAAAATGTTCTGTGTGATTCATGAGCTTATTCATGTTTATATGGTTCAATGTGGTATCAGGTATGTAGTGCTGATTGAAGGGAGCGAAATGTCTCCCTCCCTGTAATCTAATCAAAAGTAGCTTTCCACTGGTAAGTACCGCAATAAAAGCACCAGACGAGACCATTTTGTTGTGGATGGGAGTTAGCTAGCCGTTGGGGGGGTGGGGGGGGGGGGAGAGGAAATTTAGTTCAATTTTTTATGTAGCTTGTGCCGTGGATATAATAGAATTGTAGCCACCTCTACTCCAACTCCATTACATTTTCATTCATTTTTCCTCAATATACCTTTGATGATGATTGATATAGTCGGTCAATTATTCGAATCGGGTGCCAAATGATGTGTCATCTCCTGTAGCATATATTTTAAGAATGACATGTATCCTAAACTTTAGAGTTTAAAATTTTAGGGTCATATTTTAAATGGTTGAGATAAAATTTTAAAAATACACCATCGAAAATGACGTACCATATTACATAGAAAATCTAGACTTCAATTATCCAATAATGTACCTGTAGAAAAATTGAGAAAAAAAATCGGGAGCCAAGTAGTCTTGAAATTTTATAATTTATTAACTACTCCCTCCCTCCTCTCCACCAAACCCACACACCCGGTTTAAAGTTCCTTTATCTCATCTATATATTAATTTAAAATATCTCTTGGTTATGTCATTTTCTTATACGAGTCATAGCCTCTTTTCATGTTTCTCCAGTTATTAAAATTTTTGAACTCTTTTAATAATTTTTTTCAAAATTTTAAACTCTTTCCACATTTCTTCAATTTTTAAATTAAAATTTTATTGCATCAAATAAAATATTTAACTAAAAATTTTGTACCACGTGGTGAATACCTAGTATTGTGATCACAATATTACTCCCTCCCTTCAAATCTACCAAAAACCTACAAGTCAATTAGCCAACCGTGGAGTTGGGGGATGAGTTGCTTTCGCGTCTGGATCATTTTCCAAAAATGTGCACAAAAAATAGCAGAGGATCGTGTCTGCACTAGCTCCTTGTCCAATTGGGCCTGAGAGTTTTTATCCAGTGTGAAAAAGGGCACAAACATTTTAATGTGTTATCTCTGTCTGGGGCAGTTGCAAGTGGGAAACAAAAGGGTGTATCCTTCCTCACTTTTTCAAAAGGTTCCTTCTGAAAGCTTCAGAAGATGGATGGAAAGGTATGGATTGGGGGGGGGGGGGGACACCTTTTTTAAAAGCTATAATGGGGATTTTGGATGTGTGTGAAAGAAAAAAAGAATGGTAAAAAAACAGTAGGAGGTTATTATGGTGGTGGTGGGTACCTCTTTTTAATACTAACACCTTTTTCTAAAAAAGGCCAAGAAGAATAAACCCTAATCCCACATAAGTACATAAAGAAAATGAATCAAGTTTAAGATTTGGGAGTATTTGCTGTGATCCACTTTTCAATTTCTTTTACTCTTCTGCACCTTCTACTTCATGGCCACTACCATCCATCCTCCATTCTTCTTTCTCTTCTGGAATATAAGAATTGTTTTTAACATTGTCCGGTTATCAGAATTGCAAAATCTTTGTAACTCTAATCTGACGTTTATTAAAAATGCAGCACACGAAGATCAATCAAAACCGTAAGCCTACCAAAATATTATTTACTGCGACTGTCATACCATGTCATCAAAATAAAATGATGCAATCGAGCGCCAAGGTGATGTGGAAGTTTATGCAAACTCTACCGCTTCAAGGGCACTAAGTCCGCATGGTAGACAAAAGATGCATCTGTCGACTCATCTCGAAATACAATTGTTCTTCCCATAACTCCCTCAAATTCTTTTGTACCTAACTGTGTTATAAAAAAAAAAATAATAAAAAAAAAACAGTTAAGAAGTCTAAAATACAAAGGTTGTGTTCTCTTGGGTGATTTTCATCCAGGATTTTTGATTTTTGACTTTTCTCTCTCATTGATCCCACAGTTTTTCTATCTATCTCTCTTACGTTTTACTTTAATCATTACAAAAACCCAAAAACCAAATCAATATCACACATCCAAACGCAACCAAAGATCTCTTCCATTAATATCACTACTATGATTGTGCTAGGAACCCGCATGATACTGTACTTAATTCACATCTCCCTTCAAATTTAAGCAACATGATTTTCCAAAGATTTTTCTTGGAAATCGCCTTCAGATTCATCATTACCAAACATTTTCTTGGAATGGAAAGTAATCTTGTAAAGTCACTTTCCATGGAATATATGAAAATGTAGCTTTGTTTGTTCTAGCTAAAAGTTTCACAAGAGTGACAAGAAGGTAGTATATGTTGGGAATAAATTTTTTTAGCTTTGTATCCTCTGTATTGGGAAGCAAAATTGACTAAAAAGTAGGAGTCACAAAGAGCTTATAAAATTCTCAGCACAAATTCAGGAATTCAAAAAAGCATCTCAGTTTTTTCCCCTTCTCTCTTTTCACTATCAAGCAACTAACCCCACATGGCTGACCCAAGAAGCCAACTCAGATTTCTCTCTCATCACCACCAATTTTGGGCCTTCAGGTAAGAAAAGCTACCATTATAATCATTATAAAAAACAAGGCATGCTATTAATTTAGGTTTTTCCCACTCCATTAACTTCCATGCCTATTCTACTGAGCCATCAATTATATATGTGCCAATCTTTCGCATTTTCACTACAAAGGGTTCCTTTTTCTTTTTTGAAAAAGTGTTAATTCTTGCAACACTAACTTGTGAAAGCCATGGCAATGGCAATGGCAATGACTATGGGTGTGTTGATGTTTATTCTGTGTTCTTTTATGGTGGTTGAAGCTTCATTGTCTGAAGCTGACAAGATTTGGCTTTTGCCTGGGCAACCACAAGTTGGGTTTCAGCAGTATTCAGGCTATGTCACTGTGGATGCCAAGAAACAGAGAGCTCTGTTTTACTATTTTGTTGAGGCTGAAATTGATCCAGCTTCCAAGCCATTAGTCCTTTGGTTAAATGGAGGTTAGAATCTCTTACCTTGGTTCCTAAAAACCCAATTCCGAAAAAGGAAATTAAAAAATAAAAATTCATCTGCCTTGTAAATTTGCAGGACCCGGTTGTTCTTCATTGGGAGTTGGGGCATTTTCTGAGAATGGACCTTTTAGACCAGATGGGCAGATTCTGCTTAGAAATGAGTTTAGTTGGAACACAGGTACAGACATTAAGCAAAACCCTCTTCATGGTTTTTCTGTAAAAGATCTCTTTTTTATTAGTTTACTTACTGCATATGATTCTCAGTAAAACATGGCAGAATTTTACAATATTTCAAATATTGCAGAAGCAAATATGCTGTATTTAGAGACCCCCATAGGAGTTGGGTTCTCATATTCAAGTGATGACTCTACTTATGAGACTATAAATGATCAGATAACTGGTAAGCTTCCATTGATTTCTGTACTTTTGGTTGTGTTTTCATTAGTCTTCTTTCTATTATATGGAGCACTTTATCTTTCCCCTCTCCACACCCCTCCCCTCCCCAATTATGAAAATAAAATAAAATAATAAATAACTAGAAAAAGAAGCAAACAGAAAAGGGAAAAAAAAAATATGTACTGTAAAGATGAGCCTTAAAGCACTTACAGAAGCAGCAATGATTTTCAAGTCAAAGTATAAATGTGAATGTTCTTTCTGCCCTAAATTTCTTACAGAAAAAGATGTACAATTTTCTTGAAAACCTCAAAAAGGAATTCCTCCAACCCACATCAAATGGAAAATGAGTACTATCATTTTGTATCATTTGTTATTTAAGATAATTAACAAAAAAGTGTGATTATCAGTTTGGGATTTATAATGGTATAATCAACCACTATTATGGTTGTTTTCTTTCTTTCTTTTCTTCAATATGCTATGAGTGTTATCTTGGAACTGCCTTGAAGCAATTGTTACTTTAAATTTTGAAGCCAGGGACAATCTTGTGTTCCTGCATCGGTGGTTCGTTAAGTTTCCACAATATAGGCAGAGGGATCTGTTCATAACTGGAGAAAGTTATGCAGGTATGGACCTTAAATTTTGGTAGGAAGAAAAAGGGTAGGCCTCTTTATTCTCTTTTTTCCTGATCATCTAACTTCCGGGATTGTTGATACCAGGTCACTATATTCCTCAATTAGCAAAGCTCATGGTTCAATCAAATAAAAAGGAGAGGCTGTACAATTTGAAAGGAATTGCTGTGAGTATGATATACCTGAATTATATTTCTTACAATAACTTTGGGAATAAGTTTCTACTTAATGTTATGAAGTAAATTGATGATATTACTGTTTCTTTCATTCGGATGCAGCTGGGTAATCCAGTTCTGGAATATGCTACAGATTTCAACTCGAGAGCTGAATACTTTTGGTCTCATGGCTTGATATCAGATTCAACTTACAACATGTTCACTTCTGTATGTAATTACTCTCGATACGTGAGCGAATACTACAGAGACTCAGTTTCACCTTCATGTTCGAGGGTGATGAGTCAAGTGGGCAGGGAAACCAGTAGGTTTGTCGACAAATATGATGTTACTCTTGATGTTTGTATTTCATCAGTGCTCGCACAGTCCAAAATAATTAGCCCCCAGGTAATCATCTTTCCTTAAACATTTTGCGCCTAAATCCTTTTTGTTAATATTCATATGGTTAATTAGCCGACCTCAAGTGATTGGGACCAAGTCGTTGTTGTTGTTGTTTTCATATAGTTAATCCTTGTTTTTACCTGGTTTTGACAGTGGTTGATTTTTTATTATTTTTTTTGTTCATTGTATTTACCGAGCAGCAAGTAACTGAGAAGGTTGATGTCTGTGTTGAAGATAAAACCGTTAATTATTTGAACCGAAAAGATGTGCAGAATGCACTCCATGCCCGGCTTGTTGGAGTTCGCAGATGGGATGTTTGCAGCGAGTAATTCTTTCTGCCCTTGGATGTTAACAGTACATATTTGATCATTACCTTGGTGCATGTGAAAATACTTAATTTGGTTAACTTGCTTCTTTGGTAAAACAGCATTCTGGATTACGATCTGCTCAACATTGAGATACCGACAATATCCATTGTCGGATCACTTATCAAGGAAGGGATTCATGTTCTAGTTTACAGGTATGTGCTACAATCTGAAATAATGTACGTACTGGAGTACAGTTTATATGCTATTATAGTACGTAACATATATACTTAGGAATGATGTTAGTATTAAGCTAACTATGAAGTAATGGTTGGCAATAGTGGGGATCAAGATTCTGTTATACCATTGATGGGTAGCCGAACAGTAGTCCACAGGCTGGCCGGAGAGTTGGGACTCAACACTAGTGTGCCATATAGAGTTTGGTTCGAGGGGCAGCAGGTACGTCCGTCCGTCCGTCCGTAGATATATCTATAAATTATTTCTAAAAGATAATACATTATATATATATTGCTTGTCATAAATTTAGTTATTTGTGTAAATATAAACACTTGTAAACTCATGAACCTTAATTTATGCTAGCTGTAACTCAAATGAGAACCAATCCTATATAGGAACTATAGAAACCAATCTTAGTCATTGAATTAGAAAAATTTAACAGCTGAGATTAAGTTAAGTGTGAATATAATTTATTGAACAATAAGGGTAATATTGTCATTGTGTTAGGTGTGAACACAATTATTTATTTTCCACTTTAAACTTTAAACACAAATATCTCATGATTTATAAGTCCAAAAAAAAAATCAAAAAATATGTACTTGCTCGTAATTA
>JAOWAN010000005.1:4589145-4608478 GCA_028566635.1 Lobelia cardinalis | reverse complement strand
AACATTAAATATTCATTTTATGTAAAAAAATGGAGCTCCTTGCTAGGAGCTCTTGGGAGCTCCGTATACCAACTGCTCTTCTCTCTCTCTCTCTCTCTCTCTCTCTCTCTCGATACGAATACGATCCAGAAAAAGCGGGAAACAATCTAAAGCAAGACAATAGGAGGGGAAGGGGAGACAAAAAGCAATCGTAAGAAAGTTGTCCAAAACAATGGCCAAATTACCGCCCCCGAACGAATACCTTTCCTCTCTCCAGGTCTCTCTCTCTCTCTCCCCCTCTTAACTTTTTTCATCCCATTTCAAATCATTCTCTCTCGCACACAGTACTCGTAGTAGGCATTCCTGTGTAAAATAGAATAGAGGGATTGCCTTACAATCCCCTGGATCTAGGGCTCCGCATTTTGCTGTTTGCTTTCTAATCGAATCTAATCTAACCTGTAATATATATAATATATATACACATGTACATTCACTTATATATGTATATACCGATATACGTGTGTGTGTGTAAATGCAGAAAGAAGAAGAAGAAGAGAAAGAGTTTGATCTCGGATCCGACGAACAGGAGGCCCCCTTGTCCCTCACCGTCACTTCTCGCGTTAGTTTTCTATTGCTACTGTTTATAAGCGTTTTTTTTTTCTTTCTAGAGTGTGAAACCAAGTATGTGTTTTGTTATGGCTGGTCGTGGAAATCTTTTTCTGTTCTTTTTTTCTAGGTATTGTACATGTTAGGGGATATAGCGGCGGGTCCTGCTTATCGGTTCACTCAATGGTTGGAATTGGTCCGTAAGCGAAGTGTGACGTATCGGCCCTCCGGATTCCCTCACCGTCTCAATAGTATGCCCTTCAGGTACTGATTTCCTTCCTTTCCCTTTCATTCAGATTGGTATGCGTGCGGGCTCGTAGGTTGTAATGTATCGAAATAACTCAAATGCAGTTAATTGGATTGGTGAAATGTAGTCAATGTCTCAGAAGTTTATGTGATTGGCAGTGAGTTCAAAACTTCAAATGGAAACTAAATTGAAGGGCTGTTAGAAAAATTAGTGTTTTATACATTCTTAAAACGATAAGGGTAGGTGATTTGCTGATTCAGACGGAAAATGGTAAATCTAAAGCTTATTTTTTTATCTTTTTGGATCCATCAAAACATTTTGCAGTAGATTCCATATGGCGTGTAACTAGATTTTCTTGTTACTACTCGACCATCTGTTTCACTCAAAGGCAAATACTTCCTCTTTTTAGTGATTTTTTGTTCAAAAAAGCTTATAGTAAAATGATTTCTTAACTTCATCCTCCTCGTATTTGATAAACAAGTTGGATACAATAAAAGATATGTTTTTCCTTGTAATTGTTACTTTTGAAATTTGTATCTTTATAACATTTGAATCTATTCTCGTCAAAGCTACCATCTCTCGATGTGGATTTTAGAACGTAAGTATAGAGTTTTGTGCTGGTAGTAGAATCTCTAATTAGTTTAGCTGTCTATGACTCATATTGTACTCCCTTCAAACCCAAATAGATGTTCAATACTCCTTTTTTGGGGTTTGATCAAGGTGTCCACTTTGAGTACTTCCTATTTAGGGAAGTAAAGAGAACGGCTTATATCTACAAATTCTTTGTGGGCATACACGTAAGTTGTTGGTCTCCATACCACTATATTCCCTTGTAAGTTGTGACTGACCTCAACTTTGTCCAGTTTTTCTATTGTTTGTGTGGGTGTATAGAAATAAAAAGTTACTGAACTCTCTGATATTTCAATGAATGGAGGTGCAAGAATGAACGAATAATTCAAAAAGGGAGGTTGTTTCAGGTAGGTTGAACCTATAGAGATGGACGAAGAAAAGAGAGGCTCTCTCAGAATCCTCGAGTCATTAGCTATAGGAATACAATGAGTTTACAAGGTATTTGGCTAGCTAGCGTTATGGTAGTGAATCGTGGAAGATCCAGGACCATTTTTTTTTATCATTGCTCTTTTATTGCTAGTGGTCACCATACCTTATATTTTGAATGTGACTTTCCTTGATTGTTGTCATATGTTCGTTTATTGTTGGGGGACTTTTTATTTATTTGTTTTGTTTCAGTGCAGAGGATCTAAGCTTAAATTCCAGATGCTCTCCACCCTCTGAGCAAGCTACAGAATTCAGTTTGTGGGAGAGACTTGGTAAAGCAGCTATGTTGGACATTGAGTCAAATTCCTTCTTATGGAACATGCTTTCTTCTCTTCACCATACTGAACATAGTAGTAGCACTGAGCATTCCGAGGATGAAATGAATAAACCATTAGAGGTTTGCGACCCTCTGATCTTTTGTTTGGCTCAGAGTATATCTGTCTGATTCTTTCTTGAAGGAACCAAACTTGGAAGACTGACTATTTTTCCAAACTTGAGGAGACTTTCGTTTTCTTTCTATCCAATTTATTTGCTTATATTGCTTTACTTCCCAACCAGTAACTTCTTCGCAGTTCTGGTTTTCAAATTTGGCCATTACTATTGACAGGCAACTCCAGGGTAATAGTCGAAAATGTTCTCAGGGTCATGCCTAGAGAGCACGATAGTGGTGTAGAGCAAGGATAAATGTTGTTGAGTCTGAAATTCAAAATTGCTGTTTAGTTGGTTATCCATTGTGCTCTACTTAAAAAACATTCGGTAAATTTCATTCCATGGCCATCTTTTGAAGCCGGAAACCAATGCAAATGAACATCTGGAATGTGCATTTAATTCTTATATGTTCTTTTCTGAAATGGGTTTATCTTGGGTGATTATTAGTGCAGTTAGTTTCTCGGTTCGGAACTGGATTTGAGTTAATTAGTTAACTTGCTTCTTTGAAGCATCTGCCTGTTGTCACATCCTTCAGTTTCTTGCCAAACAAATAGAATACTACCATTATTTTTATTTATCTGCTTGTTCATCATGATAACTATCTCAGTGTGGGTACAGGTCACAGTGAATTCCGGGGGAGTTGTATTTTTTGCACTGTTCAATCAAAATGAGAGTGGTGAATCTCTACCCAAGGAAGCAGCAGCTGTAATAAAATTCTCATCTTCAAGGATGGCCACTCAGTCCGAGCGGCTTGGCTATGAATTTGCAAAGTGGCTAGGTGTCAGAACTCCACAAGTTGTACCTTCTTACTTAATGACACTTTAACTGGGTCATCCTTGCTCAAATTCTGAACTCCTTGGTAATTTTTGAATATTGCAGGCCAGAGTAATTCATAATTCTAGTCCAGAGTGGTTGCAGATTAAGGAAGCTGCAGAAAAAGCAAGAGATGCAGCAACTTCTGTTGGGGATGAAGTTGGTGAAGTCACATGTTCAGAACTTCTAGAAGCTCTTGAATTGAGCAGATGCCTTTATCTGATGAAGTACAAATTTAACCTAATTCTATTGTACTCCCTCCGTTCCAAAATAAGTGTCATGTTTGAATTGTCACAAAGTTTTAGGAGAGCATTTGACTTTGTAAAGGAGTGTGCAGATAGTTTAAATGTGGGTCCCTGAAAAATTTGTGGTAACCATCCTTTCTTGTAGCTCCAAAAAGGAAAAAGTTTTCAAAGTGGACACGTGTTTTGTAGCACCCCAGAAATGAATAGTGGACACTTATTTTGGAACAGAGGGAGTGTATCATTTTATTTATCAAGAACACATGTTTTATCAAGAACATGTTATGAGGGTCAAAACTGTTCCCCACTTTTGATCTCATTGTTTAGATGCCTAAGTGACTGACTAGCTAATTTTACCATCCCGCTCTATTTGTCCATATGCTCAGAGCATTTCTGACTACCCTTGATTGCAAGTGGTTGGTATTTGACTATACTGAAAGGAGTGGTTGACCACACTGGCTCAGGTTCACTCTATTTGTCATACAGTAGCATTGTCAGATTATTTTGAAGAAGCTTTTTTGCACTGCATATCTGACCAGACAATAATGCTTTACAGACTGTCTGCCTGATATAGATTTGTGTTAATGAATTCATGCTGAAGTTTGTTATTTTGCTGCTCATTTGATCCTAGCTCCAATATCATTTTATTTTCCCGTGCTTCTTATTATACTGCTCTCCGTGACTGTTGAGATCTTAAATTAAATTTCTGCTGCTTATATTCCTAATTCGATTCTAAGAACGATGATATGCAGTTACGTACATGGTTCTCCTCTGCTTGAAAGCTCAGCTGCATTCGGTTCCCGAGAGGCTGCAGAAAAGACAGCAGCAGCCCTTGGCAGAATATTGATGTTGGATCTTGTTATCAGAAATGAAGATAGGCTTCCTTGTCGTCATCTCCGCTGGCGTGGAAATTCTGCAAATCTTTTGTTGGCTGACAAACTGGCCTCTGATAGTACGCATGCATTGGAGGAAGCCTTTGATTCTGCCATTAACAGATATAGGCCAAGAGTGGTTCGGGCTCTTCAAAAGGAAAGAAGGGCAACCTCTGTAGATTGTAAAATGGGCCATCATAATGGAGGATTAGCGTCACAGGGCTCTGACCTCTCCGATGTTATCGAATCTCCACAATCCGGCAATATGAGCCTCAAAAGTCAAACTTCAACTGAATCCACAACAGCTGATTTTCTAATTGTGGCAATTGACTCAGGTGTACCACGGCGACCACCAGCGGGAAAACGGGCAAGTGACCAAGAAAATTATCCTAAGCTAGTTGAGCTCCTTATTAACAGTTCTGAGTATGCAGCAAATCTGTTATTTGATATAACTGTTGGGAAGCTAGGATGTCCACCAGAAGATTCTGAAGCAACTGATATGCAATTTACTGACATGATTTCAGTTGTTCATGAATTCCGGAATGGGTTTCGTGCAGCTCTCAGGGACTTGCAGGGATTTCACATATTCCTTCTTACGCTTCACCAGAAATTGGATAGTCTTTTACGAGCATTTCTCAAAATTGTTAACAGAAATCCCTCTGTGGATTTTGACAATGAGGATTTCGGGGTTCCTGAGTCTCCATCTCAGCCCGTTGGTATTGGGTTTAATTGTCCTTCTCCACCAAACAAAGAACGTGTCTTAAATGATAGCCAGACAGATGTAAATGAGTCGGAGTTGCACAAAACAGCTCCTAGACCATCATCATCATCATCATCATCAGGATGCAAAGAAAGCTCAGACACTGGTTCTCCCATTTCCCGGGATGCATGGCATGGGAAGTGCAACAAGGGGACTGGAGAACCTCTCCGTAGCTTTCGGATGACCTTGAAGCTACGCGACTTCCACAAATTTGCTAAGGTCTTGTTACTTATCATTGATGACTAAATGATGCTACTTGAATTCTACAAATTTGCAACTAACTTTTTTTATTGTTAATTTAATTTTTTTAAAGGTTAGAGGGGACATAGACCTTACCCCAACCCATATTTACTTATTAAGCAGGTCTTACAAGAGTAACAACTTAAAGCCAGGAGATATTTTCATATTTATTTATTAAGTAGGTCTTACAAGAGTAACTAGGGCTTAAAGCTAGGAGATATCCTCAACAAGATATAGTTTATCTGCAATAATGTCTCCAACAAGACTTAAACCCCTAACCTCCTGTTAGGAAAGAGAAGGAGATATTGCTAGACTTGTCATTGGTTACTTACTACTAGCTGAGTATTGACTAAGCAAAATAAAGTATTGGACTGTTCACAGAACACATACTCGTGATATTCTGGTAAAGATAGTCTGCAAGAAATTGACCGGATACCTAGTTTTGGTTATATTATGTATTACTGGTAGATTAGTCCATGTCCATCTGTGATGTGCCAATCTCTGGATGAACAGGTGAAATTGGTTCTCTTGTGCTCTTATCCGACAAGGTGGGTGAGTGGCACTGTACATGAGCTTATTGGGTTTAATCGGACGATCCCAATAAAATTAATGCTTTTAATTTTCCATAGCCCTGTAATTAATTTGAGACTGTCAGGTGGTATATATTTTGTTGTTCTACTGAGTACTAAACTAACACAACATAATATCAAGTATTCTTGAATAGTATAGCCATGTTAATGTACAAGTTTCTTTTGACCGATTTTTTGCGGAGACGTTTCTTTCTCATTTTGACAATAGCTGTAACTGTACTTGTGAACAAAATAACCATTAGCTTAACCATGATTTTTCCATGTTTATTTTTATTTTTATAGGTTGATGCCGAATTAAACAAGGAATTAGAACACTGGAATGGAATGCTTAAAAATGATGCAGTTAAGTTATGCCAAGAGAACAATTTCAATTCAGGTTTTTTTGAAGGCAGTGACAGCAATTGTGCTGTTGATGCTTATGAATTGAAGGTAAAAGTTCCCATTTGTTCGGAATGTATTTTTTGGATATTTTCTTAATAGTAGTAGTAGTTGTACTACTACAAGTATATTAAGAATGGCAGGCTTTGTAATGCTTCTCTTTTCTGTTTCTTTTTATTCTCTCTTAATAGTTGCGCCATTTGCCAACTACAGGTCAGGCTTGAGCACATTCTTGAGAGGATAGCATTAATATCCGATGCTGCCAACACAGAGAAGCCATCACCTATTTCAGGATGCCTGTTCATCGGTGGGGCACTAGCTGCTAGATCTATTAACACGCTGCAACATGTAGGAATTACGCATATACTGTGCTTATGCTCTAATGAAATTGGGCAGTCGGAGTCTCAGTACCCGGAAGTATTTGAATACAATAATTATTCAGTAAGTGCTGAATACTTGTTCTGCAGTAGATCTTATTCATGTACGATTACCTGTGGAAATTAAATTATTCGTTTTTCTCAAACGTCACTTCCTACAAGCCAAAAAATTGATGGAAACCTAATGAACCAAAACTTGGCAAGTCTGCATTAAGTTGATTTCGTGGATTAAACCATGATTTCCAAGTCTAATTAGTTTAAGATAGTTGAAGCCTTATATTTTCTTTTTCAGAGAAAATGAATCTCTCAACATTAGCTGATTCCTTAAAACCTTGACTGGGAACAAGATGCTTCTGTACCATGTTATTTCCAAATGCCTTTCGGTTTGGAAATTTAACTGCATGTCCTAATAGTCGAGTCCTGAAGATTGGCTTGGGCAGTGAAAGATGCTGTGTGGACAGGCGAAACCAAGATTTGGTTCTAAGGGGGAACTACTATGTTGGGTTAGAAAGTTAATTTAGACTGAACTTGCTGCATTGGGGGCATAATGTTGTAGAAGTGTCATTTCTCACTAGTAGAAGTTTTTTTTAAAAAAACTAGGATGCTGGGCCAAGTATAAGCTCACTTTTAATGGCCGAGTGGCTGTAGCCATGCCCCTGTGACTTTCAAATAAGAAATTTGACTGGTATGACTGGAATCAAGGTCATGACAGTACATTCTCAGCATTGTTTCGTCCTAGAAAACTGAGTTCCTACTGAACCTTAGCACGATTCCCTGGTTTTACCCTGCATGGTCTCTTTCTGCTGTGATGCAATCCTAGAGCCAGAAGCAAAGCTTAGTAAAAAAAGACTTTGTCTTTAACTGAATCAAATCATCTTGGTTTGCTATCATGAAGCTGTGCCCCAGTTACTTTTGAAGGTCTATTACAGATTACATATCGTCATTTTAGCTAAGGCAATCTTCATACTTATCGCCTTGTTCTCAGTTTTTCGCATAATTTTTACTTTGCTTCGGCAAAAATCAAAGGTAGTTATGCCCAATCATCTATTACTCGTTATGCAATGATAACTTCCTATTACTATCAAAGGTAGTTATGCCCAATCATCCATTAGACTATTACTGAGGAAGCTTTTTTTGGATCAGTTATGCAATGATGACTTCCTATTCTGAACAGATAAGTGACGACGAAGATACAAACATTGGCCATATCTTTGAAGAAGCACATGATTTCATTGATCATGTTGAACAAAAAGGCGGAAAGGTTCTGGTGCATTGCTTTGAAGGGAAAAGCAGAAGTGCAACAGTTGTACTTGCCTACTTGATGCTCCGGAAGTAAGAACAAATATGGTTTGACCTTACAGCGAAATTTTAACTTCTGTATCCCAGCACCTCTTGTAAATCTGCCTGAATAAACATTTTTTTGTGTAGCCCCTTGCATCTTGGGGCTCACCTATTACTGCTTTTTGCTTATTTCTTTAAATCTAATGCTGGCTTCAATGTGTTTTATTACTCCTTTCTTACAGACTACTGAACGAATGCCGAGAGTTACAAATGCATTTTTTGCAGGAACTTCACTTTGTTGGAAGCATGGAATACATTAAGAAGAGTTCACAGGCGAGCCCAACCAAATGACGGGTTTGCAAAGATTCTCTTGGAGTTAGATCGGAAGTTACATGGGAAGGTTTCAATGGAATGGCAACAGAGGCGGCCAATGATGAAGGTCTGCCCAATATGTGGAAAGAATGCTGGCTTGAGCAGCAGCTCACTGAAGCTTCATTTGCAGAAATCCCACAAAAAGCTATCTTCGGGAAGTGTAGACAGTGCCATGACAATGGAAATACAGAAAGCACTGGAAGCCCTGAAGATCAGCCGGGGTGGAAGTGTCAGCCCCACACAAAGGCAATCCCCTTCGATGATTGATGAATAGGTCTACAGACTCTCCGATTACTCCAAGTAGCCTTTGCCGGCTGGAAGCCTTGGCGATCTCGTTGTTTTCGAATGCTGGATATGATGCAGGATCTAATGTGCACATTAGCATCAAGCAAACTAGTCTTAGGATGTTGGACTGTAGTTTTGGGTCTGGAAGCTGGAAGCCAACAGTTATTGATGATGGCTATGAATGGAGTAGTGTGCACACAGCTGGAAGGTTGGAAATACCAAGAAGATAAAGAGGTAAAATGAAACAAAAAGGATTGTGATATTGTATTTATAGTAATCATGTGCTGCTATGTAAATCAACTGGTATGCAAATGTAAGCTTTATTTAGCAACGTAATTTATCATTTTTTTTTCCTCGAGTGAAGCTCAACTGATAATGCATCAGATTTATCGTTTTTTCCTTGTAGTGAAATTCAACTGACAATCCGTCAGAAGTAGACGCAATAATTCACCTATTTGTTGTCCAAATGAGGAAATATGGTTTGCTCTTTGTTTAACCAACAGAAAATGTAGAGTTTCATTTTTAAAAAATTTCTTCGAGCAATATGTCATAAATAAGAGACTACATTCTTTAGAAAATTAGAAACGATCAATTTAGTTGTATCGCTTTAAAAGAATTAGAAAGAAAGTGGTAAATTAGACATGAAAAGGTATGTACTAACGTTCAAATTAATCAATTGATAGGTAATCTGTACTAATCAATTTGTGCCCTCTCATATCGATTCATCAGAAAGATGCAACTCCAAAAAAGTCTTTATATTAATCACATGGCAAATGCAAAATAGATTCACTTTTCAGCCCCAAGAGGCAAGATATCCCTGTCGTACTTGGAGCTATTTCTTACGGCTCAGTGCTCAGTTAATAGACAAATTCAAAGAGACCCAGATACTCCACCTTCTTTAGTACATCCATTTTTATTACAAAATCTCTGTAGATCTCTAACACTAACATTATCCTAACTTATGGCTGAACTGTGCATACAATTCAGTGTAATACATACAGCCTTAAAATGCAGCCTTTCGATAATTCACTGCCTTACAATTCTACACCCGAGATAAATAATTTACGCGCACAAGCCGAATGAAAAAGCAGTAGTACAAACAATCTTGGGTAGAAGGCCAAAGTTCGAAGATACTACTCTAAACTGCGATAGGCTCTGGCAAGGCCTCAGGAGGAGCTCCACTGCTACCATTAAGAACAGTCACCTCGCCTTCTGAATCGACATCAACAATAACTGAATCGCCCTCCTTGATCTCTCGTGCAAGCATCTTTTCAGCCATGCTGTCCTCCAGGAGTCTCATAATAGCTCTCCTTAGAGGCCTTGCACCATAGCTAGGGTTATATCCCTCATCAACAACCCTATCTCTAAACCTCTCCGTTACCTGAAGCTCTATTTCCTTGGTCTTCAACCTCTCAAAAACTTCCTTTAACATTATATCAGCTATCTCCTTAACCTCAAGCTTCGTGAGCTGCCTGAACACAATCATTTCATCCAACCTATTCAAGAATTCTGGCCTAAAATATTGTTTTAGTTCCTCTGTCACAAGGCTCTTGATTCTGTTATAACTGCTATCTTTCTCATCGTAATCAAGATCAAACCCTATTCTCCGGCCTCCCTTCTCAATCACACTGCTTCCTACATTTGAAGTCATAATTAGAAGAGTATTCTTAAAGTCAACTGTTCTACCCTTACTGTCGGTCAACCTTCCATCTTCAAGAATCTGGAGCATCATATTAAAGACGTCCGGGTGAGCCTTCTCAATCTCATCAAAGAGCACAACAGTGTAAGGTCGACGGCGGACTGCTTCAGTAAGTTGACCACCTTCTGTGTAACCAACATATCCAGGAGGTGACCCAATGAGCTTCGACACAGTATGCCTCTCCATGAACTCACTCATATCAAGCCGAATCATGGCTTCTTCAGAGCCAAAGTAATAGGCAGCCAAAGCTTTTGCGAGTTCAGACTTACCAACACCAGTGGGCCCAGAAAAGATAAAGCTAGCAATTGGGCGGTTGGGATTCTTGAGTCCTACCCGAGCACGACGGATTGCACGGCTTATGGCTACAACAGCTTCGTCCTGGCCAATGATCCGCTTGTGAAGGGTCTCTTCCATCTTCAGGAGGCGGTCGGATTCATCAGCTGACACTTTGTCAACTGGTATGCCAGTCCACGCGGAGACAATATGCTGAATGTCTACTTCTGTCACAATTGGCCCAGCATCTCCTGCCTCCGTCTCTGCTTTGGTCATTTCCTTGTTTTTATCCACCAGGGCTGATATCTGTGTCCTAAGATCCATTTCTCTATCACGTAACTCTCCAGCCTGTCATGGGTGCGATTGCCACAAGATTATATAATAGCCGTACAGAAAAGATACCTTTAGCACCTCACATCCACACTAAACAAAAAAGATACTTCCAATAGATAGGAAAAACCTCGAAAGAAAGATCTGATGGGGAATCTCCTAAACCATTTATTCGTTAAAAACCATTTTCTTCATCTAAGACCATAGTACAATTCAATGAGAATGATGAAAAATAACCACACATAACATGTACCTTCTCAAAATCCTGGCCGCGTACAGCCTCGTTCTTCTCTTTGGTTATCTGCCTGAGTTCTTTCTCAAGTTCTCTTGCTTCCTCAGGAAGCTGCAAAATGTAGGATATCACCAAACAATATAGCAAAAACTAGCCCAAATAAAAAGTTGCTAATAATTTAGGGGCGGGGGTTGTGGTTGGTTCATATTTAAACTCTACGAACTATCGCAAGTACCTGAGCATGACGAAGTCGGACACGAGAACCAGCTTCATCGACTAAGTCAATGGCTTTATCAGGAAGAAATCGGTCACTATAGCAAACAACGATAACTGTGTCAGATACTAAAGATCTGAGCTTGAGCTTGAGCTTTAGAAGCTGTAGTTTGTCACTGAGTCTTTATTACGATAATGTTGTATCTAGAAAAATGCAGAGATAAATTGAGGTCTGCTCGCCCTTCAAGCAAATACACAGAAAGCCCTCTCCACATCCTAGCTAATTTCTACTTCGTAACAGTTCACAATGAAGTGCCACGTAAGAAAACAGGCATGCTAATACACCCTGTGTCACCTATTGGTTAGAAGTTAGAATCAGCATATGTGTAATCCTCTTCTTCCTAATCAAGAATTGATCCTTCCCACTTTAGACTAATTTTAGTTGGGGCAGAAAATAATATTTAACCCACAGCATAAGATCAAATATGCAATCTATCTTTAGATGAAGACTATGTATCTGCTGAGTGCTAACAAAGCCAATGGTAGCCCTACAAGAAACTTAAACTAAATATGAGTTATCATATAACATACCTAATATATTGATACGAAAGTTGAGCTGCAGCAACTAAAGCATCATCTGTATATCGAAGCTTGTGGTGAATTTCATATCGTTCCCTAAGTCCTTTTAAAATCTGTATTGTTTCATCCACAGTAGGCTCAGGCACTTTAACCGGCTGGAATCGTCTCTCCAGAGCTGGATCTTTCTCAATATGCTTTCTGTACTCATCAAGTGTTGTAGCCCCAATACACTGCCAACAACATGCAATGATGACAATTTACTACCTCCATCCCAAAACTATCTTCCCACTATCCTCTTTTGTTTGTCCCAAAATATTTCATAAAGTAACAACCAGAAATGATAACTAGCATAAACTTGAAATCAAGGATAAGCGAAATAATCCAACTATGATTAATTTGATAATAAGCTGAAATGGTAAATCTTGCAGGTTTCATGCCGCCAATAACAAGGAAAATAATCAACATACCAATGATATTCAAGTTTTAGTGGTCACTAGAAAGATGAATTCATAACAATGATGCACTGATACTTCTCATCCGATCCTTATGTGTAGTTTGAAAATAGAATCTTAAATTGGGCAATCGACAGCCTCATTCCACTTCTGGACATATGTTGCTTCAGACGCCATATATGATGCACATTATCTACTACGAAAGCAAGAGAACTTCGGGAAATAAAGAGAGGAGAGCTGCATGGTAGGCTTCTATAACATAGTATAATCATCTAGCCAAGAACCAAGTCTTTTCAAAGTTAATAAAGGGAACTCACAACTTCCACAAATGACACTTCGATGTCCACATGCCTAGCAGGTAACCGAAACAAGGAACACATAAAATGGGCAACAATACTTGACGAATCTAATTAGATATGACCTCACGATACACGACCCTCTTTAGAAGAGAGCTGATACAGAGGCTGAAATCCTCACCCTGACCAAACAGAAAAGTGAAGAAATGCATAATGCAGTATTGGCGCATGAACCCCTCATGATTCGAGTTATGCAACTCTAATCAATACAGAGCCCTAATGGATCATCTACTGCATTAGAAGCTATGGTTCAGAACCCAAAAAATTTAGGAACTTCCCATTAACTAACAAAATATCCGCTTCCAATTTTTTTTCTTTTTTAATTTGAGACGTAAGATGGTTTGGACATGTACAACGTAGGCTCCTTAGTGCTCCGGTTAGGAAGAGCAATGATATTAGTCTTAAGCAAGCTACGGGTAGACCAAAGTTATAATGAACATCGACAATACAGAAATACATGAAAGACTTTGGTCTGTGTGGTGACTTCGCATTGGATAGCGTGGAGTGGCGGAAAAGGATTCATGTAGCCGTCCCCAAGTGATATAGTGAGTTTAACTACGACTGTAAGTACCTATATAGTTTTCTGTTGTCAATGTTTCTGTGTCTTGAGAGTTATTCATGTTTAACCAAGGTTCAAAAAACAACAAAAATAAATAAATAATGCATTAACTACAAGATGAATTGACATGGTTAGCATGCATATTTTGCTTTTACCTGCAGTTCACCTCTTGCAAGTGCTGGCTTCAAGATGTTAGCAGCATCAATAGCGCCCTCTGCTGCTCCAGCTCCAATTAATGTGTGCACCTCGTCAATAAACAATATGATTTCATCACTTTGCTTAATCTCCTCCATCAACTTCTTTAGCCTCTCTTCAAACTCTCCACGATACTTGGTGCCGGCAACAAGAAGCCCCATATCTAGTGTTATAACCTGAATAAAACAGGAACAAGTACAATGAACAATAGTCTCTTACATAAATATTTCATAGAAGGATAAAATAAAGCTTACTTATATGGAAAAGAGAAGACTATTAGAACTGAAAACCTTCAACATGCTACATTATCGGCTTTGTGGGCACCCGTTCACCCTGACTCAACCCAATCCCCCCCGGCAGCAAATTTCCAAATTACTATGTTGAATATGTACATGTGGTATCCACAACTGAAAAATGCTTAATGGTGATTCATACATGCTCATAACCTTAGCTGGTATGAACGCTATTTTCCTACTTTAGATCATTATCCATGGCACATGCAGTAGTGGCACATCAGTTAGTATACTTGTATGACAAGCATATAGGATCCATGGCACATAAGTAGGCCTTGATAATAAATAAGAAATCAATTACCAGAACAAATAAAGATGGACAAAAACTATGATGCCGAAATGTGGAAATTGATAATGTGGCCCTTAAATAACTTTGCATTTAAGATGCACCATATAACCCATAAAAGATGTACCACCCAACGTAGTTATACCCAGTTAAATTCTCAACTATCAGTGTCTGCAACTCACCTTTTTCCCCTCAATAGTTTCTGGAACATCACCAGTTGCTATTCTTTGTGCAAGGCCCTCTGCAATAGCTGTTTTCCCAACACCTGGTTCTCCGATGAGGCAAGGGTTATTCTTCGTACGTCGGCCCAAAATTTGAGTGACACGTTCAATTTGCGTTTGTCTTCCAACAACCGGATCCAATTTTCCCTTGAGAATGAACGAGAAAAAGATTAGTGGAAACTTTCAATATAGAGGCCTGACGACCAAAATAGACAAATAACTAGTAAATTACCTCTTCTGCCAACTTCGTCAAATTAGTGCCGTACTCCTCCAGTGTCGGCATCTTGTTGCCAGAGCTTCCACCTCCAACACCAGCGCCAACAGCTTCTGCACTCTCACCAACCATACGTATAACCTATTTGACCATGGAAGTTCAAGATTAGAGATTCTCAATATCCCATATTATTCGATTTCCTAGATGTAAATTCAAGGCAGATAAAAAAAGCTAGCATATGGTGCATGCCTGTGTCCGAATGTTATTTGGGTCAGCACCCAGATTCTCAAGTACACGGGCTGCCACACCTTCACCCTCCCGAAGTAAACCAAGGAGCAAGTGCTCGGATCCAATATAATTATGACCTGAAAATTTAAGAAATGCAGTTATTCCACGGACTTCTCCTTGTTTAACATGTTGCCACAGGTGTGAGCTTCTGGGTTATAACAAAATTAAATCCAGCTAAAAGTTTTAAGGTCGACGAGTCTGAATTTTATTTTATTCTGTTTTACTCTCCCTTTACAAAGCATGCTGAAAGTTAACAGATATAAGCAGCAGTTGAGCTCAGAGATGGGCCAGGAAACATGAACTTGGACCTGTCACAAGTACCTACCCTGGAACTTGGACCTGTCACGAGTATCTACCCTGAAGAGTAAGCAAGCATCTGCGTAAAAGAGGGGGAGGGGGGAAGTGAAATATTACCTAGTTGACGAGCTTCCTCCAGTGAAAGTTCCAAAACCCGCTTTGCACGAGGAGTAAATGGAATTTCCACGGCTACAAATCCACTGCCCCTACCAATTATCTTTTCTACTTCCACGCGTGCATCTTTCAGATTAATTCCCATAGACTTGAGGACCTTCGCAGCAATTCCAGTCCCCTCGCCAATGAGACCTAACAAAATCTGTTCTGTTCCAACAAAGTTGTGACCAAGCCTTCTTGCCTCCTCTTGAGCAAGCATGATAACTTTTATTGCTTTCTCTGTGAACCGCTCAAACATAGCTCTTGCTACCAATCGGCCACCCCTTCCCCTTCCTCGCGGAATAATAGAGAGTTGAGCTGCCACCGTTGAATGGAAATCTGGGCGACTTCTTCCTAAGGTATCCAAAGCATTGGCTCCTCGCAATCCTGTGAAAGCCCTCATCCTCAGTGGAGGTGCTTGTATACTGTACATCGCTTTAACTACTCTACTTGTTTTCCCAGATCCCTTCAAATGACCCTTCCTTTCACTGGCCACTGAAGAAGGGAAGTTGGTCGACTGAACCAGAGCCCCGGCCATAATTGTCACCAATCAATCTGCATGCGGAAGCGATGTAAGGCACACAGACATATCCTTTCTATGAGTTCAGAATGAAGAAAGATAATCTCGGCAATGTGTTTCAAACACACTTGAGGAACCAACATGTGTACATGGTACATTGTAGCAAGTGAGGTTGATATTATAGTTGCTGTAAATCAATTATGTACTGCTAATAACCAACAGATAAATATAAGACAAAAACACTCAATAGCTTCCTCTCAAGAAAAAAACTAGAAGGTAGTACATTCTTATTCTTTGACTGAGTAGTTTTCCACAAAAAGCAGCAGTCACTGAATTTGAATGTGCACAATGAACGAAGGATGAGGAAATCTGATATGCCAAGCATGCCATGTATAGTGATATACCGTGTACGAAATGTGAAAGAAAGGTTCATTAGATAGATGAATCCCGGGAATAAATCCTGGCAGAGCAACAAAAAAAATACGCCCTCTATCCTAGTGGAAGGATAACATTTTGACTAGGCAGGGAGATTAATAAATGGGCTGAAAATGGATTATTTTCATAAAATCCCCTTAAGTGTGTGGCCCATATTTATCCCTTGCAAAAAGTAGCGTAATTTAGTCATGTGGGATGGCCAAAATAGAAGTGTAACGCTTCAAATGGGACTTATACGAAAGGAAAGTGTAACCCTTCCACTTGGACGGAGGGAGTACCAAAGAAGTATTTCAACCTACAAATAATAAATTTCTAAAATTTTATGAGAGCAAATTGGCAACTCAGTCCAAATAAACACATATTTTAGGATCAAATTCGACACTTCCTTATATCCAAGTTCTATAGGCAGCAACGGTGTAACTATTGAGAAAATGAAGCTAGAAATTTGAGACTCAAAGGTCTAGAAAATTGCACAATGTAGTCTATACATACCAGTACAGCCAAAATATACAGGCAATGGTTTGATGCAATTATCTAAAAGCTACAGATAGTAGAGTGAGCATAAGCTTTTCAGAATATGAATCGGAACCATATGCATCTGCTTAGAAAGTACTCTCTAATCCAGAAGTAGGTCTGCTAATCAAACTAGGGTAAGCATCGAAGCATAGCAGCATAACAATCACGATAGACCTCTTTCTCAGTACCAGGCCACAGAAACTAATTATCATTCAAATTCACCCTTTAGATGTAAGCCTGGAAACAACAACAGCAGAAGGACCTATAAATTTTCCTGGTTAATAAGACTATTTTTGTATAAAGAATCTTATCTATCAAACTTTACTTGCAAACAGAACTCAAGTCCAAGGAGCATTTTAGTTCAAAAGAGGTAAGTAGCAGAAAAAATATACACATAAATTTAATTCAAACATGAAGCATAATCTCTGCCACACAGCGAATACAAGGACAAATACATTCGCCACCTATACTTGCAACGTTTCATATATTACTCGATACTAAATAACAGGAAAGAACAAAAGTTATCACAATTGAAAGTTTGAAAACAAGCACTAAAATTGGCATCTACATCCGTTCAATCAACCCTAACCAATTCAACAAACATAGCAGCTTTCGGTCAATCCATCGCAATACAAATGCAATCATTACGTGAAACATTTTCTAATCGAATTTTAAAAAAGAAACCCCCAAGTGCAGTAATTGAACTAATATAAAAGCTCTCTGCCTCAATTTATTGAGGCATAAGAAACTATATACATGTATATATATACAACTATACATCGATATTGAAATTAGGTCAAAGTAAACAGTACCAGAACAAGTCGAGCTGAGTAAAGTTGAGAGAGAGAAATTGGGGAGGTGAGGAGATGACGGTGATGGTGGTGGTGGAGAGAGGCGGGGATAGTCGGCCGGATTGCTAAGGGACGGGTGGGGGAGATGTGGCTGATAATATGGGTAACAGCCGGGCTTTTGGGATTATATCTTCAACCTCTCTTTCTTTTAAGGGAGGGGATTTTGTATACGCTACTCCACCGGAAGGGCTCGCACTTTTGTCATGTAGCGGAAATTATCTCCACTCCTACTACCGTCACATTCGACCTTTGTATTAGCCGCCTCAAAGACGCTTTCTCACCCGTTGGATGATGTTTTCGATTTAAGTTACCGTCTGATGAAGTCCACTTGTCTGTGATCATTTATTTAGGTCTTGATACTTAATTTTTGTTCTGCCATCGACTACGGGTTTCTGATTGGATGAAAATTGCTACAAAAAGTTTGGACTAGGAATGCTGTTGTATTGTATCTGAGCCAAAGAACCAAACTTTTGATGACTTTTATTTTGGGTAAATTCTATGTATTGTACATATTGAACTTTGTACAAAAGCATATTACTCCTAAAAAATGACTCTTTTAAATGACCACATATATACCTATATTATTTTGTATAAGAATTTATGTGAAGAAATGAAAACAAATGTGAGAGTTTAACAAGTTTTTTTTTTTTTTTTTTTAATTGAGTTGACTCTTATTTGCAACGAATGTTTTTTAATTTCTCTAAATTAATAAATATATGTATATTTTCAAAAGATCAATTTAACATGGTATAAGAGTACCATTCAATTATCATTATTTCTTGTTTAAGTGGATTAAGTAATGCAATAAAATTTGGTACCATTTCAGCTGCACCATAGCTCATGTTATACTCAAAAGCTGGAACAACAAATAGAGTGCTAATAAGCATTGGCTCTTATTCAAGTCTTAAACATTATCCACTATGAAATTGTATTTATATAACTAGTAACATTTTAAACAACACAAATTTCGCTATAAATTTTAACTCGATCAATATTCAAGTCAAATTTCAAGGTAGAAGAAAATAGTCCAAGTTTGTGTCTTGCAAAATAACGAGAACATAAACCCATGATACACACGCTTGAACTTTCATCGACAAGAGGATTAGACAGAGAAAGATCCTCATTTTTATTTTTATTTTACCCGGTGAAAATTTAATCCAAAGGTTAAAAAATGGAAAGTGTGATAATTTAGGACCATGTGATATAAATTCTTGAATAAATCATCAATGTAAAAAGTTTCGTCTTAGTTCTCTGGATCCACTATCCCTGCACGGTTCAGGAGGTCCAAAATTCTACCC
Source organism: Lobelia cardinalis (assembly GCA_028566635.1). Classification (NCBI taxonomy): domain Eukaryota; kingdom Viridiplantae; phylum Streptophyta; class Magnoliopsida; order Asterales; family Campanulaceae; genus Lobelia; species Lobelia cardinalis. The sequence goes on along the minus strand of JAOWAN010000005.1, from coordinate 4,589,691 downwards.
CCCAACAATGAAGGTGGAAGGAGAAAATGGTAACATGGATGGTGATGGAGAGTATGAAAAGGAAATGAGGGGGCTAAAGAGCGAAACTTGGAACCAGTAGGGCCGCTTGTTTTTGCAAAAATCTTCAAAATACTAAAAGTCAAAAAAAGAAATCAAATAAAATGAGGCATATAGATGATGTGCAGCTCTATCCAGCCAAAATCTCTCGTGTGTATTTAGCACCTTATAGCTGCAAAATTCAAGGCTGGAGTGGAGGGGGAAGGAGCCTTTTTGTGCTTTTGTTTTTTTTTTTTTTTTTATGCTTCGTGTCTATCTTATTAGTCATACAGTATTTTTTATATTTTTTTTATATCTCCCTCTTATTTTTTTTTCATTTTAATTGTTACAAAACTCAAATCAAAAATCACAACCCCATAGGAAAAAAAGGAAAAAAAAAAAAAAAAAAACTCTCTTCCCAATGGAAGCCAAAACAAAGGTATAAGGCAAAAATGAACTACTCCACATGAGTCATTAGCATTAAAAAGTTTCCAACAAAGTGGAAATTAT
>JAOWAN010000005.1:4562043-4574970 GCA_028566635.1 Lobelia cardinalis | reverse complement strand
AAGAAGCAACACACTGTCTCTAGGTCTTCATCAGAGGCAGAATACAGGGCTATGGCAAATGCCACATGTGAAATCACTTGGCTTCTAGGCCTTCTGTCTGATTTTGGTGTTCATAATCTCACACCTGTGCCTCTTCATTGTGATAACAAAGCTGCCTTGTATCTAGCCTCCAACCCTGTGTTCCATGACAGATCCAAACATATAGAGATTGACTGCCATTTGGTGAGAGACAAACTCATGGCCGGGATCATTACTACTGCTCATGTTTCTACCACAGATCAAGTAGCAGACCTGTTCACTAAGTCCTTGTCCTCTACTCAACTGCAACATCTCATGTCCAAATTGTCTGCCTTCAATCTCTTCTCCGGCATTCGTTTGAGGGGGGATGTTAATGTACAAGAAGCTGCTTTAGCTAAAGGAGCTGATGTGGACAAGTTAGTTAGATCAGGGGTACAAAGTGTACAGCCAATAACCTAGTTAGTTACGGATATTCTCTGTAGATTAGAATTTATTTTTCCCTCTTCTTCATTCTTGTAAGATACAGATATTCAATACAACTCTCAAGCTTTCTCTCTCTAAAATTCATGGTTTCTCCAACTATCACTAAGGCTTTGTTTTTGCACCAAAACGGGAAAGTTTTCAAAATAGACATTTATTTTAAAATATTACGTACAAAATAGAATTGGTGAAGCCTTATATTGGAACCTTAAATTGGAAGGGATGGAGTGGTTCCTTTGACAGTACTATTCTCAGTGATTGTTAGCAGAAACTAACCCTACAATGTAACCATTGCATTGAACTTATATAGCGGTCATTTGTTTACAGGCCGGTCATCCAGCGGAATGAATAGCTTCTTACCAGTTCTCCAGTTCACCTTAACCATCAGTATTTATATACTCTTCCATTTTATTTTAGAGAGAGAGAGAGAGAGAGAGAGAGAGAGAGAGAGAGAGAGAGGGGATTACAATCAGAAATCTGGTGTCGTAACCTTATATGTTACATGTCAGTACACTTCTGCCATTCATTCAGATTAGTGAGTGTAACGGATCCTCTAGATGGACACAATTTTAACGCTGAGGGATTCAAGTGTAATGTTAGAATGGGATAAAGAGAATCCATTCGCTGTTTCCGCAAATAGTCACTTCACATCGGTTTTCTCTCATGTCCCCTGGACCCCTCTGATCTTCACAGCATATGAGAGCTATTTTTTATTTTGTTTTCCACCCTAGCCTTTTGAACCTTCTCCACATCTATTTTAGTTTTATCTCTCATGAGGCTTGTTACTTTTTTACAAGATAAAATAAAATGATATTATGCGCTTGTTTTACAAAGACTATAATATAAATATCATAGCAAAAATGTAGGAACAACCAAGATCCATGAGCGGAGCTTCAGTGGGACGAACTCGTTGTAGGCAGATCAGTAGAAAGTCCGTCCCAACCCAACTCGCAATTCTTCTGGCCGTTACACGTGCGAGTAGAATATCTTAAAAATTCCAACTTGTCTGGTGTACATCTTTCTATCTCGACTATTATCAAACTTACGTACAAAGAGATGGGACTTTGTCGAGAGGAAGAGCGATCGCTTCATTTCCAACAAGACAACAAAATTACTGTATGCTCTCTAACTACTATACCACCATGCATAACTAGTTTGATGCAAGCATATTTCTCCACAAAAAAATACTTGTTCAATAAACACGTTTGAATAGAATAGTACTTGCAATCAACTTGGCCTTAATTTGTGGCAGAAAAGAACCTGTTGGTTCGTAAAGTTGCACACTCATGGCAAGAAAACAACCCACATTTCCCAATATAAGGGAATGCTCCTACATATGAGCGAAACTTTTCACAAAACTGCAACAGACAACTTATGCCCAGCAATGTCAAACACTGGGTACAAGAAACTTTCTGTGATTCACCCCGTTTCAAAGTTCAAGATTGTACGTAACTTGTCATTTATATAAACTAGAGTTAATCTCATTTTAGGCCCCAATCTTTTTATGGAGTTTCGAAATAGGTCCTCAGATCTCAAAAGTTTCGAAATAAACCCTAATATTGCATTTTTGTTTCAAAATGAGTTTTTTAAAGGCTTTTCTATCATTTTATTCCTATATAAAGTTCAGGGCTTAAAATAAAATTTATCAAAATAAACCTTCATATTTTTTCAATTAAATTACATTTTAATTAGGATTAATTATAATTAAATGTAAAACCTTAATTATAAATAGAAATTAATTAAATATTTTGATAAATTTCTTAATTATGATTATAAATTAATTATTAGTACCTTAATTAATACCTTAATTAAATCATTTCTTTTTTTCAGTTTATTTGATAAATTTTCTAGGTTTGTTTTATTTTTTTCTTTTTTTCAGTTTATTTGATAAATTTTTAATTTAAACCCTGAATTTTACGTGAATGCAAAATGACATAAAGCCCCTTAGAAAACTCACGTGTTATGCACGTGGATTGAATTTCGTTAAATTTCTAATAAATCTGTAAAAAAAAACCTATTTCGAAAAAAAAAAATGCAAAATTAGGCCTTATTTCGAAACTTTTGTAACCTGAGAGCCTATTTCGAAACTCCACGAAAAGATTGGGGTCTAAAATGAGATTAACCCTATAAACTATTGGCAATTAAGATGTAGACTCAAAAAAACCTACCATGCAACACCAAAAGAAAACCAAATCAGTGATTTATAGATACCACAGGAGGTTCATTAAGATGTAAAAACTACTTACATTCGAAATCTGGGATATGGTGGGAAAACAGATCTGTACAAGGGGAGCCGAGGGAGCAAGAGAGCAACGCGCTCATTGCCATGCTCCAGGCAGAGGTACTTATACCACGTAACCATATATATATGTATATAAGGAGCAATACAACACTATAGCTCCACCAGTGTCAAAAATTGAAAATAATCAGATGCAGCATCTATTTCAAAGAACTATTCGCTATCCATCAAGAAGCAGGAAGGGTTTCTGCATCTAGTAACCTTATTTCGAATAGAGTCCCAAACTCCAATCTATATGCAGATGACATTCCCAACATGCATATATGCCATAAACCTGTAAATAGCATAACCATATGTCAGCCCTTGATCTATAACCATCTCATTGCAACAAAGATTATTTACAGATTAGACTGTCAAATTTAAACGCAGAAAACAAAATCTATCATCTTCTTATAGGATAAATTTGGAAACCAGGAGATAAAGGGAAGGAGGCAAATACATATCCAGAGAGAGAGAGAGAAGTTGGCGAATTGTCAATTGCATAATTTGCATTCCTAAAAGATAAATGTCATGCAAGTTACCTAAATATAAGCTAAGAAATCTCAGGTCTGCACGATGAAAGTACAAGGTTCTTGTCTTTTCCTTCCACCCCTTCTGCAACTGATGAATTTTCTTCCCCTTTTGAACTGAGGGTCCCTGGATTCATTCTCTGAACCTCCTCTCTAGTATAAATGAAGATTTTGCGTACCATACCGCAAAACTCCCTATTAAACAGAAAGAATCAGAGATGATAAATGAGAATGGAACTCTAGAAAAAGCAGCTGTTCCCAAACTAAAAGGGTCAAATTGTCTGACAAAATAACAAATACAAAGGCGAATCCTTACTGCCACGGATCATCTCCAACGAGCATCATGTCACCCTCATCATCAGTATATACAACCAGCCAATTCTTGCTGAGGTCCTTCAATTCACCACCAAATTCGAACAGCTGATCCAAATCCGCAACCAATTCATCATAGTTGTTGAACTTAGTTAGGTCGACAGACCTACCTAGGGCAATTCCCTGCTTATGAACCTGAAAAAAAGGACAAAGCAGCATTAAAAATCTAATAGTCAACTAATATTTGAGATCTCAAGTAATTTAGTGTCAAAAAATAGCAACAAAAAAAAAATATGTACCTTGGTGCAACTCCTAGTTGACCCACACTGGCCTTTCCCTTGCCCATCTCTCACAAGGGACTGAGGAGTTTGAAATTGCTTCTCCTGAACGTTACTGAAAAGTGGATTATCTGCCACTTTAGATCCTTTCGATTGTTCAGACCTCTGATCAGATTCAATGGCAACGAATTGCTGTGACTGTACCCCGTGATGTAATTTCCTAGCAGCCTCCAGTGAAACAGGGTTACCAGCAAGAGGTACACCAAAGATCTTGCAATTTCCATCTTTAGGCCTCATAACCTCGTGTTGTTGAACCAACACAGATTTTGGCCTCACCCCACTCGATGGAGAAGACATCTGAAGATACGAAAGTGGTGGAGGCATCAACCAGCTCCCCTGCTGCTGCTCACCACCTCTCTGATTAGCAATCATAGGATACTCGCCAATGCCACCGTATCTAACATCCCCTCTTGTCTGATAAAGAACATCACTACCTTGTACGTGAGCTTTCATGTTAGAGTCCAACAGGTTGAGGGAGAGATTGGAGGGCAGTGTGGACCACGGGTTTGCAAGTAACTTGAACTTTCCTTCAGTTTGAGCACCAGAAGCCGAGCAGAACTCACGAGGAGAGCTACTTTGGGTACCAAAACCTGACAGCAGATCTGTAAACGAAGATTCAGCTCTTCCAAAGGGCAACCATTTCTCTGATCCATATCTTCGTGAAGCAGAAACAACATCTATCTTTTCATCGTCTGTTGAAGATGGCCATACACTTGGCTTATCAGAAGAATCCGACTCGTTACTATCTCCAAAAGTGCCTCTCAAGGTCGATAATTCTTGACCTTGCAAGACCCTTGAGAATGCACTTGCTGGTGAAGGGTCTACTGCGGCTACTTTAGACGAACCTATGTACAATTACAAATGTTTAGAATGTTAAGGGACTGTTTGATATGTTACAGTCTGCAAATATATTAAACAATCGACGAGGCAATGCATGTAAATGATATACCTTCTCTAGTAAGAACAGAAGAATCAGGAGAAGATGGCAACATGCTTGATCGTGGTCTTTTTGGTCTGGGCACTGGAAGTGGGTTTATTGCAGGAGGGGTAAGTGCAGGTTCTATTTTCCAAGGAGAAACTCTCTCTGGGCGGGGAATGGTCGAAGTTTCATCCCACCGTACTTTCAGACATCTCCATTTAGATTCTGGCCAATTTTTAGGATCTGACTCTTCAATGCCAACTATGGTCCCCGTGAACCTACAACATTGAGCAAATTAATATGAAAAAAACACGAAACAAACACAAGACCAATAACAGAATTACAGAGTCAAAAGAAGCCAGCTTAAAAAACAGTATGACAACAGCTTGTACTGGCTATACCTCTGCTCTGGTGCTTCTTCACCTTCAAATCTCATTTTGAATCGCATCCCAATAGAATAGTTGTTCTTGACGGACTCCATGTACTGATCAAATGGAACGATGAACTCTGCAGGACTAGTCCTATAAGACATTTGCAGTACATCAGCTAAAGCGCCGAGTATAAAAGAGCTTCATGATAGTCCTAGGGGTTCTAAACTATCGCATAAGTGATTGGGATTAAGGCTGAATTAAGGGTCAAAGACAAAAAAAAATGTGTGATAGGTAGCACATTACATAGTAATTACTTGAGTAGTTATTAAATGTATACTTCCAAATAGCTAGACTAATTTAATGTAATGTGGAGACAAGCTTTCCCTAAGTAGCACTTGCACATTTGTTTATTTTATTTTAGCATCATCGGCCAACAACTATCTTCTACGTATCACATACCTGGGCTTGTAATATATGGTGAACATCGTTCCCGTCTGAATTGCATGCCAAGCTGTAGCAAGGACTCCAAGATGCATGCTGTGACTGGAAATGACAGACGATGGAACATTTGCCTGCTGTCGCATCGCACGTCTCACTCCAACACGAAGATCCCCGTTCTCACCTCTGAAGATTAAATACATACTTTCAGTTGTCAATGACGATTAACAAAAAAGAAGGGACAGTAAAGGTAAAGATAGATCAGAACCTTAGAAAGATGAAGGCATCTCCAGCAACAAGTCTTTTTGAGCTCACAAATACACTCCAACCACTTTGAAGGAGATGCCTTCTAGGTTGACCTGAAATTAACAACTGTCAGTAATTGTCCATTTCAAATAATCATAGTAAATCCATGGCAACTCAGGCAGGGTGGCATCCCATTCTTAAGATTGCAAGAGTGATTGCATACTATCACAAGAAACACATGTAAACCCTCAAGAATTCAGATAATAGGCATCAAAAACATTATCCAGAATGATTAGAAACTCAATAAGATTGGTGTACTTAAGACAGTACCCCGAAAGATATGCCTGAAACGCCATTCATTCCCATGCAAATCCTTGGCGACCAACTCTTGAGTAGGTGGTTGCCGTGACATGTCCTGCCATAAACAAAATACCAAATACCCTTTAAAAACCTATTAGTGAAGCAAGTAAATTAAAGCATTATCAGGCATGAGAGAACTCCAACCAGTGGAGGAAGACATTCATCAGCATGTCGTCTCAGCACCGAAAACCCACCATGAGTGCTAGTATCAGAGGCGGTCAAAGTCTTACAAAAAGAATGCACATGAAAACGAGGTTGGGGAGGTGGAATCGGATCCTTCTTCACTGCACTTTCATCTTGCTGCCAAACAAAATTAGGTACATAAGCAAATTAAATACATAACCATCAGTCCAGGTAAATCAATTGCAATCCATTTTAACTATACCTCAAACTTACATTAGGTTCAGGCATCAATGTAACTTGTGCAAAAACCTCATCGGTGTCTGGCTCAGCCTATATCACACACAGTAAACAAAGGAAACACATTATCAGCTAAATCAATAACCCATACGGGATTAGATCGAATTCGGCGAAATTTCAAATTGGGGATTAGTAGTACCTTTAAATGGACATTAAATACACGGCAAAGGATCTTGGAAGGTAAATTATAGACAGGCATCTGTTGGTCCGCCACTTGATTAGTGGACGCTTCCACCTGATTATTACCCCAACATATATTTTCTTAGATGCAAATAAAATAATATAATCCTACTCCAGTCTCCAATGGCTCTAATTCGCAAAAATTTAGAAATTACAATTTAATGAAATTGTGAAAATTTCTACTCCAATAATTAAACCGAGTCTAAGAAAATAGAGAGAGAGAGATACTTGTAAAAGGAGTTGTAAACACAAACCTGTTCAATGTGTCCCTGAGGAAAATAGTAGACGAGCTCGTCTTGACGCGGTACGGTCACAAGCGGTCCGGCGCACGCGCGCCACAGCTCCTTGTAAAGTGCCGTATCTGCGTCAACTGCACACAGATAATAAAGCACACAAACATTCACAAATCAGATAACCAGATCACCCAAAAAAATATTTTTCGCCGGAGTGTAGTCGCCGGAAATACCTTTACCTCCGGCAGAGCCCGCCGGAACTGATCGAGAATCGTCTGGTGCGTCATTACGTTCACTACAAAAACCAGAAGAGGAAAACGCCTCCCCTCTGGCGTTAGCTTTACTCGAAACCTCTGAAGACGCCATTTATAAGAAATCTCAGCACAGATCTCTCATTTCACAGCCATCAAACCCTAAATCAAAGCTGATACTGAAATTTCCAAAATTCCTTCTCCTTTAAATATATATAAATACGTAGTAGCTGAATCAGCAACCTAAAAAAAAGTTCCCCTTCCTTTCTCGATTACGCCACCAGTGTTATCGTCCCGGTCTGTTTCTTTCTCTCTCTCTTAACTTTCTTTTTACATCAAATAATCAACTACTTACACTAAGAACTCCGTGTGTGTGAGAGAGAGAGGGGAGGTTGGTTTTCGCAGGCGCTAGCACAACCGTACACACTCTTGTTGTTCATCAACTGGAGAGAGAGAGAGAGAGAGAGAGAGAGAGGAGAGATTGGGTGGGAGAGAGTAGAGAGAGAAGGAAGAGCCTTTCGATAACTAGAGGGGTCAAACCTTGGGCAATCATCATCTCATTTCAACCGCGCTCCAGTTTCTAAAACAAAAGCCCCGTGTTAGGGCAACCGGCTACTCCCGGTGATTTTGTCCGAATTAACGCCACTTCCCGCTGCCTCCACCCATTAAAGCGGGAACATCCTGTTTTGGGACTACACTAATCTACTTTAATTGCATTTGCATGCTCATGTTTTTGCTCTCTTTATCCTCCCTCCGGGCCTCCGTTTCATTTTAATTTTCTTAAAAACGACATAAAGCTCTCACAACATATCACTATCGAGAATAATTAAATCAAAACGGAGAGAGTACTACATTGGTGGAAAATGTAGTAGTGGAGTATGTTAAATTGGTTAAAATTTTATTTTAATTTGGAAAAAATTAATATTTAGTTTTTTTACTAAGTACTATTAAAGACTATATCCTTACTTACTAATTAATCCGATTCGAATCGCGTATCTATCATTGACGGGTGAGTCATTTAACGAAAATTTTCTGCATACAGTGAGAATCTCGAATTCGAAACCTCATTTAAGCGAATCCAAACTGCTTGTCACTTGGACCAATTCCTCCAACTTTTCTATTACGAAAAATTATGAAGCCTTATTATGTATGTCTCAAAATGAAGGTTTAATTTTGTTATTTAAATATTAATATTAAATTTTACTGATTCAATTTTCAAAACTTTTATGCCAACGGAAGCATGCTAACTCTCGAAATGTTTGTCACATTCTTTTAGATGCTAATATTTTAGTAATTACAAGAATAATACTCTCTTCAACTTAAAATAGAATATTAATTGTTTATTAAAATTGATCAACATAATTGTACCTTGATCACATATTCATTTTTAAAAAGTACTTGTTCGTTTAAATTTAAAATGTATTTTTGATAGTTTACTTATTATTCTTACAATAATTGAAATACTAAAATTTAACATATGATGAAATATTTTAAAACAAATATATAGTCAAAATTTTATATTGACTTTATAAGAAAAAAATATAACACTTATTTTGAAATAAATGGAGCAAGTAATTTACCAATAATATTTTTATATATTCGTTAGAACATGTTAATTTTTATAGATATTTAATTAATAATTAATGAAGTTGGCAAGAATATTAAAAATTTACGACGAATGTATGTCATATAAATTTATAATAATTGGATTTCTACTAAATCTAAAGGATATATGGCATATGCCTGGTCCATAAATTAGTGGAAACTGTAATGAAACTATTTCAATTACACGTGGCATTGTAATTAATCCAATACTGCCTTTTATAGCTAGGAATTAATTAATAGTAATTTGTAATTATGATTATTTTCGAAGAACTATTCTACGTATACTGTATACTGCATAATCAATGAAAAAATAATCGACAGGTATTGTGGACTTGTACCGTATAAATTAGGTACAAGTCCACAAATGCAATGCATTTCGAATATTTTTATGATTAATTGTGCGATATATTAATCATTATTAATTTTCAAAAGATGAAAATATAGGCCTTAATCAATTACTCGTACTTATTGTGCATCTCAATTCAAAAAATGATCAATCGTGAGGACATGTTAAACTCGACGATCCATGTTTTCATTTGATCAATATGTTATTAGTTTGAAATCGCTTAAAAAACATGTTTTGCATGAGTTTGAATAACATCAATGAGGATACGTGAGTATTATCTTATATATATATTTATATATATATAAGCTTATTCCGTTATAAATTACTTTTTCGTACAAATTGTACGAAGCAGTTATATCTTAGTACATTTTCGTTGTATATTAGTTATATATCTGTATTTTGTAAAATAAAGATCCAACACACGATTTTTTTTAAGAAAATCAATTAAGATACAACAAAAATATACAAAGATGCATCATGTTCGTAAATATACAGCAAACAAATTAAGATGCAAAGATACAACAAAAATGTAATAAGATACAATGGGGTATTACTAAGATACAACAAAATTAACGAAGATACAACAAAAATATACTAATACAATTGGTTCGCACGTTTGTATGATATTTGTGATTTGTAGCTGATCATTTTCATATATATATATATATATATATATAGGATTAGCTAATATCCCCACTAGTTATAGGAGGTTAGCAATGTTTTCATTTTTACTTTCTCAAAATATCCTCACTTTTTAATTTTTAATATTTATTTGAAGAGGTAAAAATATCAAAACTATGTATAAAAAATGTGTTTGATAATTAATTAGCATCTCAATCATTACCCTAATCAATGTTCTAATCATTGCATATATACTTTTTACATGTATTAAATACAAACACATATTTCTATACATAGTTTTGATATTTTTACCTTTCCAAATAAATATTAAAAATTAAAAATAAGGGCTATTTGGAAAAATAAAAATGGGGACATTGCTAACCTTACAATTAGTAGGGATATTAGCTAATTCCTATATATTCAATTGAGAACCTAATTATTTTGAAAACTTTAGAAACAATTTTCACCCCTTAGATCTAATTGATTGAATGACTTAGATTGAATTTAAAAAATAACTATCGGTGGCAATTCTGTAATAAATGAGAAGTACAAAAATAATTATACAACTACCTTTTTTTCTCTCTTCTAAAAAAACGAAAATTATTTAAAATAAAATATCTCACGATCTAAAACTCGAAATTAAAATTCGATTGCGGATTATTGTTCAAAATTAAATATCATTTCAAACAAGATCAATGAAAAATATATTTCGAAAACTTTTTTTCTGTATTTAATCTCATAACTAGGATACAAGAAATTATAACTATGATACAAAAACTCATAACTGGGATACAAAAAATTATTATTAGCATACAAGAATATCAATGACTGTATGTTGAAATAAATAAGCTGGGATACAAAATTTATAACTAGGATACAATAATATCAACAATCATTCTATAGTCAAACATATATGCTAGTATACAAAAATTTATAACTATGATACAATAATACCGATGCACAACTAAAATAATCAAATAATACAACTAGTTAGAATACAAGAATTTATAACTCGAATACAAGAATATCAATCGTTATATACTCAACCATATATGCTAAAATATAAGAATTTATAACCGAAATACAAGAATAATTTCTAAGAACTTAGTTATAATTTTCTTGTATCATGTTTATAATTTTTTGTATCCTAGTTATAAATAAAATATTATTCAAAATATATATTTTTTAGATCTTGTTTGAGAGAAAATTTAATTTTAAATAAGAATATGAAAAAAAAATTCATTTTGAGTTTTCGATTATGAAATAATTGAATTTAAGCCTCCCCATTAACGTCTCGTCCACCCAAATCGGAAAAAATGGCCACGCTCTTCCTATTGACATGCATTTTGGCTACTTGAGCTCTAGTGTACGTTAATGGCGAAACCACACCCGCTGTCGATGCTTTCCACGCCTAGTTGCAGCACGCTCATATACAAAATGAACGCTCGTATACAAAATGAACGCTCATATACAAAATGAACGATCATACAAAAGGTTCCAACGTGTCGAAGTCGGAGTACGGATCGTGTTGTACAGGGTTTCGGGTGCATATGTGAATTATTGAAGCGCAGTGCACAATTGAGCGTTGATATTAACATGTCTAAGGCCGCAAAATTGCCTCCTTCGTGTGGTGACAAATCTACTCATGTTGGTCACCAGCAACAGCTTCTGCAGCTCATCGTTCTACATTAATAACCGCATTAATCGCATGTATTTATTTCGTCATTGTTCTCTTCTTCCTTATGGTAGTATAAGATGATCATCGTGTGGTTATATATGTTCTTCTCCATCGATCTTCCTTTTTAATTAATTAGCTTGACATCATATTAGCTACATATAGCTAGCCCCTCCTTAATTGATAAATAATAATTAGACAGTGCCGTAATTTTTGTTAGTTTATTAATTTCTTAATTATGGTAAATTTATTTTAGGAGATGATAATAATCAGTTAAACATGCATGCACGGAGAGCTTAATTAGTTATATTTAGTGGTTAGTTGTTTTAACGATTTTGAAGTAATAATATCTTAAGTAAAAAAATAATAATAATTAAATTTAAAATAATTAAGGAGGTTAGAGGAGAGAGTATTTTTTATTAATTATAGAAACGCCATGATTTTTTACAAATATGTATAGCTTTGGAGAATTAAGTTTTATAAAAATTTAATATTATATTCTAAAAATTATTCTTTGTATCCTAGTGGTTCCTAAAATTTTTAAATTAGCTCCCACCTTAATTATTGTTCTTGAGATATCATATTGTGAAAAGGAGAAACTAACTACAAATTTTGGTTTCACTTTGGAGAGAAAGATTGATACAATTAGACTATATTACAACTTTTTATGATATGTGATTATTTTGAATTAGCCTATTTTGAATATATGCAGCAAAAATTGGAAAATTTTTTTAATGCTTTAACATTTGAAAAAAAGTTATTTAAAAATAAAATATTAATTTTTGTCAGTAACCCCTTTATTTGACTAATTCTTGCTAAGGAGAATGATTAACAATTTGCTCGCATGTTTCTGCCAATTTCTCACTCAAGTTATAGGATTGAATTAGGATTTTTTTGTCTACTTTAGTGTTTTATCCTCTGTCTTAATTTTAGAATCATCATTTAAACAATTGAGATGGAGTTTAAAAAATATAATATAGAATCAGACATCAATTGGAACAAAAATTTGGACTCTGTAGAACCCTATGATCGATTATTTTACAAAAAAAAAAAAAAAAACTGAAGTATCCACGTGGAAAAAAATATCCCCATTTTTCAATAAATTGCGACTAAGTTGAGTCCTCTCACCCAGCTCATTACTCCCTCAGTCCCGCAATAGAAGACCTTCTAGACTTATACACACTTATTAAGGAGTAATACATATTGATAAATTCATCCTAATTAAATAAGGGTTTAGCTAATATCCCCACTAGTTGTAGGAGGTTAGCAATGTCCCCATTTTTTCTTTCCCAAAATGCCCTCACTT
>JAOWAN010000005.1:4477568-4515306 GCA_028566635.1 Lobelia cardinalis | reverse complement strand
CTTTGTTGGATTATTTCCGCAGCAGCTAAGTTCCTCATACTTAAGCTTGCTTATCCAACGATAAAGTTTTGAAATCAGTTTTAAGTTTTAAAATAAGCTATTTACCCCCCCCCCCTCTAGCTTATTTTCTTTCCAGTGGAACTAACAACCTTTATGTTTGTATATTGGTCTATAATTCTCCTTCTCCACTCATCTGACATTTTCTTTGTCATTATAATTTTATTAGATAATTTAACTGGGCAAAACACCCCTACGTCACCTAGGCATTTCCATACCTCAATGGGTATTTCATCCGATCCTAAAGCTTTCCCGATTTTCATCTTTCTTAAGGCAAACTTCAGTTCGTATTCATTAATTCTACGAAAGAAAGTAACATCTCTACTTTTCCTATTGGTGCTACTATCGTTGTTACCTACATTTCCTACATGTTGCTCGTTTAGTAGTTTCTCAAAGGATTTTCTCCATCTATCTTTTACTTCTTCATCCTGTACTAAAATGTGCGAGTCTTCATCCTTGATGCACTTTACCTCGTTGAAATCCCTGGTTTTCCTTAAGAAAAATTATTGTTCAAGTCTTTACAACTACATAAAACTATGTAAATATCAGGCCGAAAATGTGGTCATATTAACTATGAAAAGTCATAAATGTGACTCACATCACTACTACTTAGATATGAGAAAATGCTTAACTCTACAGTAAGGACGACAAAAAATTGAATGTTTCATGTTTAGCATGTCTAAACTTGGACTTCTTTTCCCTCATTCTTGCTCTCTTGAATTCCTTGATGGAAAATGGCATTAAATTATCTAATAAAATTAACAAACCTATGAGGTTTGACTCCTGTTGATTGCTTCTGGAAGGGTCACTTCCATTTCACTTTGCATTTAAAGATTGAATAGTCAAGCATTTAAAACATGTCACAACCCTTTGAATTAATAATTATAGCAAATATGTTTCATATCCAACTTGTTATATTTTGTAAACGAGGAGGACGTTAGAACATCATGATGATTGCAAGTGCTAAATGAGGAGTAAGTTAGAACATCATGATGATTGCAAGTTGCGATTTCAATTCAACTCTTTGTGGTGGAACATCATGAGATGGAAAGAGGAACACAGGGAGTAGATTACAGGAAAATACAACTGGAAAAAAATCAATACTTCTTTCTGAAAATTACTTAGAACTCCAAAGGCCCACAAAATTTAAGTTTAAAAATCAGAAATAGGTTCAGCCTCAATTTGGAATCTAAAATGGCATATACATACCTGGTCATAGATAACATTAGCCTTGTCAAAACGTTTCCTAGCTTCCTGCACGACAACAAATCCTTTAATGTACTTCTTCTGTTGAGAATTGCATTAAAGCAATTTTCTGTTCTTTCAATATTACTTACTAGATTTGTCGCACAAATTAATGATGATATTGTATCTTAACAACCATTTTTGTAACTAATAACTACTCACATGTGGAAATATAAAACTAGTATGTTCATGTTCTTACCCTCTTGTCATGGAATTTTAATTAACTGACAAGGAAGCTCCAACATTGTAGTTAAATGGTCAAATTTGATGCTTGTAAAGTTATAGGATCAGTACATAATCCCCGTACGTCTTAAGTAGTGGAATGAAGCTGGGGATGGGGAGAATGCAACTGGTGCTTTACCAGGCACCTACTTCTTTTTAATGCAGAATATGAAGCAAAAAGTAACTTACATTACCTTCACATCTTGCAGGTCAACATTGGAAAAATGTAGTAATCTATCATTTAGAGTATGCTCAACCTAGGGAGACAGAAAATATCGGTTAAGAAGTAAGATGATAGAAGTCTTCAAATATGTGGCTGGATCGCAAAGATCACTGACATACAAATGACAAGACTAAAATGTGCTGTGAAAAAGTAACACAAATTGAGACCTGTGACCGAAGCACCTCTTTGTACGTTCCAATTTCCCTTAAAGCAATCGCAAATTTGGTCATTTCAGGGCCTACGAGCACAAAAGAAATTTAGCACAACTAACAAAGAAACACATTCAAAGCTTTTTCATTACAGCGTAAAATATATGAACGAATGTGAGATGCAGTGGCAAAAATGCTGTTCACATTTATCAACAAATCAAACACAAAATCCCAATCATTGATTAATTTGAAGTTGATAAGTGAGGCTGGTTTTGTTTGAAGAGAAAAATGCAAATTAAAAGTATGTTCCAACTCTATTTATGTATTCACAGTTATCCAAGCTGCGGAATCTAATTATTGAAGTTACACTCAGATCCCAATTGAATTTCGGTATACTTTACTGCACAAGAACTCATTGGTCATTTATCACCTATACACTTCTTTGGATGCAACACCCAGCCAAATAGTTCATCTATATCCCTCCCGTTAGAGGGTCCACTGATTTCAACGCTGGAAATTCCCTCAAGGAAAATTGTTAGGAAACCAGACTACCGTATAGAATCTAACAAGCATAGAGAGACCGAATAACAACTACTCGAAGAAAATCTAAAGAGGAATTACAGAGTGAAGGAAATAATGTTCACCACTCAGTAGGATCAAGGGGATGCAGACTAAAGAAAGCAAAAAAGCTTCAAAACCCTTTATTAGAAAACAAACAAACGATCTCTATCTTTTCCTCTCACAATACAAGGATTCCATAGCAAAATAATACATAGAAAGGCCAAGCTCAAATTTGATGTGCTTCAGTTTTGAAAATTGACCAGCTAAAAACTCCAGTAGTTTAATATTTTGTGGGTTTGAGTGTTCGACTATAGCTTAGACTGCCCTCCAAAATCTTAATTAAGACCTGCCTAACCCAATTGGTTAACTCATGCTACTGACTCTGATTTGCTTTCTTGCTTCATATCCAGAATCCAAGTATAATTTTCAGAATTATTCTTCTTCAAATCAAGGGATTGGAAAACAAAGGTTGAGTGAACATGGAGTTGATTTTGTCATCCAACTATATACCGATCGCACTAAATGCACATTCTTGGAACAAAGAATTTGAATCAGAAAGCTTGAGGACTTGGATAGAAATCCCAAGATTCTCACTGCCAAGGGAAGAGTTTGGCCTGGTGATGTTAAGAGTCTCCTTCCAGTTTACAACCACAGAAAAATTGGGAACAAGTAACTCCAATATGAAGTTTCACACGATTTTAGGGTTATGATATAAGGAGGTAAAGTAACATCACAAGTCACTCAACTCGGCCTTTCTCCCAATCACTCATGGTCGGTTACATGAATCCTTTCCCACCCTTCAGTATGATTTAATACTCATTCATCACATAGGCCGCGATCATTCATATGTTTATGTATTACGGATGTCCATGTTAACTTTGGTCTACCCTACTCGTACCTCAATTTAGATTGAAACCATCACACTTCCTAATAGGTGAGCCACCTACGTTGTATGTTCCCCGAACCATCTTAAACGATTCTCTCTTATTTTTTCTACTATAGGAATGCTTTTACTGTCGCTCACATCTGTTCGCTGCGAATTTTATCCTCGCTAGTTGTACCGCACATGCATCTTATCATTCACATTTAAGCAACACTCATCTTGTTAGCATGTTCTTTCTTAGTAACACAACAGTCAGTTTTGCATAATAGTGCAGGTCTGGTAGTTGTGCAATAAATTCTCCCTTTATCTTCATCGGTATTACGTCGATCACACCACACTTTGGATGCACTCTTACATTAGCATCCTCTCTAACCCCTCAATCTTGATTACTAATTGATCCTGAGTATTGAAATAGTTACCTTTGTTGGTTTTCTTTACCATCTAACCAAGCTTTCTCTGCATTAATACTCCTTTTACAACTAAAGTCATATACCATCTATTCGGTTTTCCTGCTTATTTAATATCCTTTTGACTTCTGATACTTCTCTCCATTTTTCTAACTTATAGTTGATTAAGCTCTTGTTTCATCCATAAGGACAATTCAGCAAACAACATACACCATAGTATGTTATCATGTACATGTTTGGTTAGTCCATCCACTAATTAAGGCAAAAAGATGTGGGCTTATTGTTGATCCTTGGTGTGATCCTGGAACTCAAGTCTCTCTCCTGCTGTGGTTCCAACTAAAGTCGATGCTCCATCATACATAGCCTTAGTAACCTCAATATAGCTCAGTTTAACCCCTCTCTTTTCTAACACCAACCAAATTAAATCTCAAGGAATTCTATCATACGCCTTCTCCGAATTAATAAAAACAATATGTAAATCCTTTGTCCCTACCTTATTGTGTATCATCAGTCTTCTTAATAAGTAAATAACTTCCATTGTCGACCGTCCTGGCATAAAAATCAAATTGATTCTTCAATACTAACCTTGCTACCTAGAGATCGAGGAGTTACCATACATAATCTTAAGTCTTAACAACTCATAAGGTTGGAGTACTGAGAATTGGGACCATGAAAAGAAAAGCAAAAAATCATATTATCCTTGCTAATATCAGTAAGTTCTAAATAAAGCAGCCAAACCCCTCTGAGTTGCTTATAAGAATATGTGTAACCCAAAAATCTTATAATTCTAGCTAATGTCCCAATAGCTCATATTATGTCAAAAAGTAAGTTCAAAACATAGAAGCTATTGTGGGAATAAAGGCAATAACCAATGTCTCATTCTGTAGCTATACAATTATCCTTAGCAGTATCATTATAATATTACTTGCGGAAAGAATTCTATTTCTCACTGTTATTAAAAGAACGCTGCATCACTGAGGAAGTAAGATGAATACATGTTGAAGTCATAATTAATTCATCTTTCTTACTTAGATTGGTTTTGACTTTGAGTTAACTTTTATTTATACTTGGAGCTTCAGGTACATGCAATCAACAAAAAGTACTCTTGTCATCATATGTTTCCATGTCACATGATTAAGCATTTCTTCAGACCATATTTCAATGAAAGTAATAATTAAGACCGACTTAACCAATAACTTCAGCTAACTATACTTGATTGCAGGCATATGCAAAAACATCTGGTAGATAGAACAGATGTACGCACATACTTTCATGAAGATTAAGATCAGAAACAAGAAATTATAGCATACTTTCCACTTTCAACGCAAAACTCAACCTCATGGACTCTTCTCAACAATTCATATCCACCGATATTGCAAAAGGCAAAATAGCCCAAATAAATTGAGAAACCATGAACGCTCTTCATACAAGAGTCAACAAAATCATAATCACCAATAATATTGAAGCCTCAATCATTCTCCAGATTGAAATGGAAAAAATTCTGCTTTCATATATTTACAGCTCCAAAAATAAAGTGTAAAACATTGCCTATGCTAAACAAGAAACAACGCAAAAGGCCCCAAGAACAGTTTTTCATCCTTTACAATGGAAATGAATTCCTTTGAGAAAAAGCAAATGCCCATACCTCCAAAAGTAATGCATATGGGATCATTATGTCCTCCTCCAAAACTTTCAAGTGAGCTTGAAAAGGTAATGTCCCTATCATACCCTTCTCCAAGCCCTTCTCTGTAGCAATCCGAGCAAAAAAAAAAAAAAAAACAGTTTAGCAAACTCATTCCTATAAAGCTAATGTAAAGCATCTGGAAGGCATTTCTAAGAATATTTGAGTTAAAGAGTGTGGTGGAGGAAGACAAACATGTGATCATGCCAACAAATATGTATTCTAAACCAATAAGAAACAAACACGTGCACAAACATCTGTCACCCAGCATAGAATTTTCCAGAGAATGTAGTGGAGAGGTAAGACATATTCTTCCCCAATCCATTATTAGAATAAAGTTATTCCTTTAAACTAAAATTGCAACCTTAAGGTTACTTGAGCAATGGATACGCAACATATGCGCAACAATTGAGATATACATGCTAACCCCGAGTTTTAACCGAAGTTATATACTCATTTTCTAATTTTGCAGCAGTGTGCCTTTTATTCTACTTTTAGCTACACAACTAATTAAAATATTATGCTAATGAAGAAGCCATTTATTCAGTAAGGAAAATCCTAAAAAGGTATGCAACAAATAATATGGCCAGGAAGCAGAACAACAATAAAAATCAAGTGAACAACTGAACAGCTGTATGTCAAAGGACACATCACTTACGTAAAAACCTCCTGAGCAGAAGTAGGTGAATGATAACAACGGGAGTTTCTTAATGATCAATAATAGTGCACTTACAAACAAGTACATGCAATTGCAAGCAATTTCATCACAAATATAATCCCAAGCTTCTTACTTAATTGCTTCCTTTCTGATGAAATTCTGCAAAAGTATTATGATCACAAGATATTTCCTTTCATGCATGTACTGACACGCTGTCTTTAACCTTCTGGTCTCTTCTTTGAAGTATTTGGGTCCCCTCCCTCTATATTCAAGGTGAACATGAGAGTTTGAAAAATATAACCTTCTTCAACAATTTGGTATGAAATTCATCATCAATCTCCATGAATTCATGCTTTCTAATACGTGAAAACATTTGATAAGTCATACCCAAACAATATAATAGTAGAACTACAGAATTTTGAGTTGAAATCAAAAAAGAACTTACTAATAGTAATAAATAAGCGACATATTAATACAAAGAGGAGGGAAATCAAATAAATACTTGAGGAAGCATCCCCTTCAGAGCATGCATGGAGGTGAAGGCAGTAATAATATGCAAAAAACGTTCAGAAAAAGAATAAATACAGACTTACGTGTACTTTCGACACCCTTTATAAAACTTTAGACTTCTCTCCCTCAGTATTTCAGCACTTTCTTCCAAACACTGAATCTGCTTCATCAAAATTCATACATATTACACATTTGCATTGTTCTTAAATGTGTACTGTCGCTCCTCTATGAATGAAAACATAAGTGTAATCAGCTTATACAAAGAGTGAGCAGAAGGGTATTTAAATGCTAACAAAAATGTTGCCTCAGCAGTGCAGGCCCTTTTCTTGTGTAAGGAGCTTGTAGCAGCCAATAAGCGACAAATCACAAAACTATCATCTACACCTCCCATGGTGCTACCAACGTTATAAGCTGTCAACTCTTTGCATAATCCATTTTACCGTCATCCTATAGCCACTACTCAGGATTCTGAATGCAGCCCCTACTGCCACTCCTTAAGATATGAGTGCACTATTTAGGTGTGCTTAATAATGTAACGTAATTACTGAAATGGAATACCCTATAGCAGTTCATCAGTTTTCATCTAGTGCAGTAGTAAAAGGGTTGGTGTGAAGGCTTGGTTGCTTTCTACCCCTCCCTGCCCCCTCCCCCCCAACCTCCTAACAAAGTGACTGCCCTGGACTTTATTATGTTACCAAGTGGGAAGAAATGTAAAAAGACTAAACCCAGCTGAATCTCCTAATACTTTCCTGTATTAAATCAACCAACGTCTTCCCACTCTAGTACCGACTACTTCCCAAATGAAACCATAGCACTCCAAATTTCCAACTTAATACATACACAACAAGCAAACAACAAAATCACGAACGTCGATCATACACATACTCATCAAATTCATTCAAAATCAGTGCAAAATGCAAAGCTAATGAGCACAACGCATGTTATCACATTATAACGAAAACCAAACAAAATGAGGTACAATATAAACCTGCTGTCGAAACATGGGGGAATCATCCAATTTTGCGAAATGCATTTTGCCTTCCTGCATCTGATCCAAATCATTAATAAGTATGAGGATTTTTTTTTTTCCTTCTTAGTCCTCTTTTTTCCTTGGACCCTCCCTAATCCATCAATTCAATGTCCACAATCATCAAAATAATAAAACCTTCACGCTTGCCCTAATTCCAAATCCTTTTCAAAATCATGAAAAACTCAAATTAAATAACTGAAAAACGCAATTACGTCAATCTGCTTAATCTTGGTAATGTAAAAATCCTGGAATAATAACAATGGATGATGAGTTTGAGAATGTTTAGAATCGAGGACGACGTGGAGAAAAGAGAGAGAGCGGAGAAGGAGGAGGAGGGGGAGGTTGTTGAACAGGGTGGTGGGGCCCAATAACTTGCGATATTTCATGGCTGTCACTCGGTCACTGCTATTTCCCCTTCTTTCTCTCCTTCCTCCTCAAATGGACAAATGATTTTTCTTCGTATTATTTTTTCGACGGGAAATGATTTTATAAACTTCCGGCGCGCGCCAAAATATTGTGATCTTCAATGTGGGCCGCACAAAGCCCAATACCCGCTTCCTTTTAAGAGTCGGGACTACCGGGCAAATCGCAATCAAATCAATAATTTGATTTTATTATTTTTTTAAAACGAAATAAATTCAAAAAATATGAAAAATTGATTTTTCAGTTTTACATTTTTCGATTCGATTTTTATAAACTTTTGATTTTCAAAAATAATTTATGTAATTTTTAAATTTTAATAAGAAATAGAATAAATTCATAAAGTAGATATTTTCAATCAAAAAAAAGAAAAATTTTATAAATCAATTTATAAATTTTAAGTGAACATAATTCTCCATTATGGAAGTTGAATAAAAAAAATCGAAAGTAAAAGGAAATGAGTGAAATTTTATATAAATACAATACTCAATATTATAAAATATAAATACATTGATAATATAAGTGTATATAAGTAATTAACTAAGTAAAAAAATTAAATATACATAGTAATATTATTTCAGTTCGGTTCGGTTTGAAAATTATAATATCACGGCTAAACCGTAATTAAACTAATATTTTCGGTTTTGATAGTACTAGAAATCGAAACCAAACCAATACATTAGTTCGGTTTTTTTCGTTCGATTTCGTCGGTTTAATTCGGTTGGTTCGGTTTTATATTTTGTTTGCTCAGCCCTACTCCATAATACTACGAGTTCGATCAAGAGTACTGTATATATTAATATTTAGTGATATGATACTGTTTATAATATGAATAGGAGATAATATGACTAATATGAGTTTATGAACTAAAAAATTAAATTGCTCTCATAATATGAAAGGTTTTAATGCGATGTGAGGAGATAAAATGTTATGTGAAAGATTTGAATGTAATAAGAGAATTAAGGAAAGAAGAGAGAGAATGTAATGTGAAAGGTTTGAATTGATTTGTGAGAGTGTGTAGGGATAGGGATGATATATGGAAATTTTTTAATATCGATATATGATATTGGATGATATTTGAGTATGATATTAAAAATATATGTGATATGTGTGATGTAGTGATATTACGATGTAAATAAATGTTGGATTCGTGATCTGATCCTAATTAAAATATTTACAAAAATGGTCAAACTTGGGATGTAATAGCCAAGCTAGAGTCACGAAAAAGTTACAAAGAGAAAAACACAAAAAATTATGAAGAATATTTTTATTGATATAATTTTTCTTAGCAATAGAAATAACAAAATTTTTGAACAAATCATTTTAAGCCAATAAGAATTGTGTACTTTTCTTTGTAACTTGGCTCTAGAATTATTTATTAGCCAAAAAGAGTTAAATGAGAAGATTTTTTAGTACAAAAGTATAGGAATTATTTATTTAAACTAATTTTGCTTAATTTGGATATGAAATATGATAAAATATGTAATAAAATAATAAACTAACTCAAAATAAATATATTTTTTTCAAAGAAACTTATTATTCTATTTTGGCATATTTTAAAATAAATATTTGTTTTTAAAAGTTGATTATGAGTAGTTGAAGTTAATATTTTGTTGTTGTTGTATTCACTTTTTTTTAGAAGAAAAAAATAAATCATAAAATTATTTTGAACTTATCACTAGCTTTCTTTTTGTCTACATAGGTATTTTTAAGCTTATTTACAATTTAGCTTAAAACGTTAATTTGAAATGAAAGGAATATAAAATTTGAAGTGCATAGCAAAATTTTAATTTAATTATAAAAAGAAAAAAATGAATAATAAATCTAATTTTAAAACTTACACATGACTTACAAAATCACATGAACGGTTGTGGTCTTATTACATGGCCAGTTAGAATAAAAGCGTACTTTATGGAGCACGTATTTTTTTTCATTTAAAAATAAAAGAGGATGGTTATTTACAAAGCATATAAGTGCTTAGTTTAATATACAAAAATTTATGATAAAAAATCTTTATTATAAAGCCTTTTATATCATTTTAAATAAAAGATAACGAAATCATTATTCATTTCGTAAATATTTAATACAATACATAAATATTTAATTATAAATAAATTATTTTTAACATTAATTTGATGTTACAATTCAAAATTAAGCAAAAATAAATACCCATAAACCCTAATTTATAACGGAAAACCTATCATGATGCTGTCAAAAATCCGTCATGATGGGAGGTGCTGCTAAAGGCTCGTCATGTGGTGGGAGGAAAATCCATATACTCCTACCTAGGGGTGGCAATTTGTGACCCGATTAAACCCGCGGGTTTATAAAATTTTCAAAATTAACCTATTTAAGTGAGTGATAATTAATAAATTTAAACATATTTAGTAAGTTAATGTCAAATAGATTTAAATTTATTGATTATAGCTCTATTAAATAGATTAATTTTAAAAAATTTATAGACCCACGAGTTTAATCGGGTCACAAATTGCCACCCCTACTCCTACCAAGCTACTATGACCTTCTTGAAGAAGTAATTCCTCACCAATATCTACATTCATTAATCTTCGAGTCTCATGAAAGCTAGTTATACGCAAATAATTTTCGAACGACGGAAAGCAGTAAGAGCATGCATTAAAAATTCTTGCTTAACGTCTTTTTCATGTTTCTTGTATAAAATTTCATATTTCATACCTAATCGAAAGCAGTGTTGGAGTCCAAATCATTTTGGGGTTCAGATGTCGGAGCTTAATAATCCTAAATTAACGATAGAATTGAGGGTAGGAATTACGATAATTTGGGATTAAGGTTTATAAAGTGAGAAAAAAGATGATGAAAGAGAGAGTAAATGATTAAAAAAAATTAATTTGTGTAATAGGAATATCATTATTATTTCGAGAGAGGAATAAAATAGGAATATGATTGTTCTAAAAATAGTAAAGTATTTAAAAATATATATTAAATATAAATGTGTACTACACTTAGTACTTGTGTGCTTTGTAAATAGCCGCTTCCAAATAAAAGCGTACTTTAGTTGATTAAGTGTTTTTTGATCAATTAAACTTATATTTAATTTTCTACAAAATATTATTTTATCCGTTTCACAATAATGGACATTTTAAAAGTTATAAATAATTTCAAAATAGTTGTTCATTTACAAATTTATCCTTTATGTGTCAAAATTATCTGTTAATTTTAAATTATTAATAAAGAAAGAATTTGATTTTTTTTTAAATTATAGAGTAATAATTGAAAGGTAAAAATAAAATGTTAAAATATACTTAAGTAAATTTTAATTTTTGTGTTAATCCTAAAAGGTCTATTATTGTGAAATGGGTGGAGGAGTACTTATTACTTTAAAATTATAAAAATAATTATTTATTTTCAATAATGTTAATTATTTTTATAATTTTATGATATTGAATGAAATTAGAATCAAAATTAAAATTAATAGATGAAAAAAGAAAATCGTTTTATCTTGGTAAACGGAGGGAGGGAGTACTTTTCTTGAAGACAAGAAGAAGGTCGTTTGGTACGAATTTGCCCCCCACGAAACACACCCCGAGCAAATTCTGCAGTCTACAGACTCCCTCCATTGTAACCTGCTTCCTTCATTAGTTATTGTCACCTGAAGGCTGAAGCATTCATCACTATTATAAGTTCCAATATCTTTTTACCCCTTTCCATTCTCTCTCTCTCTCTCTCTCTCTCTCTCTCTCTCTCTTTCAGTGGATGCGGAGATTTTGAAAAGGTACTCTCTTTTTCTTTTCTTTTTTTCTTTTAAATTGATTTGCTGTTGTCAAATTTCCCCTAAAATTTGAGTTGCATGCGGATTTGTTTTGATAATCTGTTCCTTCTTGGTATTTTGCTTTCATTTATCTTTCTAGTTAAATTTAAGCGACTAATTTTAGCTGGAGGTATTAGCATTTATTTTGAGGCTTTAATCGAATTGGAATTGGAATTGGAATCATACCACCCAACAAGCTAATGCTTATTAGGTAACGTATAGTATTTTGGGAGGTTCCGCTCAATGACTGTTCATTGAAAAGTCAAAAAAAAAAAAAAAAAATTAAGATTGAATGATTAAACTCACATTTATTTGTTACATGACATACTCATGCGGGTTAATTTTTTGGATTATTGGGGAATTGCAAGCTTATTTGTTAAAATGCTATTCTTTTAAGTGCAAGATGGATATGAGTGGATAAAAGGAGTGATTACCACAATTTAAGATAATTTCATCATGTACCAAAATAAAATGTACTGTAGAGATTAATGTCACCTTGAACTGTCGCGCTTCCTTTTCATATTGGTTTATTGCCGGATTGTTTATGCCATTTTGTTGCATTGCCTCCTTTGAAGGCCTCAACATTAATTATTTTATTACGATCAGCACAACAGAATAATGCAGCTCCTGAGGTGAATCTGAATGATAGATACTTCTGTTAGTCCTTGCAAGACACTGTGTACGGATGACCAAGTAACAGGAAAGGATTTTAAACTTTTACTTGGTATGATAACTTGCACAAAAGAGACGCGAGATCTTACGTGCACGTACATTCATGCACCTTCCACCCTTTTGCATGTAAAATGGGCATCTAGATGTCACGAATGTGTCCAAGTACCAGTTAGAGTTTTTCATTCATGCTGGATTTTTAATGAATCTTTACCTCCCTTTTGTGTTTCCTGTGATTTTACTTTGCTACTTCTCAATCCATCCACTGTAGTCTAATCCATTTCTAAACAATGTACAAATTTCATCCCTGATGGAGGAAAGGCCAGTCAGTTGCCGGCTTACCCAAGTACGCTAACTCTAAAAGCTGTTCAGAGAAGCATTCACTTCGAGCTAAAGACGAGAGTGTGTTGGGAGATGTCTTACAACAAGACAGATGCTCTCCGAGAAAAAGGAGCTGCTGAAAAGCTGGTTGTCTCTAATGACTACATGGGTGCTAGGGACAAATTAAGAGAAGCTCAGCGGCTTTTCCCAGCACTTGATCATATTGTTCCAATGCTTACAGTTTGCGATATACTATCGGCTTCCAAAAACATAATTCCAGGTTACGACACTGATCACTACTGGATTCTTCATCTTATGCCCTCAGCTACCATCTCTGATATAAGTTATCAGCACCAGAAGCTTGTCTCCTTGTTGCAACCTATCAAGAGCAAGTTCCCTGGGACTGATTTGGCTCTTAAGCTTTTACAAGAGGCATTCTCTGTGCTTTCGGACAAGAAAAAGCGAGTTGCATTTGATGCGCAGCGAGATACTTGTTGGCTTGACTTTGAATCTTCAGCTATAGAAACTCCCTTAATGCGTGCTAGAAATCCTTATTTGGATTTGGAAAGTGTTGAAAATTTGGGACCAAATCTAGCAAATAGCAATAGTGACAAAGCATGCTTCAGTGTCTGCATTCAAGAATCTGGTTCCTCTTCTGATGCAGTTTATAAAGGACACAAAATTCAGGACATAGATATGCAAATCAATGGTATAAACTCAGAGCCTGATCATTGTTCTTCTGAAGGTATAGTACAAGAAATGTCTGGTCGGGATTTCTACAATTTTGGCAAAAACAGGACAGTTGAGTGTCTCAGAGAAGGGCAAATTTGGGCAGTTTACCCTCACTTGAATGAACCTCATACTTCCAGGTATGCTCAAATCAGTACCACATCGGAGTTCTCAGTTATGTTTGCCTGGTTGGTACCAATCCCTGTTACTGTAGGAGAGAGAAGATGGCATGACGCTGGTTTGCCTGTCGCTTGTGGAACCTTTTTCTTGGATTCAGAGACTAGTGAAACTGTAAATTACCCAAAGATATTTTCCTACAAATGCTCATGGGTTCGTGGAGTGACCGAGGAACAATTTGAGATTTATCCCCAAAAGGGTGAAGTCTGGGCAGTCTACGAGAACTGGGACCTTGATGAATGGTCCTACAATCCTGATATGGCCAAAGGCTGCAGGTTCAAGTTGGTTGAGATGCTTGAGGACTATTCCAAGTATACTGGTGTAGAATGTGCATCTTTGGTAAAGGTCGATGGTTTTAGAAGTGTTTACAAGAGACAAACTGATGGAACTAATCTTGTCACTGTTCGTGTTCCCCCAAGAAATTTGTACATGCTATCTCATAATGTGCCAGCTTACAAGTTTATTGGAGGAGAGAAAAGTGGAATTACTGAGGGGATGCTTGAGCTGGACCAGCTGGCCTTGCAAAACAATATGATACAGATAGAGGATGATTCAGACAGTTTTAGTTTTGATACTCGTAAAGAAGAAGTTTCTTCCTCGAAACCGAATTTAGAAATTACAGTTTTGGGGCCGAATTGGTCTGCAACTGACTTTACACCGGGACAGGTATGGGCTGTATACTCTGGACAGGACTTGATGCCCCGGCGTTACAGTTTGATAAACAATGTGATCTCGAGAAACCAAGTGAGCGTCACATTCTTAGAACCAGAACCTATCCTCAATCACGAGGTTTCCTGGAAGAAGGAGAGTCTACCCATTGTCTGTGGAATATTTAGAGCGAAAGAAATAAGTGTCAACCTTGAAATGTCGCAGTTCTCTCATCAAGTCATCTGTGAAAAAAGAGCAACCACTCCAATATACAAAATCTACCCAATGAAGGGTGAAGTTTGGGCTGTGTATCAAAATTGGACTAGCTCGTGGAAGCAGGCTGATTATGCTACTCAAAAGTGTTGGGTTGTAGAAATTTTGTCTGACATTTCTGATGGGGAGACAACAATGGTGGCTAGGTTGGGGGAGGTTAAGGGATGTCTTACCTTTTTCCAGAGGCAGCAATGTAAAGAGGGGTTTGATTTGGTTCGTGCAGTTCCGAAAAATGAAGTGATGCGCTTCTCTCATCGAGTTCCAGCTTTTAGAGTACCTGGGATTGGAAGATTTGGCATTCCGGAAAGTTGTTGGCACTTGGAACCAGTTGCTTTACCACCTAACCTGGGATAGTAATCTTCCTCCATTTCAACCCCTTCATTGGTCTCGTTGGTTGTCGCTATGGATTTAACTCTACTTTAGTTAGCTGTCGACTTAGTTCATGCTGGTCATGAAATTGTTGTAGGTTTAATAAAGTTGTAAATTTCATTTACCAAGAGAAGCACCTAACAAAGGCCGAGATGAAGCACCCTTTTTAAAAGTACTGAAGATACTCTTACAAATCTTCCTCGGCTCCCATTTCAGGGCTTCCTTAGCTGCTGAAGATATTTTTAGAAAATTACACCATTTCAGTCTCTTCTTGCAGAAAGCATGCACAGTTATCTGGATTGAGCAGTAGTACTAATAGGCTTGGGGCCTGGAGGTGCCAGCCTTTTGGCTACAGTAGTGAGTATGAAAATATTAAGGACGTAAACAAGCGAAATTCACCATCATTTCAATTTTCAACCAGGGTCATGCAAAATTTTGAAATCAAATTCAGCTAAATTTGTTGCAGCCAAATTAGTCTGAACCCAGAGCAGTGATACTGTGACAACAAAAGGTCTAAACAGTTTCTATCCAGATAAAGAAAAATGTTTAAACCGCCAAAGGGGCCATTATCCTGGTCAGGATTAGACAATACAAGTTTTATAACACACGGAATGACGGAAATGAAGGCAGCATTTTACTTCAAATCTCTCTCTTCGATCCTACCATTTTACTTCATATCTCTCTCTTCAAAAAATTAAGATACAAAAGTCAAAAGAAATAAACATCATGCCATTATATATATACAAGCCAAAACAAGTTCATTACAGCATATGTTGTGGAGCATACATATATATATATATATATATATATATATATATACATGAACAAAAGTGTGTAAACTTCATCTACTTGGACAAAATAGAGCATCCTCAAGCCTTCTTCCCTGCAAGCATCGCGATAATGATTCAGAAGGCAGCATGGATAAACAGTGCAGCTGGTTCTTTATACAGTATATTACTAAAAGTTGACCAAAGAAGATCAAATTAACATTCAAGAAAAATAGGCATACCTACGACGGAGTCAATCCCAAAGGTATTGCAGCAACCTCAAGTATCCAACGCCCGGCCTTCTGCATGTCACTTCCATCTTCACTGATTCTCAATGCAGGAATGCGATGCGAAAATTGCAGCATTTCCTTAGCAGGAATTCTCTTGACTAATTCAAATCCCTTGATAAGGTGTCTACTATAAATATTTCTCGAACCAACCACTTCAAAGATGGGTGCCACGCTTGTGCCAAATTCTTCATCAAAAGATGAGATTATCTCCACCATCTGATATCGCCTGCGCCTTACATCTCCAGGCTCCCAGTTCCGGCGGACCGCCCATATCTCACCTGTCTGTGGTAATATTTTATAAAATGGGGTCAGCTTCTTATGATCAGCATGCAACATGACTTGGTGAGAGAATTGGGAAACATCTTTTAGTGTGCTTTCTTTGTCAGCACGAAAAGTCCCACAAGATATTGGCAAGTCCTTTTTGAGCCACTCCATTTCCTCCTCGCAAAGTGGTAGTGGTTTCAGCATCCTTACCTCCACCTTACCGGCATGAGGGGAAGTACTACATACGACCGCATAAGCATGAGGCATTCGATCGGCTTCGTCGTATAGAGCCCAAATCTGACCAGTGAATAACTTGCTTACATCCAATCTCTCATCTTCTAGTTGCATGTGTTTGCCATCTTCTGGGGAGGAAGAAGAGCAGCTCTTTCTTGAATACATGGAAACAACTATTGGATCTAACAAAAGAAACCCACCTCCAATTTCAATTTTTTGAATTTGGTACGAAAATCTATATATGTCACTTCCATGTATCTCAACAGCTGTGGAGGAGCGAAAGAGACAGCTAAAATCTTCAACACGGTCCAGGAGCACAACGTTAATACCCTTGCAATTACTGAAAGTCGTGAGAATCTCAACAAATTCATATTCAAATACTGCATTTCTATTGAAACTTTCAGGATTCTGATTCCAGTTTTTGTAAATTCCCCATACCTCACCTTTTCGAGGGTAAATGCTATATCCTGACCACAGTTCTCCAAATCATACTGACCAGGATGAGATAATAAAAAATGATCTAGACCCAAAATACTTTTCCCCAGTCGAAAATTCCCACAAGCGATTGGTAGGCCCGCTTCGTACCAGTTCCTTTCATTCTTGCTCCGGGGACAAGGTTCCAACCAAGTCATGAAGTCTCTACCGGCTGCACTCTGTAACAAGCCATATTTTCGAGGCAAGCCTTCTACATCATCATACAGAGCCCATATGTTACCGTCTCTAAGCTTCTCCTTCAGTATCAAACTCTTATAATCTAGAAACTTCATACGAATAAATTCCAAACTGAATCTAGATTCCAATGCATTTCTGGGACTGTCAAGATAGAGAGGGAACGAAGCAGGATCCACCTCGAAGCAATGAGTGCCCATGCTTTTGGAAAAAGGCACTTGATGTGATAACATGTTCAAGTCACATGGCTTTATTTCTATGTGTACTTCATTTTCGTTCTCTACCTGTCTCTTATACGATCTACGAGTTCCGGTTCCATCCTTGAAATAGATTAAACAAGCTGCCTTCAGGACATTTCCATTAAAATCGTTAAGAATCTCGACCAACTGGTATTTCTGAAATCGGGGACTATGACTTTTCTTACCATCCATGTAAACAGACCACAATTCGCCTTTTCGTGGATACACATCATATCCCGGAATGCCATTTCTTTCTTGGAATCGACCATAAACTACATGGGAAAAGGAGTAACGACTAATAACTAATCCCTTCAAGTAGTGAGTGAAGAATCCACAGACTGGGCGAAACCAACTAACTTCTCCAATATGTGGCTCCCGCTCTGCACTCTTGCTTCCTGAATGCAAGCTGTTTTGTTTCAAAAGTGTCACGCAACTGTAATTAGCATACGAGGAAACAACTTCAATCTCAGCATATCGTCGAGGCAGCCCATAGTCATCATAAATTGCCCAAATTTGACCTTCTAAAAACCTTTTAGGGCCTTTATCAAAACTGTAAGAATTCGTTGATAGGTAAGGGCTAGAATGGTCCATCCAAGTAGTTGATTCAGCAGCACTTTGTTTTCTTGTAGGTTTAGCATTGCTTCTTTCATGAATTGAATTAAGTTCTATCCAGAAATCTGAGATAGCAACACTGCCACTGTCGCACTTGATATCTGGATGAACACTAGACTTCATGACCTGTAACTTTTCTGTTTGCTTTTGTTTTAATTGGCCAATACATGTATCTCTCTTTTCCGATGTCCTATGCCTTTTCCTACGTGATTTTTCATGACTATCCCTTATGTATCCATGTCTTTTGCCTTTTAGACCAGACATGGCACCAAATGGCCAAAAACACGAACTTTCTTTACGTCAATAGACGTGCTGCAAGGAAGCAGTACCACTTAAATAATTATTTATATGGCGGAAAAGTATCTCAACACAAAAAATTCCCATGATGAAGAATGATATTAAGTACCAACATATTGGAATAAAAAAGTTAAAGTAAGCATAATGGAAAGATGACAATTCAACCTGCAAAAAACGTCCCTTCATCCATGTTCTTCAAACTATGCGGGGTTGAGTTGATTACAAGAATAAAACTCATGAAGTCCACTGATAGGGTTAGTAACACTAAGCTTTGCATATTTTGCACCAAATGGATCCTTTTAGTATTTCCACCAAAACAATATAGACCCATGTTCGACACTTTCTCCTTAAAAAGTCTTATATTTCCCTTATATATAGGATACCTCAATAAAGAGTCTCAACTCTCAACTATAACTAACATGATGCGTCAAAAAAATGGTGATTTGTTTATGCCCCGATCATTATTTGAGAAGGCAATTGTGTCGTATAGCCACTCCGTAAAATCCTTAATTGTTGACCTTTGAACATAACAGAGGCCATAAAATTCAGAACGCTCTTGAGGCTCACCATTGCGGCCTACGCGGAGGATCAAATGTCTATAGTCTTTTTGCAAGTTTAAAGAGACTGTCTCCCTAAGTCGAGCACGTGACCTCTGTGTCCCAATAGAGCAATGTGTAAGTGCGGGAGAAACTATTTCCCCAATTCAAGCACCTCCGTATCACATTAGAGCAAACCGTTTTAGCTCATGTAAATAAACTATTGAACGTACATACCAATTATTAAGGAGTACAAGATTTATTTTTCTTTTATCCCACTTAAATTCCATTTCTACAAGTAGTTGATCATGATCAAATTCGACGGTATTCCTGGAATCAATCTTTTCCAAGGAAAATGATATGCATACAACAAACTACTAATCAACAGAAAATTCAACAATATACGTCAAAGTGTTGTACATTGCAGTCAATGTACAACAGCTCAATGCACAGTGTTGTTTTGTGTTGATTTTTGCAGTCTATGCAGATTGCTGCTTCTCTAAAATTCAATAATTCTTACATGCATGTCACCAACAGAGTGATCATAGCCAAAACATGGCCTTCAGTTCTTCATTCCCATTTCTTCTTCCAAAAAAAAAAAAAATGTAACAATTGAATTGACCAAGAAAAAAATGAGAGAGAAATTAACCGAGCAGTGACGTTATAGGGATTTTGTGTAAATAAAAGGCATAACAGCTGCAAATATATATATATAGAGAGAGAGGAGGAAACTACTTGAGAACTGAATTCATGCGTTTTATTTTACCTTCGTCTTCTCGAGTTTGAGATCCAGCTGTACATTCTTCTGGAAATGGGAGTACATTTCTATGAGTGTCTTGGGTTTGCATTTATTTATGTCCTGTTGGCATTTTTGGTGTGAGCCCTATTTTATATTAGGGTCTTACCATCAAATGACAACTAAAATACCAACTTAAAAAATTATTTTGGACTGTTAGATTCAGATAAATGGACGGTTCAGATTGGTTTCAAGAATTAAAAATTAGGGACAATTTTATAATAAATTAAAAAAATACAAGAACAATGATATAATTATTATTTTTTTTTCTCTCTCTCTCTCCTTTAATTACTTTTATTTGTTTCAAATGTACATATCTCATGACGAAAAATTCGAAATTAAAATTTAATTGTGAATCTTGTTTGAAATATTTTTTTTAAATAAAATTTCTGATGAATATGTTTCAAAAATAAATTTTAAAATATATTTTTTTCTTAGATCTTAGTTAATATTGTGTTGGATCATATGTTACCTGGACTCGACTAGGAGGATTCGACACGAGTGCGGATCCGAGTGTTTGATCCTCCAAAATTTTTAAATTTTTTATACCAAATATAGTGTAAAACAGTCGCACCCATACCCACATCCACAATCATATACGAGTACTTCGGCAAAAGTGAAGGTTTCATGTGACATAGGTTGGATCTAATTATGTTTTGTTGAATCATGATATAATTTGTTCAGTTGAATCTCGATTATATTGAGTTGGGTCTCAATTGTATGTTATTGGATCGTGATATAACTTTTCTGTTGGATTGCAGCGATATTTTTGTTGGATCGTGATATAACTTTTCTGTTGGATTGCAGCGATATTTTTGGATTGTGGTACAATTAGTGTTGTTAGATATCAGCTATGTTATGTTCATATGTTGGATATAAGTTATGGTGGCTTTGATTCTTATATAATTTATTTTATTGGATTTTAAATCATATTTGTTGATCTTACATATGGGCTTTAGAATACATTTATCATAAATTTTGTTTGAAAAAAAATAATTTTAAACAAAAATACATAATTATATTTTAAGTTTGAATTTTAGATCATAAAAAATTTATACATAATCCACAAATATTAATTAAGATCCACGGATAACACCTAGGATCCTTTGAATCACAGTGATTCACACAATTATTTATAGATCACTCAAATTTTAACTTAAATAAGCCCAATATTTGTAGGCTACTCAAATTTTTATTTATATAAGTTCTATAGAGTATAGACCAAAAAGAGACTTGTGTGTTATGTGAAAGTTAATAGGCTATGTCTGAAATATTTTCAATCATATCCTAGAAAACACATATCCCTTCCCCTTTATACTCTTCTTCAACTCTTTTTGCCATTAACGAACCCTCCGTTTTTAACACTACTCAAAATGATCATTCTTCTGAATCTCAAGTCATTTATTTCTGTAGCGTGGACATTTGGCTCCTGCTTATTTTCCTTCAAGATGAGACCGTAAATTAATTCTCAAAGTTGATAGTTCTTCTCAAATTTATTTCCCGCCAATTGTTCAGGAAAAAAAAAAAATAAACAAAAGAAAAAAGTCGGGACAGGGAGGAGGGGATAACATAAACAACATCCTGAGAGCTGGCCTAGCTACTAACTAGCACGCGCTAGCCTACAGACTATGCGATATGTACAGTCTTAGGACATATTACATCGACATTCGAGAAGAACTTGCTTTGCCTCTACATTATTGGAATGAATCTCCCAGATATCAGTCACTGAGAAAATGTTCTGATAACAAGAGTGTTGGAGTTGCACGCACTCCCTCTGGCAGCATGCAGCTTACCTGCAGTTTGAAGTATGAAGACGTAATTTGATGAATCCGGTGATATTTGATATTTTTTGTAACCGATGGCGGGCAGATATCTTACCTTCGCGTTGTGTACCATTTGTAAAATTCGATAACAAACGTTCGAACTTCCATAGGGGCAAGTTCCACTACCAGCTTTGCAGGATCAACTGGACAACCTCTCAAGGCTTTAGGTTCATCCTTCGAGCCTTCTACTTTCCATACTAATCTTTTCTTCTCCATTTCTTCTCTTCCTTGGTTAGCGGATAAGCTTGTTTCAAGTACTTTCCTTATCTGAAAGGACAAAAAGAAAAAGGTGTAACTGAAGCTGTAACGTGAAATATACTGATAGAGCATTGCTTGTTGCTCCTACCTTTCTACCCCGGAAGAGTTTCTTTAATTCAACACTGGCCAAAACTGAGAGATCCTTGTCCTCTCCGATCTACAATGACATATACAAGAAAATTACAGAATATCCAAGCCCCAAAGGAAGCTCGTACTGATAGTTATAAGTTAGTGAATTATACAAATAATTCGCAACTTTAAGGGCACTGAAAATGTCACAGGAAAGTTCATACATGCATATTTTAATGACAAAAGCTGTATGATCAAGCATGGCCTAAAGTCAAATAGTTTGTCACCAACTTTGCCACATTGTTATTTGTGATACTAATATTATCTCATTATTAAATATTGTTTGAAAGATTAAAACCTCATATAAGTGCGCCAACCGGAGGAGAATCTTGCCATCTTCAAGCTCCTGCAGTAAGTACTTATTTAGTGTTTTAATCAAGAAACCAATTCATCAATCATTTACTGCCTTAATCAAGAAACCAATACATCAATCATTTGCTGTAAAAGAGTTCTAATGTGCACCTGGAGGGTTATCATTGCTACATTATCAGGGAGGCTGTAAGAAGGGTCCATAGCTGAAAAGGTTGGTACTTGGAAATTTGTAGATTTACCACCATCCTATAAAATTAGAGCAAACATTCATGCAAAGAGGAACCAAAATTGCCACAGAACAAGAATATTCAATTTGGTCTTAGTCACCTGTTCAGCGAAAGCCAAAAGAAGTGGAGAAAATATCTCCTGACCATATGATCGGCGCCACTTAGCCCCCTCTCCAAGGTGATCAATTCTAAGATAGAACTTTCCTTGGATCTGAGACAAGTAAAATTATTAATGGATTTGAGAGTTGATATAGTAACACAAGCTAAGAGGTCACTCAGTCGGAAAACACAGACAACATGTTTGTTAACTGTTGATTAAATTTTGTATGCTTACAGTTAATCCTGCGCAATTGTCACCAACACACACTGTTTCATTTAGCGCCTCTCCAACACCTCTTCCATCATCATTAAGCAATCTCCTACACAAGGGCTTATCCAAATTATCTATTTTGAAAGTGTTTCCCCCCAATATAATAAGGAGAAACCAATGGAGCATAAAAGACTTACCTATGGACCATCAGCTCCAGTTGCCCGTCAGTGATGCTGGATCCACCTATAGATCTATCTATCAAAATTGAGAACTCACTGCTGTCGTCTTTCATGTAGATTCCAAGATTAATCTGTAAGTAGGAGCATTCAAGTTCAAGTAAAATTTCTGTCAACTCCTCCAATAGAATCATCTTTTTGTGAATAATTCTGCTTTGACCTTTTTAATCAAACACCAAACAGTGCAATGAAATGAGGCTTATCTCCCTTTCATGCACGCCACGCAATGCAAATTCATAGTGGCAAAAACACCAAACCTTTGAAGGATCTTTAAATGGGAGGCTATCTATAATAATTTTTACTGTTATGATGATTTCAATACGCAAAACTTTAAATGTATTTCTTGGAAAAATACAGAAGCACGCACACCAATGCATATACCAAATTACAGATATTTAAATTCATATAGAGCATACTGGATAATAATTTCCTGCAACAGGTTGGTTCACTTCGAGGTTCCAATCGGCCCTGTAATCTCGAATCTGCCACACAAAAGTAAGTATATATATATATATATATACATATATTAGTCGATGATATTCTTCAATACCTACATGTTTCTAACAAAAACAAAGAAGAAGAAAATGTCATGGTTCGTTTCAAAATACAGTGGCCATTATCTAAACTTAATGAACAAGGGACATGAATATGTTTGTATTGTGCCATGAAATGGTAAGAAATGTGAGTAATCCCACATACCCGCTCAAGGAAATCACGTCCATTAGAATCTGTGTAAAATGTTTTATTGCTTTTCATTGTTGTTCTGAACTCAGTAACAACTTCTTTCCCAATGCCATCATCAATAGGTATGGGGCCAACCTGAACAATGGATTATTGCTGATGAATGGAAGGGGCTTAAACATGGAATGATAGCAATGAGAAACTTAAATGTCTGACTTACAGTAAACTCAACTTCAGCATGCTCCTTATTCTTGTACACCCTTGTTATCTGTCCAAGCATGCAACAACTTGAAATGAAATCCGACTATGGTGTTTCAAACGACCAAATATACTGAAAAAAGCATTTGCGCACCAGACATGTTCCAACTTGGGATCTATTTGAGCATGCTCTTAGCAAAAGAAACTATGAATTATTACTAAATTAATCTGTTTTGCAATGATGTAAAGGGTAATGTTTTTGGGAAGAATTATTATGTGGTTATGCAATTCATGCCAACCTCTTTTGAATCTTTAGTGCACATGTTATTCTTCATAATCTAGGATAATAATATCCTCGCTGCTTACAATTAATAAAGAAATTTTATGTATAAAAAAAACAAGAAACTTAATGTTGATCTGAGAAAATAATCACCTGGTATATCCATGAATTAATCTTCTGATGTACCTCATCATAAATTGGCCCACTTAAAATCGTTAAAGGAGTCTGTCAAATCAGTCAGCAATGCTTTACTTCATCTTGCCCATGATTTACAGGTACTACCTGTGCAGTAAATACTGAGCACTCCGAACATACCTGCCCTTGAGAACTGATGGGAAATGTACCATTTGGACGGAAAATATATGCTCCAGATGCCTTAACAATCCAAGGAGAAATTAGTTTGGTTAGTATGCTCACAGACCTCAAGCAGTGCATTTAGATGGAAAACTCTCCAATTTGAAGAAGCAAACGAAGCTTCAGGAAAAGTTACTTACCTGGAAATCACCAGTACTTCCATCACATCCAGAATAATAGCTATATGATTGCTTAACAGAGGCATTGACCTAAGTTGATGAAAAAAGTAAAAAGAAGGAAAGGGAAAAAAGATGAGCATGGACATTTATTGGCATCATGTGAACAACGATAAATCCATTAGTGCAATCATTGAAGATCAAATCTGTGCAGCAAGCATAAAAAGATGATGAAGAATGGGCTCAACCCTACATACCGAGGTTCTAGTGTTAAGATACTTTGTTAGAACCCCTTCACTTCCAGAATACATTAACTTC
This sequence comes from Lobelia cardinalis, assembly GCA_028566635.1. Taxonomy (NCBI): domain Eukaryota; kingdom Viridiplantae; phylum Streptophyta; class Magnoliopsida; order Asterales; family Campanulaceae; genus Lobelia; species Lobelia cardinalis. The sequence continues at coordinate 4,490,341 of JAOWAN010000005.1, read as the reverse complement.
AAATTTCCTGTCCCTACTACTAAGTCACCATTGTCACTCCCTGAGGGGTTATATAGAGTTTGCCTCACTACTGTTGCACCTGCATTGGTGAGATGGTATAGAAATATAATCTTGGTACATTCAAAATTAAATATCCATTCTGCACCAAAAAAAAAAAATAAATCTAACCTGGCTGTTTGGTGCTTGATACAATGTAAGTGCTATAACCCAATGGTGGAACAGATGCTGTAAAAGCAAGCCAATGCGTTGGGGTTGTACTTGGGGGTTGTCCTAAATATGCAGTAGCATAGAACTTCCTTGTGGCTATAGATGCATTAACTACAGGAAGAAGTTGAGACTCAATTTCTTTTCCATTGGAATCATAGACGGTGATATTCTCATTCATAACCTGTGCAGGGTTAAGTGTAAGATGAGTGATAGATTCCACAATCGAAATGACCAAAAGCTGATGATTTCGACAAGGAAGACATAAATAAATGCAAATGGAAATACTCACAGGTATTTTTACAACATCCACTCTCTTCCAGCCCAGAGAATTGTACACGACAACAACCTACAAAGGAAAGACAAAAGAAGTAACCTATCTCTTGTAAGCTACTTGGCTTATAGTAGACGTTCAAGCCAATGTTCTCCTGAACTAACATATAAGGGGGGAAATTAGGGAAAAAAGAAAGCACCTGTATCTACCCACAATGCCAAAACTTTAACTAGTACCACTTACCAATTGTTTGCCATTTGATAGATCAACTTCGGTTGCAGGACAGTAGCTAATGTTCAGAAGTGGACACTGAAAAAATAAAAGAAAAGGAAAATGAATTCACAAGTACAAAGCATAAAAATTTATCGATTTCAGCTTACTGCACGTCATATGGAAATTTGGTTTTGTCAAGTATTTGACTGTTTGTAGCCAGAAATATGCTCCTGGATACATGTATTTCATCTTTGTAAACACCATAACCTACTAACTGAAAAACGAATAATACACTTATTTTCCAAGAAAGATACCTTCATAATTTTTTTGCAATATTCCATTTCACACAAGTTCCCCTATTGATCAATCAAAAGAGGTTGAAATAGAAGCATATTCTAGAATAATCAAAGACAGTGTGAACTGCGAATATTCCATTTCACATTAGAAACATTATGCTAGACACTTTGTCAATAAAATAATTTACCTATCTTGTACAGCAAACTTAAAGGTAATATTATGATTTATGAAGGCTTTTATAAAACAAAGCAATAACAATACACCAGGGTTAAAAAGTGCCACTATGTATTGCCTGTTGAAACTTGGTGGCTGAACTTCCACATCCATAAGTTGACATGGATTGTGTCATACAAGCCAGTGAATCAGCAACTAACTCTTCAGCCTGCAAGACATCTAAAGTTAAAGCTTGTTGTTTTCCGAAACGAGAAATACAACTACTAGTATTTAAACTTGTGAAACATGTAGATCCTCAACCTCCTTGTATCCAATTGACAGGCGTGTTGCATAATCATCAGCCACATGCTGCTGTGAAGTACCACTAAGAGCATCGTGATGCTGAGCAATTGCCAAAGCATCAGCTAGAGTGTCTGTAGTTGGCTTTGCTTTGTTTCTTCCCTTAAAAAACTCCAACTGCCTGGCTGCCTATTGGTTGTTGGAGTCAAAAGAAAATCACTGTAAGAAATGGTTACCGTACAATTTGTTAAGTTACCGACTCATATAAAAGCTTGATTTGTAAGAGAGGGACTCCAATATCTCGATCTTAACACCCCCCCCCCCCCACACGTATGACCCCCTCACACACGGAGAGATAAAATAAAGATGCGTAACAAGGGGCATCACAAACCAAACCGGGTGCCAACAGTGCACTCAAAATATCAAAGGAGGACAAGCCAATGCATGAAGCTCCCGCCGTTGCGGGAATGTAAGTAGTCTTAACCCCGCAAGTGGAGAGACCGTTTCGATAACCTCCAAGTCACAATGTGACCTCAAAATAACATAGACAACAAACACAAGCAAGATAACTTGGGCCCAATACTTTGCGCAACCAGAGATTTTTTTACCAAATCGGAAGAGCTTAATCTATTAGAAAGGGGCTTAACAATGTATATCAAACATATGATCTTTTAAGTCCCAAACAATTTGGAGCACTTGCAGAACTTACCAAATAATAGCCACTCAGTGATCTTACATAGCCTTTGAGAGCAGGCCTACTAGTGAAATATCCTGTCCAATAGGCATTTATCCGGTCTGCGTATCTGAAGAACACATGCGCCAATTCTCAATTACATGTAATCAGAAACTGTTGAGAGTTATTCACATAGAAATATTAAAAACTTCAAACTTACGGAAAGAAGTCGTCAACTTTGAGTGGCCACGAGTTGGTCTCTGCATATTTTGCATCAGTGTATATAGATGGAGTCGAATATAGAGCATTGACACGACCATCCTACACATATATGTAGCAGAATGCTCATAACAAGAATTGTATTAAGGATAAATATTTTATTATGAAGATGACATGAATACATCATGCATGGATGGATTGACAAGAAATTTTTGGGTAGGGACGTAGTTCACCAGACATGTCGACTATATAACATCGTACCTTTGCTCTAAAAAAATGAAACCATTCCAACAACAGCGTGTTTAAACGTGCATGGTGAAATGGAAAAAATCAGTGCTAAACTATCTGTAGTTTTAGACCTATCGTACTGTACTGGTAAGGAGAATGGAAGCAAGACCAAAAGTAGTCCAATTCAGCTACATTCTGTAAATGAAATCTAAACAACTATGGAAGGCAACTAACTTGATTAACGTAATGGATTAGCTTGTCGAGATTCCGGAACCATGACTGAGCATACTGATACTTGAAGTCTGTCCCCATCGTCCACATTATATGATTCGTGCGGGTTATGTTCGCCTGAAACAAAGAGCAACACATAAAGCAGTAGGATCAAGACAGACTCGAGCTTTGGCTTATTTATAATTTTTGTTTCAAGAATTTTCCATTTCCTTAAAAATGTTATAGGATCGCAATAATGGAATATCTTAAACAGTAAACAGAGATGAGATTTAGGTTTTCATACAAGCATGACAATCCAGTAGTTTCATCAAGCCAAATAAGGTGAAGGGCATCAAGGAGAGTAACGAAATGAGGTAACCAGTGTTCTTCAAAACTAGCAAACATCAAAATCAACTACTGTATTTAATTCTATGTAAACAGCAATGCTACGTATACAGAGAAAATCCATGTAATTTCTAACAAACATGCACTGAAGTTTTATACATTGATGCCACATTTAACACTTAAACACATGTCTGTAACAATTCTATTTTCTATTTTCTGTTTAACTAGCATGCTCCAAGAGATATGCCTATATCAATCACAACCTATTGAATAACCACACACATTGTCTCTTAAGGTCTTCTATATCCTTTGTGTTTTTCGCGATCGTGCATTTTACTGTATAAGAAGTTCACAGAAGTCAACATAAATTATTAGTTGTTTGAATAAAGTGAGTTAAGCATGTACGTGAATTACCTGGGAATAAGCTGCAGCTACAAAATCATTAACACGATCTTGTACATTGTAGTCAAACAAACTGACATCGTCCTTCAGTTCAGAACAAACAACATTCATTATATGTCAAAATAAACTTTCAAGAGCCTTTACACTTTTCTGTGGAAGTTACCTGGACAATTGGGGAATCATCATTAACTTCAAAGTAGAAGCCACTTGGAGGTTCATAATTTTCAGGGAATGCACCTGCAAAAATCTGCAGAAATTGCATAACAGGCGATAAGTCATTTTAGCAACAGAAAATTTCACTAAACTAAGAGTAAAAAGAATTAGAAAAGTTAAATCGATTTGAGTACTTTTATCTGTGGTATCATTATAAAAGGAAAATTAAACACTACTTGAAGGCTCACCTGCGCCGATGAACCAAGACTCTTTGAACCCTGCCAAATGACTTCAAGGCCTTTCTCACCTTTCCGCTTAGCTCTGTCTTGGTAATCGATACGCCCAAAGAAAAGAGAGTCAAACCCAACCTGGACCATCGTAAGAGCTCGAGTTCAATGGACGTGAAGAAAACAATGTATATGTTCAATCAAAGATTGATTTAGTTTATTCAAAAGAAAATTCACTTTCCCTCTTGTAGCATTCTTTGGGGGGAGTGTTCAGGATTATCACTTGGCAAATAGACATACTTCAGGACTTAAATCATATCCTACCTCTGCTCCCAAGAGGTAAGCTTGCACTGCTGAATGTCCAAAAGGGTCGATTTGCCAACCAATCCTTGGGGTCACATTGAACTGAGCCTTGATAAATCTGTGGCCAAATGTTGTCTGATCTATCATGTCAATATAATGCGGGGCTGCTTCATCATGCATGCACCAGCCACCATTTCTGCACCAACAAATGATTATCTAATGATCTTACTAAAAAGTTCTACAAGAACTTGCTTATCATAACAGGAAAACATCAAAAAAGAGAAGGAAAAAAATGCACCTTGTTAGAATCACCTTTTCTCATATGTACAAAAATAAACTAACATGGCGAACAGAAACAAATCAATCGAAATCTTTTTCTTGCGAAAAAGATCATTCAAACAATTCTGAACGACAGTTAAAAACAATTCACGAAAAGGAAAAAAGAAAAAATGGGTTGAAGTAGTCAAGTACATCAATTCAAGACGGCCCTGGCTAACAAGCTCCTTCACTGTTAATTGCATTGCCTCACTCTGGTCCCTCCACCAGCGCTGGAAAAATGCCTGAACAATCAAGCAATAACATAAACATCAAATCAGCAATTCTTTCTTTCTCTTCCCTCCCCCCCCCCTTTCCATGAATCAATTTAACTAATTAAAAGATAAGTACTCCTAGAATTCTTGCCTGTTCAACATAAATAAATTTACGATTTTCATCAGCCAGCAATGCTGGAATAAGTGAATCAAGTACATTCTGAACACAAGCTCCCTACATAACAACATACACATCAAAAACTAAGAAATCAGACAAAAAAAAAAAAACATTTCCGAAAAAAAAAAAAACATTGAGAGAGAGGTACCTGAATGGAGTTATTGGAGCCGACATAGTACTGATCAACAGTCTTTAACCAGCCAACATCATCGTGAGTGTGAGGTACCAAATGAACATTCAGCTTACCAGGAACAATCCCCTGCGACGTATTGTAAATCATATACTTCGATTCCACACACACACACAACACCGCACTCCCAATCAACACCATCAGAAGCGCTCGAAATTCAATCGCCATATCAAACTCTGCAATCTCAACCTCGGCGTTACAGCTTATGAGATTATACACCAACAATTAAAGAACAGGAACAAGCATATTAGTAATTTTGAATTGGAAAGTCCGACGAATCAATGGAGAATTTTTTTTTCCTCCTCCTCTCTAATAGTTTAGATTAGAAATCAGATTACGATTTCGTGAATGGAAACGAAAAGTCGTTGTCAGCAAGCATTGGATTTGGCTAGGGTTTATCTCCTATTTAAAAAAGTCGGCCTCGTTTGACTCGGTGGAGACTTACTGAGCTCTCTCCTCTGTGTACGAGAGAGAGAGAGAGAGAGAGAGAGAGTAAATTCGCGCTGGATTTTTAACTGTCAATTGAAAAGTACGTTTGGCCGCGGAGATTAGATATAGCCGCCATTTCTCCTCCCTATAATTCATGGCTAGGCGCCACGTCGTGTTCGTTGGCATTTTGGGGGTGTTTTCTTCTCACAGCTGTTTGTTTCTCGAGACATTACACTTGAAACGACGTGGTTTTGCTTCTTACGAAACGTTATTGCCCGTTACTTTTTGCTATCGAGGACGTTTGGGAAGCAATTTTTGTGTATCTGTCTCCGGGTTATGATGCTCCAAAGGACAGCAATGGAAGTAAATTCACTTGCGCAAGTAATTAATTAGCATTGATTTAATTTCGATTTCTTTTGTCCCTTTATAGAATCATATAGATATACTTTTAATTCTGCCAATAAGTAAAGAAAATTAAATTTTTAGACCAGAATCTCGCAGAATATTACCAAAATCGTTGATGAATAGATGAAATCATCTTTACTAATGATTTTTCTCGATCTTTTTAATGCGTTTAGATTATAATTTTGCATAAGTTATAAGCTTAAGTTACAAATATTTAATATGAAGAGCAAATCAGTAAGATAACTAATAGAAATTTGTTAACTCCGATTAAAATGATCTTATTCCAACCATTTTCCTAAATTGTCTTTCACACAAATAAAAGCACATGATATGCAATTATTTCTTGTTATATTTCATTTAACTAGTTTACAATGTTTATAAAAATTTATTAATATTTCTACATATCATATTTACAAAAGAGTTATTACAAAAAAGAGGGAGTTTTATATCATTTCTTAGTAAACATGCTAAATATTTTTTTATTGTAAAGTCTCTAAAAATATAAAAAAATAGTATTTTACGGTATTTGTTGATCAATCAATTACAATTACAGTAAAAATTTAAAACAATTACATGAATATCATTCCAAGAACCTCATTATTGCAATGAGATTCTTTGAAACACTCAAAGCTGCATATCTTTTAAAAAGAAGGAAATTATTCTGTACTAATTAGTTTGTTTAATCATAATTTAGTGACTTGGCACTTAACAGCTGCATTATTTTTTCTATTGTCCATGACATGGGCAAAAGCAATTCCTTCCAAGCACTATGAGAAAGAACCGTCACCAAACAACCTCTGCTGACAGAACCACGGGACCCACGAGAATGATTGGTGACAAATCCTTATCCTGATCCCGGAATCCGGATTACGTTATCAACAAACAACCCCGCCATGACCAATTCAATCGACTCGTTCTCCCGGCGGCCGGACAGAGAAAGAGAAAAGGGAACAAAAGACGGTGATAATTAATGGCGTACTCCACGGCATTATACTCTCACGTCCGTTTCCAAAACCCTAACCCCAATCCTACATTCTCTCCGAAACCCAACACCAAATTCACCACCCGTAAACAACCTTTAGCCGTCGTATCCGCCATTCCGTCGCTTTCCGCAACCGACGTGTCCGCGTTGGACGGAACAACCCTCGCCGTAATCGGCGGAAGCTCAGTTGCAGCTCTAGCAGCCGCCGCGATTTCCCTATCCGATCCCGAGAAGCGGCGGCAGCTTCAAGCCGAGGAAGTCGGCGGCGGCGACAAGGAGGTGGTGAGTGAGTACTTCAACAATGATGGTTTCCAGAGGTGGAAGAAGATTTACGGAGATACTGATGAGGTCAATAGCGTTCAAAAGGATATACGAATTGGGCACGCGAAAACGGTGGAGAATGTGCTGCAGATGTTGAAGGATGAAAGGTCGCTTCAGGGGGTTACCGTCTGTGACGCAGGGTGCGGCACCGGCTGTCTCTCTATTCCTCTGGCGAAGGAAGGTGCTATCGTGTCGGCCAGTGATATCTCTGCTGCTATGGTTGCTGAAGCTGAGAAACAGGTGATTATTGTCCAACGTAACTAACTTAACTGCTTTCCAATAAACCCCTCAAACAAATGTTTATTTTCTTGCTGTTAGTTTATTTTCATTTCGGAAAACGTATTTAAATTGTATTGGTAGCAACAATTTTGCAATTTTTATGGCACGGCATAAAGGACAACCATCAACGCAATTGCAAAAATTAGTTAATTCCTGTTATTTTTTCCAAGCATCTATCGATTGGGAAATGTTGAACATCGAACTAAATGGGGTGAAAGCTTGTTTATTGGATTTTTGTTGTGAAAATGTGCTAGATTTTCTTGTTCTAATTGTAGCATGATTCAAGCCTGTTTTCTGCTTAAAGTGAAATTTTAATCATGGGAATTTAAGATAGTTGATGCTTGTAACCCTTTTCACCTTTTTTGTTAGTTTTCTAAATAGATATTCAATTTACAAAGCAATGCTCAATGGCTCAAGATGGCTGACAGTTTGATTGTCATGCAGGCGCGAGAAGAGCTATTTGGAAAGGGTGAACTTTCTCCAGCGCCAGTGTTACCGAAATTCGAAGTGAAGGATTTAGAGAGCTTAAGCGGGAAGTATGACACAGTTGTCTGCTTAGATGTTCTAATACATTACCCACAACATAAGGCAGATGGTATGATTGCCCACCTTGCTTCCTTGGCGGAAAATCGATTAATTATTAGCTTTGCGCCAAAGACAATCTATTATGATACACTGAAGAGGATTGGAGAGTTGTTCCCTGGTCCTTCAAAAGCAACCAGGGCCTATCTTCATGCAGAGGCAGATGTGGAAAGGGCATTGCGAAAGGTTGGTTGGAAGATAAGGAAGAGAGGCCTAACTACTACGAAATTTTATTTTGCAAGGCTCGTTGAAGCTGTGCCAGCTTAGCTTGCTGCAGAGGTCAGAATTGAGTTTTATGTGCTCTCCTTTTCCAGTTATAAGAAGTTAAGAACGAGGAAATTCTGAAATGCCCCAGAAACTGCAATTTTGATGATCCTTCTTATTTCTGGCTTGTATTAATTTATATGTTGTATATTAGAATAGAGAATCATGTATGCTATATGCAGCTTTTGATGGCATAATTTGGTAGAAAGTTGTAGGAAATTCTCCTCTTCATCAAGTGTATGTGGTATAGTTCTCATGTTAATCCTGATCAAACCCCTCTACTTGATGTAATCATTTAAGCTCGGACTCTAAATTTTCATTTATACACACACACATATATATATATATATATATTTTTTTTTTTCTTTTTTGAGGTTTGTTTGTTTACATGATAGGACGGTAACAAATATTTGGGTGTTAGGCACATGGTGGTAACCATGTTAATCCAGTATCCGCGCTCCACAACATTATAGGCTGACCCAAGTTCTAATACCATTCTCGTTAGGGAAAAGGATTCGAATGAGGAAAGTTGCCATGCATCTAGAGAAATAATGTACGGTGAAATTCTTTTGAGTGTTGTCCTGTACAGCACCTTGATGCATTGGAGTGCTGTAGTTTCAGAACAACACCTTAGAGCATTTTCTACAAGCAGACTGTGGATGTAGCATTACTCTTCTAATGGACGTATGGAACTGTTGAAAAGAATTTGAAATTTAGGATACACCCATGAATTCATTACTTATAGTTAGAACTGTGCAACAGTTTTGAAACCATATTTATATGACGGAGCTAAGACATATGCGCATTTGACCATAAATGTTCAATGGGAAAATAAGGGCAAAGGAAATAGCGTTTTATGAATATGAAAATATCTAAAAGAGCTGGAATCAACTAGATACTTATCATTAACAGACAAGATGATGTAGATATGATCCAACAGCCTAGTGGTAGGCTGAATACAGTTATCATACTGCTCATAAAGATTTTCCGTCACTTGTCATCTAACTTATCAGCTATTCTTGTTAGAGCATCAGTAATCTTGTTAAGGGCAACAACCAAGCTATCATTATGGTCCTTCCGCTGGTCCCTGTCCAATTTACTGTTCATCTTTTGTGCTTCGATTTGTGCATTTAACATGTTGCTGTTCTTCTCCAATACTTGGATAAATCGATCCTCCAGGTTTGTGTCTTGACATTCATCTAATAGCACCCTTCTCCGCTTGCATCCCTCTTGAGACATACATCCTTTCACCAAAGGTGAGCCTGGTTGTTTTTCTTTTGGGGAACCTGAGAGATTCAGGCAAAATAATGAGAAATGCCATCATTTTGATAGTTGAAGTCCTAAAGATTAGGTAAACCCCTCCATTTTTCTCACTAGATGCCACTGGTAAGTGGTAACCAGTAGGGAAGTGTGAGCTGTGCAGCTCTGATCATATTAGCCCCCTTCTAGCTCTCTGTAATAGAGGAGTTCTAAGTATAGCTGACTAGTTTGTGATATTCTTGCTGGAAACCCTCTAGGATTCAGTTTTAATGAGTTGGAAGAAGTTTCCACCCTGCTAATTGCTAGAAACGGTAAAGTGATTTTGAGCGGTAAACCTGAATAGCATACAAAATTATACTAAAGAATTTGGATAGTACACTCTGCTCGACTTTACCTTGATTGGAGTACACATGGTGGAACGGGTGAAATCTCTTCTCTGTATCAAGCAAGCATCACCAACATTAGTGTGTAGAAAACAGACTAATAGATTTCGCCTACTACAGTACTTCGACGTGCAATAGAGAATGTGTAATCCAATTGGAAGGGAATATATTTATATATGTATATATGAGTAGTCAGTGACATTCGAAAGATGTATTTCGGATCAAAAGCTATCAGATATTAGTGTAAAATGTGTTTAGGGAGTTCCAAGAGCATTTACATAGTTGTGTGACCGAATATCAAGTGTTCCACCCTTCGAACAACAACTCAAGTGAGTGGTATTTGTTCTTTGGTTCTGATTAGGAACCAAATATAAGTTAATTCTATGTGCTTCTATGCAGATTTTGTGTTTGGCTATTTTAAAAGCCATATCAAGGATGACATATTATGTATACCACAGATAAATTGATGTCATGTTACAAATTCATAATATGCTAAAACTTTATTCCAACAGTTTTAGAATGCTGTAAATGGATTTGTTTCCTGAAAAATAATAGTTTAGAGAAAAAAAATGATTTTCTTTTGCAAAAATTGAAAATAATATGAAATCTTTTGTAAACAGAGACTACCTGAAATAGGTGTAGGTGCCGGGATTTTCCCTGCTAGACCATCTGTTGCAGATTTATTCTTCTCTGGGCTCCTTCCACCCTCCTCCTCCTCCTCCTCTGGTTTGTAAAAATCTGGAAAAAAACCATCTTCTGTTGCCGCCTGTCGACCACTATCAAAAACTGCCTCAGGCTCCTCTTCTCCTCCCTCCACGTCATTGTCCTCTTCAACCCCATTACCATCTTTTCCATCTGAACTGAATGTCACCAATGCAAGTTGATATGCTGCTGTGGTAACAGCCCTCCCGTCCAAGACATCGAATACTTCCTTATCAAAAAAGCCTGGCAATTTGTTCTCCTTTCTCAAGTCATTCCTCATCATCCAGAATGACTCGGCTTCTGTCTTTATCTGTGCTTCCCATGCTTTAATTTTCTTGAAATCGCCAACCATATTGCTCCATCGTTTCCGACACTGAACTGGTCCTCTGCTCACTCCGTGCTGTCTGCAGTACGATGAGACCGAGTCCCACTTAGGTTCAAGCTGGTCTGTTCCAAAAACTGAACTGGATCTTCTACCTCTCCGCCCCCTGTTCTCTGCCACCTTCTTGCCTTCAATGAGGATTAGGGTTTCTTGTCGGGTCCACCGAGGGTGCCTTGGCGATTTACTTTTATCATCACTCCCTTCTGTAGATGGCTGCTGCTGCTGCTGTCCATTAACTTCCTTAGTTGGAGTGCTATCATTCCCATGCAGTTTGTCTGGGGTGTTTGCCATTAAAGAACTCAAAAATCCTTTTAGGTGAGGTTCCTGTTTAGATCAAAGGAACATGGAAGGAAGGACTAACTCAAAACCTAATGTAAGTAGTAGGAGGTATATTTCTTGAAGGGTCAATTTGTTCCTTATACTCTGCTCTGCTCCATCCCATGAATCATCAAATCATTTAGCTTGGACTGCCCAAATAGGGGCATCATCAATTTCTTTTGTTTAAGCAATGAATTTAATAGGGAAATTAGAATAAGTTTCTTGTTTGATTTGATCCCAACTTAAAGGCACATTACCCCCCATAGGTAAATAATTGATCTCATTGGATATCTTCGTCTTTATTGCCTAATATTTTGCATAAATAATTGTCCTTACAATTAAGCCATTTAGGGGAGTTACATTACAGATATGGTTTGGGGATAAATGTGCTTTCTGTCTCCCAGTAATAGGAAATCATATATATACCATTGTTTTGAACGACAATGGGGCAGCAATCTAAACTACAAGTCCCTAAAGGGATTCAGGATTTTCTGTCACAAATAGTGTTATTTTTTGTTTCACTTATCTAAAATTCAATTTTAATAGTTTAAAAATTTCGAATAGTTGTCATTTTTAAAAGCTATGCGACAGAAGATGAGATACCATTTGGAATAGAAAATCTCGATTCCCCTAAAAAAATTCTCTTTTTCTCTCTTTTGTTTGGAATCAGAATTTTCTATCCCAATTGATGTCTCATCTCCTGTCTCATAACTTTTAAAAATTGATACATATGCCAAATTTTAGAATTTATTATTTTAAGGTCATCTTTTAAGCGGTTGAAATGTGATTTTAGAAAGATAAAACATCGTTTGTGACGGAAGATCCGAACTCTTTTGTTTGTCCTAAAATGAGGATTCGGAATTTCTCGTCCTAGTTAGTATCTCATCTCATGTTTCATAACTTTTAAAAATGGACACATATCCTAAAATTTAAAATCGTATGCTTATCTTTTAAACAGTTTAGAGAAAATTTTAAAAATATAAAACAGATCATAAAACACTAAATAGAACAAAAAATTCTAACTCCAAAATGAGATCCACATTTCTAGAAATGGCAAACTTGTGATTGCAATTTTAAGAAATTGAACAATCATATCAAGTATCATCCTTAATATTTGTAAAATGTACCATGAGAAGAATTTATTTTTAGATGAAAGGAGTACATGATTCTAAAGTATATATAAAGGTAGTTATTCAATTGAGAATCACTAATTATTTGAGAACTTAGGAATTTTTAAGAGCTCTTAGATCTAAGTATTTGAATGTTTAATTTGCTTAAGCCCATTCACCTACATCTAGGCTTTGGACCCCTCTTTTTAAAAGAAATATCCTTTGGGCCCACTGCCTTATATACAATATCATAAGCTT
>JAOWAN010000005.1:4460301-4471921 GCA_028566635.1 Lobelia cardinalis | reverse complement strand
GAGCACATGACACTTAACAGCCAAATTGACGGTCAATTGACGGCAGGGACCAAAATCGTCCATTTTTTTCAAACTTGGACCAAAATTGGTCAAGTCCAAAGTAGAGGGACTATATGCAGAAATCGCAAAGTTTGAGGGACCATTTATGAAGTTGTCCCTATTAGAAATTTAACCATTTCATAATTACCGAAAATATCACCAAATATTTTATCATTCACAATAATAAATCGACAAAACTAACTATATACGACCTTTCCGATCCAAGCCTAAATAAATCCTTCTCTCAATGTTTTACTAATATTGACTACACGTTCATTTAAGCAATATGATTTCCTTTTATTTCTTTTCCAAATAGTACTCTATTTTTCTAATTTCTTCCGTTTCCTCCATATTTGCTTTATTTTCCTTCATTCTACTTGACCATTTGCTCTTCTTTTAAAAGTTAGTATTTTTTCCCTCTATTTTTCCTATATCTATTTCTGTTTTAAAATTTCTGATTTGATCCAGGTCTATATTTTTTCTCTTTTCATTATTCCCTTTTTTTTTTTTTTTGCACTTTCAATCAAATTGTTACTTTTGTGATGTAATAATCTTTAAAAAATTATGTCATATTTTTGTTCAAAATAATTACAAATAAATCAATTTATTATAACATCCAACGATTATCAATATTTACATTGTGCCGAATAAACTTGGGCATAGCCCATCCGCATCGCCTGGTACCATGGCCGCTACCTTGCTTGTCCATTTAGCAATTTTCACAGCTACCTGTAACATGTCCGACTCGTGCTTGTTTCTAGGATTACTACAAAGTTTTGTATTCGATTTTTAAAATTAACACTCATTTTGGAACGAAGGGAGTTATATTTTTACATAGATTTTGCAAAGGCAAGGTTCAGGTCAATATTACACTTCCATTGTCAAATATGAATAACTTTAAAATCATGAAAAATACCAGGTCACAATGGTGAAGTGCAACACCACCTCCCGTGCCACTCATAATCGATAACTGAGTTCTACAAAAACAACATTACCATGTATGAGACCTTTGGTGGCCTTCAAGCCTGTCCTCGTCCTTCAAAATCACCCCAAACGCTCAGGGAATCAGAGGAGCACAAAAGTTAGGGTGCTAAAAGTGCTTTTTGTAGAGCATCTTATATGATCTTTTGTTCATTCTAATGTTTAGATCCTCGTCCTTCAAAATCTCACCAAAACACTCGGGAAACCAAAGGAGCACAACAGCTAGGGTGTTGAAAAGTGTTTTTTTTTTTTAAAGAGCATCTTATATGATCTTGTGCAATCCAATGTTTAGGTCGGAGGATATGGAGATAAGAAGTGGGAGGGCATGGTGCCACACAGCTTTAAACACACGTTTCTGATGCGCTCTGATTGACTGTGAAGGCTTCTTGGCATTATACCTGATATCAAATATGTGAATAACAGGGTCTGCTGAACCAGACGTAATGTAAAAACCATCGGGCGACCATGCCTGATTTATCAAGGCAGACTGAGATTCACTAGCTTCTTGCTTCCAACCAAAGGCGTGCACTTCAGTCTGTCGTAACCTGATATCAAACAATCGAAGTTGCCTCTGGGGAGTCCTGAAATAACCAGAGGCAGGAAATAAGAACAAGAATATATGCACGTTTGATAATGCTGGCTGCTGCTCCTCATTGATGAATGATGGTGTTTGAAGTGTGTCTTCTTGCATCTGAAATCAAACAAGTGAAATTACCCAGCCTAAAAAAACTATTACATACATTGACCCAATTTCCCACCCTATGAATCCTTTCCCTTTCCGGATGTAGCAGATACCTCATACCAGATAATAAAGCTTACAAATTCTGTAATCTTATAGACAAACCATTCATACTTTCATATATCAAAGACATAGGTTAAACCAACATGAGTGACTGACATGGACATATACTAATAGCATACCCAACAAGAGGTTAAAGTGTAATACCATAGTGAAGGAAATTTTCAATTTTTAAACTCAAAGGAGGCAGCTTATATGTATAAGTGGGGTCTGGCTCTTCTGCCATTCAGGCCCCTATGTATTGGTTTGAAATATACTCTGCCTGAGGTCCTACCCACAGTAAAGGGTTTGCAATACAATGATAGGACCAGTAGGCAGTGATTGACTGGATCCAAGTCATGCAACTACATTCACAAGTAAACATTTGTGGCTTGACTCATATCAGCACCTCCTTTAACAACCCTATAAAAAATGGTGAGGCAAAATTGACGAACACAGTGAAAGAAAAGCAGGCAGGATAGATTGTTAACTTCAGTAGAACTGATGTTAGTGTCAGTTTGCCTGGAATTGGTGTCCATGTTTTTTCAGCAGAGCTCAACAGGCAATTCTTTTCATTTGCAATTTTCATTTGTTTTGAGAGAGAGAGAGAGAGAGAGTGTGTTTGATTAAGTATGGTCAAGTTGTTGAGCAGTGAAAACATTCAGGTCTTCATGTTTTGCTGATAAAATAGTCAGAGACAAACACAACTCCATAAGCCCAAAAACACAACGAGATTCCAATAGGTCACGGGTTCGAGTCACGTCGGGGCTAAGTAGGAAACCACTAACAATCCCTTTTGAGAATAAAAATAAATAACAAAAAAAAAAAAAAAATAGCATAGCATAGCATCAAAAAGTAAATAAAAATGTAAATGCAAGAAGAATCAGTGTAGTTACCCTGTCTGAACCATAAAGAGATTAAAGTCGCATGGATTGGGTAGAACACTCATGCATTTGCTTTCTATTTGGTGCTTGTAATCTGCTCTTCCAGATAGTAAATCGAACCCAATAATCCTCTTATCTGCACCAGCAGATATTACAATATGCTTTTGCTGCATCCCAGCAACTCCCATCACAGCTGAAGAATGCATACTCCTGTGCAATGCTTTTGGTTTCCAGGAGTCCTCTCCCTTCTCAGTCCATAGAACTACAGCATGATCACTACCAGCTGTAACGAAACAGTCGTCCTCCCATGGCATGAACATTATGTTGTTAATGATGCCCTTAACATGAGGCTTATCTTCCAAGAAATTTACACGCTTTTTCTGCAATGTATCAATATACAAGATCAGATGTACAATCAAAACATACCAATTACATCAAATTTACTCTTTTGTATTTGGTCAAGAAAAGTATGGTACAATTGTAAACCATTCAGAGAACCAAGTAGTCATGAGGCACAAAGCAACAACAGTAACAATTAGCTTATGTAGATGCAACTGCAAGTAGGTAGCTACAGAAAAGAAACCTAGTTTCTCGCTAAAAGAAGCAGATATATATTGTTATAACTCCCATTTTTAAGACCTACAAATGATAATGCATTTTCTCTAAAATGCTTGTTATGCTGTCAGCTCCCAAGTTGACACCTATCAAGCATCCATGCACGTATCACCCCAACATATAAGTGTACTGAGAGTTCAGAAATCCTTTCAGGAATTCTAAGCTTCTAATTTGATAGCATTTGATGTCCAATCAACTAAGCAGTTGACGGCAAGAAAAATGGGGCCAATTAGTGAAAAAATCACAATTTCAATCAGCTAAGAAGCTTCACCAACACGAACATGAAAAAACAAAGAAAGTGTGCATTGTATAACTAACATAAGTACGTGACAAAAAAGTATTTGGTGTGTTCCAAAAACACATGGGATGGAGAGTATGTAGTCAGTAAAAGCATATGAATAAAGTAAGCAATCTTTCCACAGGAAGTTTTACCTCTTTTCCTTTGTTCAGGTTCAGGACTGCTATCTGAGAATCCCCACCATCAGCACTGTATATGGAAAACAGACTGCTTCCTGAAGGATGCCAAGCTATATCTTCTGGCCATCGCCTCTGGTTTAAAGATGCACAGTCAGTGGAACTCAAGAGATTGGCACTTGATCTGCAATTTAGTAGCAACCCTGAATTAGCAAGTAGAAAAGTCCAAAAATAACTGAACAATGTTATGGTGTTTCAAAAAGGCATATGATGAACTCTTCCCTTTCTCCTTTAGGAACACTTACACTGTTAAGTTCCATTGCAAAAGAATATTACCACTTCTATAAAGCGTTTGACAAAAAGACGACCACTGAAAAAACATGATTTTAGTAAATTCCATAAATTTGAAGCCGAAAAAAGTAAAATATCCTTTATGTTAAAATAGATCAGCCCATTTTTATTTTTATTTTTAAAACAAAAAGTGAAGGAACTGGAAATATAACAAGATATGAGACTGATCTGATGAAGGGACAAACATAATCTTTATACCTTTCAGCAATTTTTTAACTGAACTGTTTCAAAGTACATGTCGGATGTAGATAAGAGACATACAAAATGGGATATACATCATCTACCTAGTAAGAGAGCTATAATAGAGGTAGCTGGTGATGCATTTTTATTCCTCCTGGAAACTTCAAACTAATATTTTCACCTAAGGACTCGATTGTCCTGTATACAGTAGTCGTTTATATTTTGAACCCTCTATCAGTAACTGTGAGCCTCTTCCATCTGTTAAGAGGACACCGCGATCAGCTCATCCTTCTTTTAATAGACTCCTTACACTATTGAGCTAAGAGCTCCTGCCGAAGAACTACTGTCCTCCGAATTGGTTAATGCAAATTAATATATTATATGGGTCTAAATACATTGAAGTGAGACACAAGCACAACAGTAATGACATTAGGATTATTATTCTCTATAAGACTTTTATGCATCCAGTACATTTAGTCGAAGATTAATAGTATCAACTGTATCCTAGTCCAAAATAGAGATACTGTTGAGCATTATGTGCCCAGTTGGATTGACCGAGGATTATTAGCATCAATATTTTCCAGTTCCAATAGGATTTTTACTAACCTTATTATAGTCTAATTAAAAGCCTATTGTTACTCAAGGCCTAGTCCCACTGTCCCAGAAGGGCCAGAACAGTTAAGTATTATTTTGCTACTGTTGTTCAATCAATTCGCTTGAGCCCTAATAGTTTTAGGGTCTTCTTTTGTCTCGTAAAAACTCAAAGTAATCCTGACTTTTCTTTTCACCCATCGATGTAAGCCTGCATCTTTTACTTAGTTAGCTGAAGACTACTTGAGTATTGAGACCTTCTGGCATTGTGCCCTCAGGCATAGCTAGTCCCTTCTGAGCATAGGCGTTCATTCTCATCATTTGTTCTCTCTTTAGACACTTTTCTCTGAGCCAGTCCTTTATCATTTATGTTTTTCAACATGTTCTAAATACATAGGCCATAAAAGTCTTCGACTTACTGAAGTATGTGGTCGAATTGAGCAAGCATGCCCCATTATGATTCATTCGATGGCCACGACAAAAGAATTTGAGCAGCCCACAAAGAATGGAAAAGCTGCCACAATAGAACCATATGAAACAAGAACAAGACTTGTTCTAATTAATTTATGTATATGGCACAAAATACACAGTTCAATCCATTGCCAGTCTCTCTTCAGTTGCTTTTGTTTGACATAAACTGCTCAATAAATCTCTTTACTTCTCTCTAGATAATTCCAATGATTATGGTAGATTTGTTTCCATAAAGTTGAAACTGGTATATATCCTCAAAACTAATCATAAGTAAAAGAGAGTATTTTGAGGAAGTAGCAGTGCTGAGGCAAGATATTTACATACCCTCGACCCTGAACTTGCCACAAATTAACAACTCCATCCAAAGCACTGCAAAACATTACAATGCACTGTGAATTAGGACCTCAAAAAAGTCACAACAAAGCAACAAATACATAATTGATTGTTCTGCAATACAGTTATTAAAAAATGAACAGAGAGCAGATGTAACGAACGGTTGAAGCTCAATAGCAAAATTAAAAATGGAACAAAATCCTACTAGAAGACAATGCAATAAGCCAAAATGAAATATGCGTCTTTGAGCACTTTATTACAAACATGAGTGGAAAGTGTTTTTCCAATTATAAGGAATGAGATTACATGTAAAGATTAAATTTCAGACTCAAAAGTCATATGACATACAAAATGCATTATGTCACTGGCAACAAAAACCTATAATGGCTTCATTATCCCTTCACTCAATGGTGTATGGAAAGAGGTTCTTGCCTCCTTCTTTTTTTCTAATACAGTGGGGGATCAGTAAAACTTTTCAATGCTTTCAAATTTATTTATCTTAGAAGTGTAAAAATTTACTTAGGTTGTGCATGCACTTACTTTACATTATATGTTGCCTCAACTATAAAATCACTGACCAGGCATAATCAGAGGTCACGAGTTGTCTTTGGATATGGTGTGCGTGTTTGTGTCAGTATAGAGAAATATAGACTCTTTATGCATTGTATTTTATATCTGCCTAGATCTGACAGATATCAGGGAAAACTAAACTCCCAGAATTCCTCAACTTCAATAATCAAATGTCAGTAACATAAAAATAGCAAATCAAACTTCTACAAACTCATAGATCATTGAAGTTAGGGGAACGAATGTTCATTCATGATTAGACGTATTTCAAGAAAGCACAAATACCTGGTCACAAAAAGTTGTTCATTAGTGGGACACAGCGCAAGACTTCTTAACTTTCTCTTATGTTGACTAGAGATGAAACAGGCCGTCTGGCAATTAATAGTTCGGGGTGAAGCGGAGCTACATACCATTGGAATTAAGTCTCTGTGGTCACTCTGCTCTGTAGTTCAAAAGTAATTACAAGGAAGAATGAGTCAGAATTAAGTATAGAAAGTGCAACAAATTCAACAATATATGACAAATCTAGGGAACCAAATTTAGTGCACATTGCTATAACAGTATAACACAAACAAGCGTCTGATAAAATACAGAAAACCTTACAACGCTGTTAAACAGGTGAAACTATTACCAAACTTCCTTTTTGTCCCTCGGGCTTGAATTTCAAAAGCTTCCTGCTCAGAGCTGGCTCTAGAATTTTTCAGTTTTCCAAAACTATTAACATGCGAAGGAACTGATGTACTGGGTCGAGCATCAGACTCACGTGAAGCTTTGGTCCCAAATTCTGCTGTCTTCGTAGGTGGCGA
Source organism: Lobelia cardinalis (assembly GCA_028566635.1). Lineage (NCBI taxonomy): Eukaryota > Viridiplantae > Streptophyta > Magnoliopsida > Asterales > Campanulaceae > Lobelia > Lobelia cardinalis. The sequence goes on along the minus strand of JAOWAN010000005.1, from coordinate 4,464,911 downwards.
AGGTTTTGGAGGTATAACTAGTTGTGGCCTAGTGTGAGGATGATTTTGAGAACCTTCACCGATCTTGAAACTACTAGTTGCTCCCTGCTCAAGTTTTACATCTTTGAAACCATCCGCCTGATAGTTTGTGGAAGAGCTTACATTATGTCGGCGTAACTGTGGTGTAGACTGAGACTGATTGTGAAAAGAATCTTCACGGACTGTGATAGGACTAGACGATCTGTCCTCGGTGGTTAAGTCTTTCACACCATTGACACTAGAGTTGTTGGACGGCCTAACACTGTCCCGACTCCGAAGACGAGCCAATTGAACCTGTGTCCCCTCCAGCTTCTTCTCTGACTCATCAAGCTGCAAACCTTTTCCAAATAAATATTAGTTATTAGTTTTCACTAAAAAAAAAAATTTGAATTGTTTGGAGAAGAGCACAACTCACTTCAATTATTACAACTGTGTGAAATAAACCTGACATGCGTACAAAATAAGGGCAGGAATTCATTATCTATTACTCCCTTTGTCTTGAAGGGAAATAATAATAAGTAATTCATGCTCAAATTCGAATGAGAAAAGCTGCCAGTCAAAAAGTCAATCTGTAACTCTTCAAGTGGGACGGAGGTAGTATCTAACAGTAACCAAGTAAAATATTCATAAATGTCACCAGATTATTGGCTGCTATATTCTCTGCATTTAATGGTTATTCCGCCATCTATTTTTTCCCATGGGCAAGATTTTCTACCCCTCTTCCAATAAATAAGAAAATAGCAATCAGAGACTCCTTTAAAGAGTACCCAAATCAGACGCATCAAATTCCAATCTGTGGTCTGACGAGCACTAGTTGCTTTTACACTCTTGTCACACTCAACTTCTTAAGTGTTTCGTCCATAAATGAAAATTTTACAATTTCAAGGAAATGTCAAGTCGGCCGAGTCAGCAAGTTAAACTAGCATCAAAAGTATGAAGGATACTTAGACTTGAAAACAAACTAGGACATAATCTAACTGGAGGTCTAAAAACATCTAAAACAAGATTAAAGGACTGACTCAGAGATTATGACCAAATAAGGGTTCATGCACCAGTATATCTAAAACTTAAGGTTGTTCGACCAGAAGACTAGAAGATTTAGTATCAGATGAAATTACAAGAGTCTATTAGGTATTAAAGTAACGGCAACGCACCCAGAAATCACAGATTCTAGTAAGATATTAGAGATGACAAAAAAGTCTGATCCATAGAGATACATAATCGTCTTCCGAAACATGACACCTGGCGGAAGAATAATCACCTACAGCTCTTTTGACAGAAAATTTAATTTCAGTATTGCTTAATTCAATCTTGACGACTGTCAATAAAAATGCTCAAACGAATGTCTAAAAGAGAAAATGTCAATAGTAGGATAAATCCATTTCACTAAAACAATGTGAGGGGTGAATATGTTACCATAGAAGGAGGTTATGTATGAAATATACGGTATGGTTAAAATCTTGTTACGGCTCTAGAATTTAATTTGAGCTTTACTCACATCACATCTACAACTTCAGAGCAAAATTTTGAATCAACGGATTACTGGTATTAGATTCTAATATACTCCCTCCATTCCACTTCAAGAGTTAATTTGACTCGGCACGGAAATTAAGGGGTGAAAACATGTAAATTATCTTTAATACCCCTTCATGGCTTAAAAGGGAAATGTAACTTTTCAAATGAGACAGCCCAAAAATGAAAAGTATAACTCTTGAAGTGGGATGACAGGGGTAGGATGGTTAAACAAAGCGCCAACCTCATAAAGAATTTATGGATGAAAATGTACAAACATCAATATATGATTTGCCTGAAATGAACAGATCTCTTAAGCACCATGGAAATTCCAATATTAAGATGTTCTGTAAAAGTGACTATGTTTATGTTAAATCATGTTGACCAAATAACTCAAATTGAGCTATGTGCTTGGAAAGGAAGCAGTATCATTTTGTCTGCCAGTGGGCTATATTATCCAGACATTGATGGACCGAGTAAATAGCACGCACAAAACATGATGCACTGATGAATCCAACGCGGTGTATTCAGTCCATATTCTACTTTTCACCGTACATGGTTAGGGTCTAACCCAGATTCTATTGCGAAAATTAAAGTTCAGAAACTTACTATCACCTACTTTGAGAGGCAAAACTTCATACAAAGACAATTTTCAAACAACTGTGCTCTTACTAACTAAACGTTAAAAAGATATGGCTACCAGCTGCTAAAAGCAGCTACCTCACTAGCTCTTAGGGCAAGTTATTAAGAATGTAACAATAATTTGTCCATCACGTCTATACAAACGCACTAATAACACCACCAAGTTGCAACATTCGCTTAGGCGACCCACTAAGAGCTGCATTCGCATCCTCCTGCCTGTTATTTTGATTCATCTTCAGGAACTTCTTCTGTAAATACCTCAAATAAAGCAAGCATTTTTCCACCATCCGAAATATAGGATTTTTCGCTAAGCAACAACAATTTAACAATCAATCGACTTCTAGAAATCAACATAGCCATCCAAAACTCAAAACGCTGGTTCAACACGTGCGTTAACACAGATTCACCAGGAAAATGAAAATTTAAACTACTTCAACAACCAATATTGATAGTAAATGTATGTATCAACGTTCATGAAATTGATTCAAAAATTAGTAATAGTGGATATTTTAGAGGATGAAAATAATACAAAAACCTGAGACTTGTAATAGGAAATACGCTTGCGGAGATGTTCGACTTCTTTGGTGCGGTGTTCGATCAGAGCGACAAGTGCTTCTTCTTGCTCCTCCCTCTCGCTCGTGGTTACGATGTCGTCGACCATGGCTACTCCGCCGCCGTTGGACTCTTCTTCTTCCTCAGCTCTCTCTCTCCTCTCTCTCTCTATCTCTCTCTCTCTCTCTCTCTCTCTCTCCTTTCAAGTTTTGGCTTTTTCAGGACCGGCGGGCGGGCCGTTCATTCTAATCGGGTTTTGTTCGTGAGTTCGCCTAACGGCCCTAACCCCATACATAAACACGATACGCTTTACGCTTACATATACATTCTTACTGTGCACTCTGAAAATGTAAATTCTAGGATGATATCTGTGAATATTTGTATAACACAATTAGAAATGGTAATAAATATTGATGATAATTTTATGCTCCATTCTATTGCGCTGCTAAAAACGCTTATTTTTTTTTTTCTAAACGTATATAAATATTTAAAATTGTATATATAATATAAATATAAAATGCACATAAGTTATATCATTATCATCTTCATAATTATAATGTGCATTTCATATTTATATTATGTACATTATTTATAATCTTTATGTACGATTGAAGAAAAATCGGGCACTCCTAGCATCAAGCGCTTAGGCGCTCCATATAATTTCTAATTCTATTATCTAAAATAATACTCCCTCCAATCTCCGTTTTCCATTCCAAAATAGGTAATTCAATTAATTTGTACATATTTTTTTAAAAATATTGACTTTGCTAATTGCTAGTATGCGGTTATAATTCAAACTCGAGTAATCGAAAAATAAATTTGTGAGAGAATACGCTTATTTTCAAATATCCCCAAAAAAATAAGCAACACCTTTTTCGAAATAAAAGTAGTAATAAACATAATAAATTTCACCATTTTTTCAATTCGATGTATCAACAGACAATGGTTTAAGATAAAGTCTATCCATCGTGGACATCTTATTCATCAATCCCGTATTTATTACTCCCTTCGTTCCATAATACTAGTCCTTTTAAACTTGTGCACATATATTAATAAATAATTTATATGGACAAAGTTACCCTCATTAAGTACTCTCTCTTTATTAATGAGAAAAAAGATAAAGTGTAATTAATAGTTATTGGTAGATGGGAAAGTAGGAGGGTAATTTTGGAAAATAGATGTAAAAGTTTCCTAGAAATCCTAAAAGGACAACTATTTTGGAACAAATTTTAACTTCTAAAAGGACTAATATTATGAAACGGAGGGAGTAATTTGGAAGTTGTAAAATTTTCGAATTGTTTTTAAGTTATATGTACGTACTACATATGTTAATGGATTACTACATTTATTTTTTATCCTGAATGATCATTTAGTACTCATAATTTTAGCCTGATTTGAGAAAAATCAATTTATTTGAATCTGAAAGAAATTATTTGGGAATAAGAAAATAATTTATGGCCACAAGTTCCTTTTTTTCATTCGTTCCTGAACTTCGGATGATAATTACTTGTATATTTTAACAGCTAATTTAAACCTTTATTTTTAAAAGAGAATTGTTAACGGTTCCCACCTCCCCACATACTCTAAATCAAATCCGTAACCTTTAAAAACAGAAAAGACGTCTTATCATTGGACTGCGCATCGATTTTGCTAGATATACAGTCACCACAACAGATCTACGTTTACTGAAAGATGATCTGAATATGCAACATTTAGCAGTAAATGATATGATTAATACCATTATAAGGACTTAAATGGTAATCTGTTAAAGCTTCCAGATACATTGTGCAGGATATATCTATCCTGGTAGTAATGTATGCCAATTATTGTAATATGTTAAAGCTTCCACTTGGAAATAAAGTACTCGGGGTGTGTGTGTGTGGTTG
>JAOWAN010000005.1:4440165-4451980 GCA_028566635.1 Lobelia cardinalis | reverse complement strand
GAGAGAGAGAGAGAGAGAGAGAGAGAGAGAGAGAGAGAGAGAGAGAGCAATTGTGAAGGTGTAGCAACAACTCTCAAGAACATCATGTTCAAGAAAAAAAGAGCCCGTATGCAAGAAAGAACCTTACAAAAAGACAGGAACAAAAGTGGCACTCCCAGAGCTGCATCATATTTTCATGCAATTCGACCTTCTATGTCAAGGTAGTCTCTCTAACTAGTGCCTGGATTTCTTACATGACCAAAAAATTTGTCAACTGTTCTAGTGGAATAGTTAAAAACATTCTTCAAAATTCCCAAGGGAGGGATATAGCAAAAGGAAGACCCTCATTCATGTACAACAAAACTGAGGTCTTTCAGCATTGGTGCCCCAGATCAGTAGCTTGCTACGTAAAATGCCTCCCCTTTCAAAGAACTCGATGGGCTGTCTTCAACTTGACCTTCTTCAGTTACAATGTAGCGAGTTCTGTGCTGCCTTGGGCGTATACCAGACCCCACCGGAAAAGGCTCCTAGAAGGACAAGTGGATGCAGGTTATAAATAATGAGCCATATAACAAAGCTATGTTAAATTCTCATCCGAATTAGGCTAGTTCCAAACAGCTAAATGTAAGAAATGCTTCTCTCCTTTCGTAGCTGCACAATACTTCTGTAAATGACTTCTCAACCCCTTTATTAATGGTCACAAACTCAAAATATGTGGGTTGGCTGCAATAAATATTTTACCTGACCGCCTGCATTTGGACCATCAGTGCAAAAGAGAATTGGATGGCAACTTTTATCCTCGTTCATCAAGCTGGAGTCCTGGAAATGGGCAATTAGAGCAGCTTTTCCCTGAATTCGAGCGTACGCAAGAGATGCAACTTTTCCACTATGATACTTCTCCCACTTTTTGCCATAGAATGTCTGCAGAACACATTCTGTGTAATATTAGTGTGCTATTCTTAGAATTAAAACATAAATTTTCTCTTGACAGTTGAAAACGACAAGTACAAGCAATCTACTGGCAATGGATCGGACCTTATGAAATGGAATTATCTGAAGTGGATCAACCATGTTGATAAAAGCATAGCCCATATTGCATTTGTTCTGTAAGGAAAAGATGTTTTAGACTTTTAGTAAATAATAACTCAGGGTGGCATTTCTATTATTATTTATATATAAATAAAAGCAATAAAACAGGACTTGCCTTGAAGTCAATTGGCAGATAAATAAAATCATAAGTTCCTCGATTATGTTCATCAATAGCTGCCAGGAGCGTTTTTGAAGTATACCTATAATTATCAGCAAATTAGTATTTGCAAATATCAATAAGAACACGCATGAAAGCAAGAATGGGGAAGAAAAAATCATTTGTGGTGAAATTCAATAGGTTCTTACTTCCTGTGCAGCATGCATGCAGCAAATGAAATCAAAACAATTTTGTTCATAATTAATTCATTGGATACACTACATGCTTTTGATGAATTAGCCCACCAAGTGATCCAATTCCTAGCATACGGGTTGTCACTTTTGGGGTCTTCGGTCAGAGGGTGTCCCAAAAGTAAACAATTTTTACACAAGCAAAAGCTAATTTTATCGTCTGCAGCCGCTTCATTTTCAAACATGACATCTTGTTTGAGCAAGTGAATTTTAGACAAGAAAATGTATATCATATACATCAGCAAGAACAGAAAACGAAATAAAGTGCTAGCTAACATACTTGTTTGGAATATTCTTGATCATCAATGTTGTTCGATTGTCTTCCCCCCGCAGTACACGGTCAAGATCAAGTTCGTACTTTTTCTGGTCAGCATGACCAGAATTAGCATCATGCCTGCGGTGTGGTGATTTTTTATTGCGTACTCTTGGAGAGATAAAAGAGGTAGGCATTGAAGTTGCGACATCCTTTTCAGGAACTACATGGCATGTATTCTGGGGAGAGCACACTGCAGAATTTACAGACATGTCCATGCGATTCGCACTGATGTGCGAGAAAATGTTGTGAGAAGCTATGTCTGTTTGATGCAACAGAGGACTACTAGGGAACCCGCCTACACGAAGGGAGTTCAAGTGCATTTCTAAAGCTTTAGGAGATCCCCCAACATAGCCATGCTCGCTGTATATACTACCAGATGGTGCTGAACCAATCTGGTGCATATGTGTAGGCGAAACTGTGTACATCACATGAGGCACTACTCCCAATAACACAGGTACTTTTGGAGTGCTATGAGCAGAAATATTATCAACGAATGGCAGAGAACTTGGCCAAAGGATGGGACTTGAAGGAGCATGCTGGAAAGAGTGTACATTGCTCCAGAAATTGCAGTGCCCATTAAGGGGGAAGCTGCTGGTGTTTGAAGAGCCTGCAATGATCAGGCCAGGATAACAGAACGATCAACCTCCAAAAATGCATAAGAACATATAATTAGTTTCATTCGAAGATATAACTAAAAAGTGAAACATACTTGGGCAGTAAATTAGCAGAACAACCACCATTCAAATAATAGAGTTTCTGTTGATTCTAGAAAGTAAGAATACAATATAAAATTAAAGAAAGAATTAGTGTTCAAAAGTGCAAACCCCTGTATGAATGGCAGAAGAAAGTAAGGCACAAGCATCATTGATCGTGCAACATTTTACAGCAGGGTGGTCTCATTAAAATCAAGAGCACAAGTTACTTGCCGAGCCACAACACACACTTAAGAGAAAGAGGGGGAGGGGGGAAATAACTGCACAAATTATTTAATAAATTAGTGCACCTTTCAACATCAAACTGTTATCATGAAATCACATCATCAAGCCATCGAGTGTGCACTTTTACTTTGTTGCTGATGACCTACGACTGTTTGTTCTCTAAGGAACAGGAATTTAAGACGTACAGCTCAAGTCTAAAGTAACTCGCATTCTTAGGTTGGTTTTAAGCCATCCTGATGACTAAGATATTACCAACAGGAAACAGTAATATATTGTAAATCATTTTTTCTAATTTTTTTTCTTTTTTTAAAATGAGGATTGTTAGTGGTTCCCCCCTACCCCCAAAGTGACTCGAACCCATGACCTACCCGAAACACGTGAGGCGTCTTACGACTACACTGCGCCTTTTTCTAATTAGATCAACATCTTGCAGCTCCAAGCACACTTAAAGAGTTCGCAGAAGCAAAACCTGGATGCAGGAGGGAATTGATTGGGTTCTGGGGTGTTTGTGTGTGTGTGTCTTGGTGGTGAGAGGTCATTGAGCAACAACATTATCAGCATCTTGATAGTAAGAGCCAATTCCACAATCCATGCTGGAAGGTTTATATTGGATATATATATATATATATATATGTGTGTGTGTGTGTGTGTGTGTGTGTGTCTTAACCTTGACAATTATCTTAACTAAAATTAACAGCTTGAATAAAATATCTGTTTTGGTAATAGACAGTATTCAAATGATTCCATTACTTGAGATTTGAGACACGAGTGACTTAATAGTTCCTAGGTGCAGGACAGGGAACTAGCAACACTAGTATCAAAGAAATATAGGTAAGAGCCGCATCCCAGGGTCTGTGTAGGAAGGTAATATTGAGCACATATGTCAACCTACGCCATTATACTTGATCATCTTATTAGGCAGTATAGACAAGATTCAGTTACTTGGAATCTGAAAAAGCAGCGTTAGTTTTTAGAAACTCGGAAACCTGGATTCAGAGAGCCACTTAAACAGCCTTGATCATTGAATGTTCCTTGAGTAGGATCAGCAGTCCCTCGTCCTGCACGTGGGTGACAGTCCCCTTCTAATTCCAGACCTCCTACACTGCTAAATATGTCCAATTCTTCATCATCGTTGCAGCCATTAGCAATGGAACTCAAATCAGTCGTTAGCTCAGAAAAGAGATCTTCTTCATTGGGAAGAAGATTTTCAATAGATTCGACATCAGTTTTTGTACTTGACATAACCAGTGCTTTAACATCATGACAGGTAGCTGCAGCATCAGCACATTTGTGTGCTAAACCATTATCTGCCGGAAACTTCACTGCAACAAAAGGAAGAAAAAAAAGAGGCTATCATGAAGGACTGAAGTAAGGCGTAACCAAAGCACCATTCATTTTCCAACAGAAATATGTACACGGTGACCTCAACGTTGATAATACCACGAAAATGGCTAAATAGTGCAGCAACAAGGAAACATGTCAGCTGACAATAGCATCAAGTGAAACTAAGAGATGATCTAATAGTGGAATATGTAACATTTACTAGTGCAAGATACAATGAACGAAAAAGAAAATCGCTGTGCAAGACAGGCATCTGCTGGAAAATGAGTTAAGCCATTAGGTATGCATAGCGCGCACAATCATTTCTTATGTGAATTTATCATAATTGCAAGCACAAACATGAAACACCCAAAGTTATTTCTCTGTTGCTAGAAGTAAAATTCAAGGGAGATAGATGAAACAGAAGGCAGAGGTCAGTATACAAGAGGATCGTGAACTAATGAGATCAGCTTAAGACGTATAACAATAAAACGGAATATTAAAAGCTATGCATCAACAGATCAAACGCAATCCAAAATAGTGACATCATAGTGTGTTGAGAAATCTTTAGCAACAATTTGCATCACATATATAACAAGGGTCATACTAAAGGTATACACAACTTGTGTCGAACTTAATTAAGTTTGAATGGGGTATGAAATAGCCATCCACTTTCAAATTAAGGGAGGGAAAAAGATACTCATACAAATAGATGGCATCTTCCGAATTATGAAAACTATATACTAAGTTACTAACCTCCTCAACATTTTGCAATGTATACAGAGGACGCATAAATCTTACAATGCTCATTGAAGATATAATAAGCAATTAAGCAGTCAACTACATTCATGGAGGATAATCACGGAGTGTCGGTCAAAGAATGGTCTTTGAATGAAACCCTCGTATCACAAATACAGAAGAGACATACAAACAATATTCTGATATTTAGCCTCATATATCTTACACAGCTCATAGTCGCAGAAGATATTATATGGAACTGACTATGTAAAAGTTGGATAAGCAAAGAGTGTCCGTTAAGATTGGTCAGTGGATAACACCCTCTTCTTACAATATCCATCGAACCTACACAGTCATGTTATTAATTAAAAAGGGAAAATATGCACATTTATGTGAATATTACATGAAAGATTTAGATGTCTCTTATTTTAGTCCCGAAAATACAACTCAAGCTTCTGCATGTCACTTGGTTACATAAGGCAAAACATTCCGGTGATGTAAATAATGGGGTGAATGAAGAAGTTTCACAATTATGCTCTGATCACCAATTAGACTATTAAAGAGTAAGGTACTACACAGTATTATAGTCAATATTTACTAAAGCAGAATCTAGTAAGAAACATAGTGTTGGATTACTGGAGAACAAAAAGATGTTCATGAGCCCAATCAAGAAATTTCACCGGTCCACGTCCAGAAAAAAGAAAAGCAAAAGAATTATAATATAAACTAGTTCCAAAGGAAAGAGCTAATCAATGAAGTCAAAATCTTTTCTCATAAACATCCTGATAATGTAACCAATAAAAGTATTGATAAAACAACTATTCAAAAGAATGTCAAGAGAAAGACCTACACTTTTGAGGAAAGGTTTCGTGTGATGAGGTTGATGAAGGAAAGCAATCATGAATCCTGTTGCTATCAACCCTTTGGCCATTCACATTATTAGGGGCAGGATGGGGAAACGAAGTTGACCATGTTTTCGGATGGTTATAACAATATCTCCAAGAAGGATCAGAATAATTGGCAGTAGTTACTCCATCAAACTCGAGCTTCTCTCTCTGGGCTCCAGCGACATGTGATGGGTAAAGTTTCAAGCAATTCTGGAGTGCACCATTTGGTAAAAGTTCCTCTAAGGGTGATGAAGCAATCGACATTCTGCTAGGTGCCCGAACCATTCCATTTACATCTGCCAATTTGTCAAAGGAAACAACATTGGCACGACGATTAACCTGATTCTGATAGAAGATAAATGACTTGGCTCCCCACATAACCATGAATTACAGTTTGATAGAGTTTTACACATGAACACCAAGTGTAACCATGTAGCCCCAAGTATGATGCCTTGCATCAACTATACAAATTTGGGGTGATTCAGTTATACTAGTAACATAATATTTTCATTACTCCACACAAATTTAGGGATGAATCAACCTCTTTGCAACTGTAGTTTATTAATAGGAGTCATTTCTCATATATCAACACATTAAATTATGCACCAATGCTCCAAGTTGGCAAGTTATCCTGATAAGCAGCCACTCAAAGCACTGAATCAAATGAAACACAATCAAGAATGAAACCATAAGTGGGTGATTACAGCAAAAGAAAGTGTCCTGCACAGCAGTACACCTAATACTATCATTAATGGGCCTGACCCAGGTTTTCAGCCATTTTCTGGAGTAGGTTTGCTAAGAGTGGGATCAAATGAACGGCCCCTTGAATGGTCTTTTCATCTAGAAACAGAAATAAATTTCGAAAAATTGCTAACGTCAAAATTTTCGGTATTTTTTTCAACTTCAACATTTTCAACATTCATTCAATATGATTCGAGATGCAAAATTTCAAGAAACTTATTTTCTTCCAAGACGTAGATTCAGAATTATGGTGAAAAGTCGGCAAATATGAAAATAAGAGCCTCTTTCGTAAAATTTGTGAAAAATGTCGATTAATCCGCCGTCAGGGCCAAAATTGCTAACGACAGCTATTCTACTCTACTTTTCTGTCTCTTTGGAAGACAGAAACTCTTACAAACCATTTAAGAACCCCTATTAAGTAAATGATGATGTGGTTTTACTGTGAACCCTATCCTCCAAGCAAGATAGTTTGTTACATGCTCCAGCTGGATTCTGCCTCTTGATGCTTCTCTTTATTAGCTATTGTTTTAATTTATTTATGTTTTAACTTTACCACTCCACTACATTTGGAGCTCATGTATTTCACTTATTGTGCTCTCTTATCCCTTCCAAGGGCACAAATGGCGTGAGCCTCAGCGCGGAGTCTCATGCACTGCACCGCCCTTTATAAACCTTAATAATAAGTCTCATTACCTTGGTGTGTAAAACTTCTTATAGTAATTAATAAGTAATAACGAACTTCATACGACGTGAAACCAATCGTTCATAGAATTTTAAGACACTGAAAAGTAGCATTCCAAATTTACAGCTATTTTTCTTCCCAGATAAATACCAAAGGGTATAAATCTCCTGACATACATAGGCATATTAATGGTTATTTTGTGATTTGTATAAAAATAATTTTACAACATATCATAAAAAATGAATTTGCTAAAATGTACTTTCCCCGGTCCCAAAAAGATAGTCATGTTGTACATTTCACATGTTTTAAGAATGTAGCTTCGTATGTTCGTACCATTTGTGAATCACACTAAAATTTTAGCCTTTTATAGAAATGAGACTATTCTTTTGGGATACAAAAAGGAAACTGGGACTATTATTTTAAGACGAGGAATTTTTTAATATAGACTATGTGCTTCATAACAATGAAAGTACATTTGCATATTTGCTTATAATCAATCTATAGGCAAGAATAACACATTATTAAAATGCAAGTACAACAAACACATGCTCAACATAAACGGCTATTATATAGCATATTCGTGCCAAGTCCAATGATGAACTAACTAGATTCAAATTATTAAGAGCTATTTTATCCTTCATACAACCTATCGGAAATGATAAACACATATAGAAACTGAAGAAAGGAAAAAAACTAGAGGCTGAATAAGGCTCACCGTGATGATCGGGCATGATATGTGGCTTCCCAACCTGTTTCTGCCCAATAGACACATATGAAATTTTCAGCAAAACTCAAATAAGTCTACCATGCTAAGGCTTGCAAGAGTACTAAATAAAAGACCATGTTACTAGTACCATCTAGATAAAATAAAATATCAAATGAATAAACATTTCCGTTATGACTGGAAGCTATTACCTCAGAAGGGAAGTACATTTCACGGAATAAACAAGCTGACTTGTGTACATTCTGTTGATCCATGATTTCAACATGCATTCTGAATCTAAAGTCAAACGTATCAGATGACAAATTAGCTGAGAAGTGACGAGTTAGTTTCTTGCCGCAGCCTTTCCCCAGACTGTGTACCCCTTCATCTGAAATTGCTTTTAAGGCTTGCCCTTTTCCAGTAACCAAGGGGAGCTGGAGGCAACCAAAATCTTTGGTCAAAATATCTATGCACATAAAAGATAATCTGAAAAAGTATACTATTTGAATGCACAGTATATTTTACAAAACAAAAATGCTAAACAACAAATTTTCAATACATATGCATACAAAACTTGTCTGTTACCTGACGGCTACAAAATGAACATTCATTCCAGAAAAATGTAACGTGGATAAAGCAAAAATTATGTCAAAAGAATGGTATCCTTGTAATGGAAAATTTTAACTGCTAACAGTTATCCTTCAAAAGAAGAAAGGGGTCAAATGAGGACAACCTAAAAACAATATTCATTCGCTACTGAGAGTCGCTCTGGTAAAAACATGTACTCTATATTCGAAAGATCACTCTTTTAACGTTAATTCAAGTGAAGAGAAACAAATATATTACATTCTTTGAGGAACGAAGATTGAACTTAATTGAACACTGTTTAATAAGTGACGTATCTAAAATCTAGAATTCAAACACAAACTTAAGTGTTCCATTTGAATCAATAAAATTCATCTAGACATAAGCCACATACATTAATGAGAGTGAGACACAACGGGGTGGTAATTACATAGTTCAAGCCTTAAATATTATATAATCATAGACAACAAAACTACACAGAAAGACTTCAATCTACCTGAAATGAAAGGATTTTCACTATCACGTCACAGATTATCAGCCTAGCTTTTGAATTGTATTTTTAAAAATAAAAATAATAATTATACATTCTTAATTTCTGGCGCTTTCACCGAGAGACACACAGAGTGGGTAGTAAACTAAGTAGTTATACAGTCAAATAAACAAAGACGTGCTAAAACAAAACAAAAAAAGGAAAATTCGTACCTTCTAGAATATCCACAAGCACCTGCTAACTTCGATTTTCTCTTTGAATTGGCTTCGTAACCTCGCATGCGCAGGGAAAAACAGAGCTAATAATGAAGTGAAGAAAGGATCAAGCGTAAAGGAGAAAAAAGTGCCTCGGTATATGCGCCCCTTTTGAAACCCTCCGAACTACTAGTGAATTGTTGATTTCCCTCCTTTTATTTTCCCTCCAATGACCAAATTGCAACTGAGAGCTGGAGATCTTTGCTCCGGCTAAAAATTGAAGACAGATTATGGTTAATTACTGGAGTTCCACGGCGTGGTACGGCCGGGAGGACAGAACTCGGCGCCCGGAAACATGTGATTGTCCGGCGAGCTACCAACTAGAGAGAGAAAGTGAAAATGGAGTGAGAGAAAGAGAGAGGAAAGAGAAACTGGTGTTTTGTGTGTGTGCGTGAATAGTTAGTTCTGGCTTTGAATGGGAAAAAGACAAAAGTGAAAATGAAATGAGCGGGGTTTGTGTGTGTGGGCGAGAGGGAGTTAAAAATCAAAAAAATAAAAATAATAAAAAAGCGGGTTTAGTTTAGTTACAAAGTAGAGGAGGCTCCGTTTCGCAACATGCTGCACCTACTTTTATAATATAGATTTTAAAATTAATAATATATTTTAAGGATCCGTTTAATTGAGAGTATGAGATTAACGGGTATATTTTAAGCACCCGTTTAAAATCAATGTATATTTTAAGTTAATTATAATTTAAAATTTGTAAATTATTTTATAAAATTAAAGTTTACAAAAAGTATAAAAATAAAATCTAAAATTAAACGTCAATTGAAATAGCAGAATCGAACTCGGATCAGAAGATGTGGGTTTGGGTGACGCCACTTGCCCACGTTTTTTTGCTTGCTGTACCTCTTTCCTCTTTTATCCTCACTTCCGCTTCCTTTTTGAAATACAAATCATTGTTGTTTCTACAAAAATGCACATATCTCCATTCCCATCTTTCAAGATCTATATATATATATATATATATATATATTTGAAATTTATTCTGTACATAAATTAGTTATAATTAAATTAAATTTATAATAATTATGAAAAAATTTCAAATATTTGGATATTTGAATAATTAAACATAAGTTTATAGATTAAAGGGTTAATTGCTTTTTAGGTCCCAATATTTGATTATTTTAGCATTTTGGGCTCTCAGGTTCCAAAATTGGTGATTTGGACTCTGATGTTGCAAAATTGCAGTAAATCAAACCTTTTTGGACGAAAACGTCCAAAAATAACGGAATTTGGGGGCCCAAATTGCCAAAGTGGTCAAATATTTGGGTCTGATTTGCTGCAAAAAGGCCTGATTTGCTGCAATTTTACAACATCAGGATCCAAATCACCAATTTTAAAACTTGGGGGTCCAAAATATCAAAATGATCAAATATTGGGACCTTAAAAGCAATTATCCCTAGACTAAATTGATAAAATTAAAATACCAACTCTGTCAAAAATCCCCTTTCTTCTTTTATTGTACTCCTTTTATTTTAATTTAAGTGTTAATTGTTAATTTCAACAATATTTAATAAAAGATCAATTTTATGACCACAATTAAATTTAAAATAGGTTCAAATGATATTTGAGGACACAATTCACTCGTCCAGTGTGACATTTTTTTACACATCCTAAGTAAAAATAGTGGATATTGAAATTGAAATGGAGTGAATATTTAGGGTGCGTTTGAATGAATGATTTAGAGATTTGCTATTTCTTCGCCTTATTATTACATTATCTATTGGCTTTGTTTTACCAAATTTAGTGCTTTGAACGATTTTTAGAGTTTAAATTGTATTATACATATTTGATTGAGCACGTGATTTTTCATTTAAATTGTCCAAGTAATATATAAAGTTGCTAATTCATGATACAAAATTTATCTCACGAAAATAATAACATGTGAACATTAGAAAATACCATCTACATATATTGAAAGTGAAAGTTGGTAAATTATAATGGAAAAATTTCGGTTTGTTTTCGACAAAAACTAATGAAAGTGTTAACACTTCTAATCCATGATCGATCCTCTATCACACGATAAAAGGATAAGAACTAAGAAGTAAGACATTGTACATAATAAAACATATAATATGATACATATTTTGTAAAAATTATTTTGATAAGATTTATGTCATCTTTTAATACGAAAAAGTGACACACGTGTTATAATGAACTCAAATTGTACTATAATGGATTTTAGTTCGTATATGCTTTACCATATTTAACATTTCAACGTGTATTTGGTGAAATTACAACAAAAAGGTCACGAAAATAATTGATACTTACCGATACACTGAATAATTATCAAGCAAAAATAAAAATATTAATTTAGTTTGTCACTAATCTTTACAATAATCTACAACACCGTTTTTTTTAATCAAGATGAAACCCCTTTCACGGCAAAATCACACTAGACTCACATGTGATGCTAACCCCTCTCTAAAGATACAAAAAACAACTTAATTCCCAAATTTTAATCAATAAAGTGAGATTAATTAAGAGCTATCATTGTGAATCGAAACTATGAAAAAATTAATACGTCTGAGGTGGGATACTCTTGCATAATGATTGTTTTGATTTTTATCGATAATTCGACTATAAAAAGTACCTGTATTAGAAATCCCCCCAAATGTAACATAATGGTCCGTTTGGTTGGAGGGGTGGAAAATAGGAGGAGTGAAAAATAGGAGGGTTTAACTTTCAACCTCTAGGGGGTGGAAAATGTTTTTCCCTCCGGTTGTTTGGTTGAAGAGGGGA
>JAOWAN010000005.1:4425391-4440065 GCA_028566635.1 Lobelia cardinalis | reverse complement strand
TCATATTGATTTCTGAACATCAGGGACCCCCCACAGAATCCGAAAAACTTCAGGGACCATTTATGAAGTTGTCCCATGTATAAAAGTACGTGGATATTTTTATCATGCATAGTAGTCTTGTAAACTTGAAAAAAAAAACGCGCTTTCGATAGTTCATATAAGGCGGAGCAGACAAGTGGGCCATCAGATTCTGCTTCCTTTGTCTTTTTTTCAACTTCAAACCCTCTCCGGTCCAATTTTCCATTTCTCTCATTCAGTCTTCTAATTTTAATATACTACTCCAGTATTCAGAGAACAAAACAGGTTGCTCTCAGCGGCGGCGATGGGCAATTGCTGCTCCGACGTAGGTGGCGGACGTGCTGCCGTCGGTGGCTCTACCTCCTCTCACGGCAATCCAGCTGGCGTCGGCAACGATGCCGTCGACCTTTTCCTCAAGTCCCACGGCTACAACGGCCTATTTTCTCAGATCGAGGTTCTCCTCTCATTCAATTTCACACACACACACACAGTGAAGTTGCCTACTGTTGCTCATTGTATTTGTGCAGTACTAACTAGCAAAGTGGAAGATCTCACTCATTCTCCTTTTCCGTTGAAAGCAAAATCTGCTTTGTCTTTTAGTAAAATTCTGTTTAAAGCATATCGTTAATGCTACATGAGCTTTTGCCAATGCTTCCTCGTTTGGAATTAATTCTGAAATTTAGGAAAACTTGTATTTACGGAGAAGGCGTTATAGCTGTGAATGCTTTATTACGTAGTCATAGAGATAGACTATGCAGCCTATGCTGATTGAGAGCATGAAATTCACGTCTGCAACTTGGGATTCAAACAAAGCTAGCTCAGATTTTGAAATTTCAGGAGCTCAAATCTGTTTAAATTTTAAACTGTATTGCTAATGCTATACAAGCTTATGCCAATGCTTCGTCATTGATAATTATAGTTCTCCTTATCATGAGCAGTGAACTTTACGAAAACTTGTATTTACTGCGGAAGATGTTATAGCCATGAATGCCTTATTACTTAGACTATGCAGTCTACGCTGATCGAAAGCATGAAATGAACGTCTGCAACTTGGAATTCAAACAAAGCTAGCTTTTTGAAGTTTCAGGAGCTCATATTATGATTATAGGCTCTGCATTTAGTGCTGTCAAACACCATCTCACTCATTGAATGAGCTACTGCAAAACCTTGAAATGAATTTTAGTGTTGCTGCTTTGCAGTCGGTAGTACAAAGTTCTTGTGCTAGTAAACCATTTTAGTTTTTTGAATCATTACACCTTTATAGTTATTACTTGGTTTAGGCTAGTATGCTATCTAGCTGAATTAGGCATCCGGCTCAATATAAATTGGTGGAATCTAAATCATGCGACTTGACCATTAGTGTTCCTCGCTATGTTTCGTTAGTCTCACTGTATTAGACATCTGTAAGTGCGATGCATTGCGTTGCTTTACTCTTTATTTATGCCTAATTTACTTTGTTTGCTTGTGACACTGATTGTTCTCCATTAATATGTTTACTTGCAGCTTTCATTAGCTGCATCGAACTTGCGTGACCGGGATTTGCTTTCCAAGGTAGGTTGCCATTAAGAACAGCAAAGGAGAGAAATGCATTTTGCACTTGTATCTACTTTTAGGGTTTCAGGCAGTTCCATACGGTGGCTTCGTACATATAGAACAGATTTGCAAATAAGACATAAAAAAATGCGTTCATTTTTTGGTTATTTATCATCATTTGTT
Source organism: Lobelia cardinalis (assembly GCA_028566635.1). Classification (NCBI taxonomy): domain Eukaryota; kingdom Viridiplantae; phylum Streptophyta; class Magnoliopsida; order Asterales; family Campanulaceae; genus Lobelia; species Lobelia cardinalis. Next base: position 4,438,331 of record JAOWAN010000005.1, on the reverse strand, counting down.
TTGGCATTCTTTGGTCGATGAAGGTAAAAGAGAATTTATGCCTGATGCTGTGAGCATTGAGGTTAATATTAAAACTTGAAATTTTCATTTACAAATAACTCATGTATAGTCCTTTTCATGTCCGAGCTATAGTCTTACGTGCTAACTCGATGAGTCATTTTCAATTAGGATGAATTTGTATCATGCATCTTGTCCGATTTTACATCTTATGTTGCCAAATAAGCTTCTGGAAATTATTCCCTCTAGGCTCTATCCCACTGAATTGTCCTCTTTGATTAGTCAAAACATGTACAATATACGTAATTACTCTTACGATTAACCTTTAGCTCATCTCTAGTAACTTTGGAGAAAGGCCATGCTGATTGAGTAGAACCCCCGCCCCTCCCTCCGGGTAAAACATGTCCTTTTCTCCATGTTATTTTGTCCTAAAATAAGAGCCCCATTTCAATAGTTTAATCTACTAATTTCCGTGGTTTCAAAATGTTTCTTTCTTTTCCATAGCATGATATTTCTCTTGATACAACAAAGAAAAGGTTCAACATATTGCAATTTAAAGGAAATGTGCAGAAGTAAAAGTAAAACATTACAAAATTTGACTTTTTAAAATTGGACTCTTTTTATTTGGTCAGATGAGGTATATCCAATTTATTTATTTCAAATATTAGGACTAAAGTTAGAATGCCAAGGGGATCATTACCTACAATTTCTAACAAGACCCTTCTGAGTGGAACGCCGAGAAAAGGGAAGTAGATTTTAGGGAGTACATAAGAGGAAATAGGTATCTATCTAATGGGAAATCGAGCACTGACTTCAGTAAGTAGTGATGCATGGTCATCCACACCATATTATTTTCCGTTATGAATCTTATGATGATATTGGTAAGCTTATTTTTCTTTCTTTGGATTTATTATTATATGGTTGAAATATCTGATTCTGGCCATTATAGGTATATTTTTAAAAATAAAGTAAGAAAAATGACTCATTTAAGCATGTTTTCGAATTGGAGTGTAAAATGAATTTGATGCCAAAATATATTTCGATTGTCAGTGAGGTGATTGTTGAATGTTCAAGGTTTACAGATTTCGAGTAACTGCTGAACATTTCTATATTAGTTTCTTTATCCCAATTTTAGTTTCCGCTCACTCTGTTTGGTTAGCTCTCGAGTCCACACCATCTGTCATGTCCATTATCTCTTCCTCTTGAACAAAGTCTTCCTCTTTGTCCAAAAATAAATAAAGAAAAGAATAACATAAACTAAAAAAACAGAAAGAATAAAGGAGGAAGGTAGAGGTTAGAAATTCAATGGTTCTCATAGGAGGAAACTTTGGAGATCTTCTGGTTGATTGGAATGAAAGAAGAGCCTTAATAAGATACAATCTTTATATAGTATGCATGTGCCTTTTGTTGGCAAATTGTATTTTGTTCTCATACATTGTAAACTCAAAATATGTCGTGCATTTTGTGTAGTTTAAGAATCTATTTTCTGCTCTCTAAATTTGGTTGTTGTTTATAGAGTGATGAGATCTTCTGGTTGATTGGAATGATAAAAGAGCCTCAATAAGATACAATCTGAAATATAGTATGCATGTGCCTTTTGTTTGCAAATTGTGTTTTGTTCTCATACATTGTAAACTCAAAACATGTCGTGCATTTTGTGCATTTTAAGAATCTATTTTCTGCTCTCTAATTTTTGTTGTTGTTTATAGAGTGATCCTATGGTGGTTGTCTATACAAAAGGAAGGGACGGCACACTTCAAGAGCTCGGGCGTACGGAAGTAATTTTGAACTCGTTGAATCCCCGGTGGATCAAAAAGCTTATCGTCACCTATCAGTTTGAGGTGGTTCAGACTCTGGTGTAAGTTCCACTCGACCATGATTTCTTTTTTCTCAAGAGCACACTCAACTCAACTATGCCTTAGTCCCAATCACTTGGGGTGAGCTACATGAAACCTTTTCTGCCATTCCATGCGATCCAATGCATATAGCCCACAAGTTATTAGGATTCATGTTCATAAGAGATCTGACAAAGTTTTACTACATTATTAATTTCATTGGTTAAATATTTTCTATCACAGGTTTCGTGTTTACGATGTTGACACCCAGTTTCACGACCTAGAAGTTAAGGTATATCATATGATACTGTCTTCCTGGTTTACCTATGGCATTGAAGTTCTCTCTAATGTATTACAGTCGCTATGATGGTTTCAGCTTAAAAGCATTAATGTAGATGGAAAAAGTTTGTCACTTGGAGCCAGTTTAGTATACAAGGATGCCTTTATAGCTGAAACATTTTGTGTATAAATTTGTTAGGTAGACTAGAGATTCATTTAGGTTTATCGATTGTACGTGTAAAAGTAATGGTGAAAGGTTAGTGTGAACCGTAAGTTCAGTCATGAGTATTTTCAGGATAAAGTTGGCTAATTTAGGTTACTCTCATTTGCTCCCTCAGAGACTCTTGTACATGCTTATGAGTTGGTTTTGAATCGGTCTCTAAGTTCAATGCAAAAGCCCATTTTAAGAGCTAATAATTAAGGGGTTATGTAAGTATCCTTACAAACTTTCAATCAGTCTATATGTAAATAAATATCATGCTCACCGGTAGAGATGCATCATTTCCTATGTGTGAAATGCAACTATGTCAAGTCACAAATCCATAGATTATGATTTTGGCAATTCTAATACTACAAATGTGTGCAAACACTTCAACTATACCAATAGCACTTAGGTACACATAGCACTTACGTATACACAAAATGTATCACATTGAAGATTGACCATCCATCTTTATAGTTCTAGATTGTCACTTATTTAAGTGAATGAAAACTGAGTAATCAAATAATCGATGGTGTGTATTAGGATTTAGCAGATACTCGAAGATATCTCAGCCTTTACTTGTAGAATTCTGTTTGAACAAACAGTAAGATTTGGGTGGATAAAAAATTTTATGGTGTTTTTTTGCTTTCATCTTGTTCCTATATTGGTCACAGTGGACTGTCTGTGAAAATGCATAGAACATGCAGAATTTGATCTGAAGATTACAGTCTCAATTAAGCATTTACCAGCAAGTTTACTTACTGTCCGATTAAGTTCCATAATGAAGTTCTGTTTACCTGATGCAGATGCTTAAGCTGGATGAGCAGCAATTTCTTGGGGAGGGTACATGTGCATTGTCTCAGGTATTGTATACCTATGAGTAAACATATTACCTTGTTCATAATCAGTGACACTTTCTAATTTTACTCTGAAAAGAAGAAAAGGGAGCGGATATTTAGGTCCATCATGGATAAGTACATTTGGTTTTTGAAACTTGTTTTGCCCGTGGCTTTCACTGGCAAAAGGATTATTATCTTCACTTCGATTTTATATAGTGCAACTCCTTTCCTTGCCGGTTAGCGAAGCTTTTGATCATGAATGTCCTGAGAATACAGTTCCGTGATTAGCTTCTGGTGCCTGCTTTTTAATTTCCTTACCTGATCATCATTCTCTCTTCTCTCGACAGTTGTAGTTGACATCTGGTTTTCATATTCCAAGATGGTCCATGTGGTTAACATTAGTATCAAATACAGCACATTTAGCGTTCCTGTGTGTATTAACTATTGAGCACGAGTTTATTTACCTATTAGATTCTGACTTCTTTCTATGTAGATAGTCACCAAATCAAGCGGGTCATTTACCATAGACCTTGTTCGTAAAGAGGAACCTACCAATCTGACCCATCCAGGAAAGTTTGGTCAGCTCACAATTACTGCAGAAGAATGTGCTGGCTCGAAGACCAAAGTGGAGCTGATATTGAGGTGTTTGGATTTAGAGAATAAGGATCACTTCTCAAAAAGTGTATGAACCTGTTGATCTTTATCCATTGAACTACTGCTATGAAAACATGGTTTATTTCTTATTGCTTCTTGCAGGACCCCTTTTTAGTAATATCCAAAATTGTTGAGAGTGGGATCCCTGTACCCATTTGCAAAACAGAAGTCCTGAAAAATGATCTCAGCCCAATATGGAAGCCTGTATTTTTGAACATCCAACAAGTTGGCAGCAAGGTAAGAGCAAAGTTTCCTTCAAATGTTTGTAGGCGTTCTCCGTATGCTGGTAACTCCTGAGTTGCTTACTGTGTCTAGAAACTAGATTTCAGTTACTTACCTGCGTTTATTGCCTAGTACAGTATAAGTTTTAGCCACCCCTGAATGCTCTGAAACCTTGGGGCAAAGTGATTAATTGGTTCAAATGATTTCTATTGTCAGTCATTTTATATGTGCCGAGTTGAAAGCTCCCGATGGCAAAAGTTATGTTGTTTTCATCAAATATTCTCTCCCTCATTTGGCTAATGCCAGTACCTCTTTTGATGTGCTTTGTTTAACATATGCAGGACAGTCCACTGATTATAGAGTGCTTCAACTTTAATAGTAACGGGAAGCACGATTTACTTGGGTGTGGATATATCATTATCATAAACTTCTTTTTCCTCTTTTCTCGGTTGAATGAAAATGCTGAGTTTCTTACTTTTATGCCATTCAGAAAAGTTCAAAAATCATTAGCAGACTTAGAGAAGCTACATTCCAGCGGACAGGGAGATCATTTATTTGTTGCGCACGATCATCAAAACAAGGTCCTGCCCGTTATGGAAATTTGAGTCACATATTTGACATGTTTGTGTTATCTATGCGCTGTCATTAATCTTTGCCTGAGCCATCACATTAATTAAACTTATTACAGGTATTGAAAAGTCAGCTCTTTGTGGACAAGTTTTCTGAGAGTGTCCATCCTACCTTTCTGGATTACTTGGCTGGTGGATGTGAACTGAGTTTTATGGTGGCCATAGATTTCACTGGTATCCACTGTTGCTTTTCTTTTCCTTTACATGGTCCATTGTGAACACTATATGTTTCAGTTTATTGTAATCGACTATATGATTGCAGCATTTTGGTGATTTAGCACGATTTATTTTTTACGCGTGGACATAATTCATCTAATTGTACTTATGATCTTAACGAGGCCATTGGGTTGTGTCGTCTTATCAGTATGATATTTAGTGGTACAAAATTGTGTGGCTATTCCTGATACTGAATCTTGTGGCTGTATTTGTTTCCGTGAAAATACAGAAAAACGATTACAGAAATTTAATGTGATTCTACTTCCATTTCCACGAACAGCTAGATTCCACAAGTCTTGAAAGTGGAAAATAAAACGTCCTGAAAAGTTATTACCTAGAATTAGTTTTGCCCCTACAGAGTAACTCGTTTTAATGGATTCTAGGTCAGTAACTTGACTTGTCTGGGGGAATGGAACCTTATTCTTTCTCAATGAATCATTGACTTCATATAGGTAGTTGGTTTCATTGCCTCATAATTAACGAATCTTCCTTTAATTCAGATTGTTAAATCAGACCAATTCTTACTGCCAGAAGATGTAGATTATCTTCCGTGCTATTTTTATACTACATTTAAATATCACATATTTTTCTCCATAACCGATTACTTAATATGTTGGCTTCAGCAGATGACCGTGGAACTGACTTCAATTCACTTGAATACCTAGACTTTTTGTACTATGGAAAGCACTGTAACTCTTAAACTTCTCCATGGTATTGATAGTATGCATGAGATGAACAACCATGATACTCACTTTGCCACCTTAGTCATCTACAATGGCATAATGTGCTCAACTTTGTCGAACTTTCAGCTGTTACATCTGTATGTAGCTTGCTTTAAGATGGTCCCTCCTTTCATCCTAATTTTACTTGGAGTTTGCTTCTCTAATGCCAGTAATTGTTGCTTTTTTTTTTCTCCTGAATGTTGTTCGCATGCTCTCTATGACATTCCCTTGGAATCACTTCTACAATTGTTGGATGTTCTGTACGTGGGGCAGGAAAACATGCTTCTTAACTTATGACTGTTGTTTATCAGCTTCAAATGGAAATCCTCGCCTTCCAGATTCCTTACATTATATTGATCCTTCTGGACGGCCAAATGCGTACCAGAAAGTGAGAAACTGTTCCCCCCCCCCCCCCCATTTTTTTCTTTTCATATCAATATCTTTGCTGCTGAAATTCACCTTAATGGTGTTCCATATTATTAGGCAATTTTAGATGTTGGAGAGGTGCTGCAGTTCTATGATACAGACAAGCGATTTCCTGCTTGGGGGTTTGGAGCACGGCCCATTGATGGTCCCGTCTCTCATTGTTTTAATCTAAACGGAAGCAGCAACTATTGTGAGGTTGAATTGCAATCATACTTGTTGAGCAAATTGCGCTAGCTGTGTCTTGCCTTTTCCAATTCACTACAGTTATGTTAAGCAAATCATATCTGTATTGTCTTTTGCTATTTCAGGTCGATGGAATCCAAGGAATTATGACATCATACAATAGTGCCCTTTTTAATGTTTCACTTGCAGGGCCAACCCTTTTCGGGCCGGTTATTACAGCTGCTTCAGAAACAGTCACCCGATCTCTGGGAAATAATCAGCAAAAGTACTCTGTTTTATTAATCATTACGGTATGAATCTGCTTAAACATCTACTACAGTATCCTTTTCTGTCTCCTGGTCCTGTTTCCCCCCTTATTGGTGCCCCCAAAAAATCACATTACCTACATCATTGGAACTGTCATAGGATGGAGTCATAACAGATCTTCAAGAAACAAAAGACGCCCTTGTGAAGGCATCAGACCTTCCTCTGTCGATCCTTATTGTTGGAGTAGGTGGAGCTGACTTTAAGGAGATGGAGGTAATTTAATCACTCCGTGTTCTTTCTTTTATAATTACCGATGTCTTCATACTTCAGCGGTGAAATCATATCCAATGGTGTCTGATTTCCTCCAATGATTATTTTCTGCAGATTTTAGATGCAGATAAAGGAGATAGACTTGAAAGTACCACCGGGCGTGTTGCCTCGCGTGATATAGTCCAATTTGTTCCATTCAGGGATGTACAGAGTAAGACACTTCTCGCCCTCTTGTTGTATATACATATGATCATTGCTGTTTAATAAGGCAAGCTGGCGCAGGCTTCAGTCACTTAAAGCTTGTCTCGACTTGCCTCAAAAAATATTTTAGGCTGGAGGGATAAACGAACCCGGCTCTGCTCAAGCGAGCTTCATAATGACAAAATATACACAATTTATGTTTATTATTTTTTTCTTTTTTTCTTTTTTTTTTTGCCCCAAGGGGGCATGGGAATGGATCGAACCTGAGACCTTACATACTGTAAAGCTCGGCTCTACCACTGAGCCACCCCTTGGTTCCCACAATTTATGTTTATTTAATACCCATTCCGTCTCAAAATGAATGTCGTGTCTCCTTTTAAAAAAGTCAACCTAAGACGTTAACAAATTGCTGTTAGCGGAGTATTTATTAGTAAGAAACAACTTTTATAAATTTGAAACATGTAAATTTTTGTAAATAAGTGGTCAAAAACGACACTCATTTTGGGACAAAGGGAGTATGATTTACAGTACATTTGTAACTTTGGCTGGAGTGAAGCTAGAGCCCTGCTTGCATTTAACTTGGTCCGTCAATAAATCAAGTTGATCCTGAACTTAGGTTCCTTGGCTTGAGCTTGATTAAACATATTAGAGCCTAGCTTGAACATCTTAAAACTAGCTGGCAACGGTCAGCCACAAATATAATCAAATTGTTCATTTGCATGAAGAAAGTATGTCGGTATGGTGGAATATTTCTGGATATAAGGCTCATTATCAGGGACTTGTGCTTGCAGGCGGCGAAATCTCTGTTGTTCAATCGCTTTTGGCAGAACTACCAACACAATTCTTAACCTACATGAGAAACAGAGATATTCATCCAAATACATGATCACATTGAGAATTGTACATATAACTAGTGGTTCCCTTTATTCATGCAATTTTATGTTCATTGTTGAGTCCATGGCTGCCAATGACACCATGCTTTCCAATTTCAAGCGAGGCAATTTCCATCTTGCTTGAAAGAACTTGGGCTAGGGATGCCACACTTTTATCGGTTCATTTTGTAATTACTCTACGACATGGGTGGATTTGGTTGTTCCAATCATCTACACAAGTTGCAATACCTACAGTAAATCGAGCGACTATCCACCCAGATCGCAAGGTATCAAAGCAGGGATAAAAGTTGGGGCATCGCAGCGTGTTGCTACTTGGAAAGGTAGGCTTGTACATTGATCATACATGTAAACCACAAGAAACTACAGAAAATCCTTTTTGTTTATTAGGATCTGCGTACAGGTTAAATCTTTCTGAGGATACTGGATCCTGTCCAAAGTTGAATGAATTTGTGAACCATGCGGACAACATTATATTTGAATTGCAAATCCTTGAGAAATGCTGAATGTATATAAACCACATTAGGGGTGGCAAATTGGATCTATGGGTTGGGTTGGGTGTAAATTCAATTAAATCCAATAGTTTATTGGGTCTTATTGGGTTTAACTCAATTAAACCTATTAATCATGGGTGCAACAAGTGGCAACCAAAATCAAAATTTGGCAAAGTTACTTCTTTTGTAAATGTAACAATACTCCCTACACTATCGGTCATGATACTTCTTTTCTATCAAACACAATAAAAGAACTAGAATCACCCAGCTGCAATAACCTCAAATTTTCTGAGTATCACATTCACATTGAACCATAATCAATCCTTTGGCTTAGACAAAGTTGAAGACCAACGATGCAATAACATAAATAAAAGAAGGTGCTGCTCACTGAAGCAATAACACATAAAAATAGAGCAGGCATCCGACTCTCATAATGCATAAGGTAGCAACATGTTGAAGGTGAACCAGCTAAGCACCTCCAACAACCGCTTGGATCGGCCCATTAGATCTGATTCCACGTTCCTTGCCACGAGTTCCCCTCCCGCGTCCACGTCCTACAACACCAAAACCAAAGTGATTAGTAAATGTAAACAATCAGACGAAAAGCTTAAAATCTATGAGCTTATCAAAAGACTGAAAACTGAGAGAATATAAAATAAGAATTACATAAAAATGGGTGAATGAAAACCAACATAGTTTCTAGAGGTTGTGCTTAAGATAGGACTAAATTATAAGGACGAGACAGAGAGGTGTTATTTTCAATCACCCTACCCTTTTTCAATGAATATGCCTTCTTAACGTAATCAGACTAGTGGAGGTAAGCACAGGTTTTATTATCCAGTTTAAACCAACATTTATCAGTAGCAAGTGCAGATCACATTGAAACTCTCCCATATCAATTACAAAACTATCAATTATACCATCTCAAGAACAAAACTACCATATATCACTAACTACGACTAAGATGCACAAACATCAATCACAGAGCATTTCTGTAAGCAGCAGCTCTTCAAATCTTACACCAATGGGGTGAGAAGGAGGAAGGGGTGGCGGTGATTAGCGATGGTTATGGGGTGAGGTGGGATTTGGAAGAGGGGCAGCGACAGGCTTATGATGAGAAGAGAGGGAGACTCTCTGTCGACAGTCGAGCCGGGAGTAGGGCATACCCATGGACAATTGAGTTTAATTTGGGTAAATTTAATAGAACCCATTTAAGTTATTGGGTTTATCCAATTAAACCCAATAATTTAATGGATTTTTATGGGTTAACTTATTGGGTTAATTTTTTTTATATTTTGGGTTAGGTTAAATAGGTTGGGTTTACTTTCGCCTCCCCTAAACCACATACTGAACACCGAGAAAAAGGGTCGATCTCTATCTTTTTCCTATATATTTTTTCACTTTGCATATCATATCATATAATCAAATATTGAACGATATCCTATTCCTGATTTGATTATAAATTAATTTTTGGAGATATAATATGAAATTTTGTAAGGACTAATTAAAGTAAAAAAATAAAAGAGAGATAAAAGAGAAAATAATGAAATTCATAAGAGTCAACATTAAATATCATGTAAGTAATTTTGTTATATAGGTTCTCGACTTAACAAGTTCATTAAATGGTTTTTCGAGATTTTGTTATATAGATCTTGGACTTAACAAGTTCATTAAACGGTTAGAAAAATGTCTGCCTCAATCAATCGATATGCTTTACGAATTTGTACATTCTTTTAATATATAAGTCTGTAAAATATGTTGGTTGATTTTAATTGTGGTGTAGCTAGCAGTGCTCCAACGATAAACTAGGAAATCATGATATTAATTACTTGTCTTATAAGCAATAAAATCAAAAGACAATTTGAGAAGCAGAAAGAAAAAGGTCGAATAAGCATCATTAGCCTTCCTTGGTGCAAACTATGTGCTATAAGTAGAAAACTTTAATTATGTGGTCGATGTTCTTTTCCATAATCATGATTAAATTAAGCCGCATGTTCAAGGCGAACTGAAAGCAAGGAAAACCAATCCTATGCTATGGGTGCAAGTGTAATGGATGGATGTTCTTCAGAAAATGCCAGACTGATCAATAAACTTTCACTATATATTTTCTGACGGACAGAACATGAAAAGAAAGGAAGAATATAAAGGAAGAGACCGAAACCCAGCCAGCCAATGATAACTAGACTAGTCTACGCAAGAACTAATTAAAGAAGGTTTACGATCTCTTTGACCTTGCGTTTTGTGCGTATGAACTAAGTTGGAGGCGTATACTAATACCAGCCTAGCTAGTACGAACGAACCATCTTATCATGCTACCTAAAATTAAAATTAAAAAAAATAAAAATCTATTTAGTTGGAGGGTTTTTATTTTTATTTTTAATTACAATTTTCTATCAAATTTTTTTCTTACTTTTTATTTGATCATTACAAAAACCACCATTCCAAACCAAAATCTACTAAACATACTCTAAATGAATAAACTATATGCGAACCCGCGTCTTCTCCTTGAAAAAGAGAAATTTTACCATGAAAGGAGCTATCCTTGATTAGTCTATATATATATATATATATATATATATATATATATATATGAGGGCTAATTCAGCAGCAAATTTAAATAATTTATAAACTGCGAATCACACTGATCATAGTTAATATTAACCGTGATACATCAAGAATTAATTATATTTATCAATATAAAAAATAACAATATGATATGTCGAATTAATTTTGGCATAGAATTTTAAAAAGATGAAAAATAAAATTAGACAGCAAATGAAACAGAATATACTGACTCGTAAATGAAGCAATCAAAAGTTGGGTTTTGGAATGGCAAAAGGGAAGTTGGGGCTTTACACACTTGCACGCACGCACGCGAGGACAATCGGGAACCAACCAGATTCAACGAGTTGATCGATCACACTCGTGTCACTGGCGGGGCCGTACGTAGTTTTCATCCAATTTTGAAAGATAAATAAAAAGGGGAAACCGCCGTATTCATCTTTATAAAGTGCTCTTGAAAAGCTTGTTCAGTTTACATTACTAGAACGCACTTGATCTCGTGTGTGAAAGCCGGCCCAACAACTCTAGATTCAAAGTGTACAAAGACAAGCTACCTTGTTCTTAGAAACTTGAGCTCCGACAGACAAAAATAGTCGCATCTGATGCATGCACGGTAATGGTAGTACACTTGGTGACAACTTTAAGGATTAATTTAAGGTTCGTGCAACAGTACTTTAAAAGTTGATACCCAGGGATTAAACTTAATTGCCATGTTAATGTATGTGATTAATTATTAATTATTTTGTGATTATTAGGAAAGTAAAATAGATGCATATGATCACCTTCCGTGGTACCACTATCGCCTTGCAAGTGGCAAGGAACATGCACTGTAACAAAGATGAAATGGTGGCTAAGGCTAACTCCCTAGTGGAGACCCACTAAAAATCATAAATATCGTATAAATATGTAAATTTGTTATATTTTAATATATTTTTATTGTATCTTAATTAATTTTTTTTATATTGTACAAAATAACTAAGATACGAAGATACAATAAAAATATAATAAGATACAACAGAATTTTACTAAGATAAAAAAAAAATTAAATTAAGATACAATAAAATTAACGAAGATACAACAAAAATATACTAAAATACAGCATATTCGTACGTTTTTATCATATTTATAGTTTGTAGTCGATTATTTTTCTTATATATATATATTATGATTGATTAGCCAGCAAGTATAAATACAATTGTTTTCTTGAGCTCTAACTCAACAAACACTCTGATCGAACTGTTGTATCTTAGTACTTTTTTGTTGTATTTTCGTTAATTTTGTTGTATCTTAATTTTTTTGTTGTATCTTAATAAGATCTCGTTGTATGTTATTACGTTTTTGTTGTATCTTCGCATCTTGGTTAGTTTGTTGTAAATTTACGAATATGTTGTATCTTAGTTGATTTTCTTAAAAAATTTATTGTGTTGGATCTTTATTTTACAAATGACTAACATTTAACTAACATAACACAAAAATGTAGTAAGATACAACTAGTTCGTATGGTTTGTACGAAAAAATGGTTTGTAGTGAAATAAGCCCATATATATATATATATGTGTGAGAGGACACAAGAAAATAGCTAGGTAGCAATTAGTACTAATTGAGTAATTAAGAAAATGTACATAAAATGCAAAATGTACTAAGGGTGTTATTATAGTTAGCTAGATACGTTTTGAGAGAAAAAAAAAAACAAATTCATTAACTATTAAACCTTTTCTTGATCATAAAGAAAGAATAATTTTAGTTGATATTTACTTAAAAAAAAAAAAAAAACCTTATAAGAATGTCTTTATACTCCCTTCAGCTTATTCATATTGGCTAACCTTTTATTTTTATCTGTAAATATTTGATCACTTTACGATAAATATTTATTGCTTACTTTCTTATTATATTTTTAGTTATATAATTATTAATTATTTACAAAGTAAAGAAATTGTACCTCAAAGTTAAATTAATCATTAATAAAGGTAGAACTGAAAAAAAAATTGAATGAACTAATTGCTAAATCTTAATTTATAAGCTTTTGTGGGGGGGGGGGGGGGGGGGGGGGGGGGGGGGGGGGGGGGGGGGGGG
>JAOWAN010000005.1:4413548-4425291 GCA_028566635.1 Lobelia cardinalis | reverse complement strand
AAAAAAAATAGTGTGTTCACACTTAATAATTAGAGTTATGATTATACTTGACATGGTACTCCTTAATTTAGTCCTCAACACAGAAAGCGGCGTCGGCAGCGTTGCTTTAAAAAAAATCACAACCTTTAATTTATATGTAATCCAATGAATATAAATGGTTCTCACGGTTCTCATATTAATGAGGTTCTCATTTGAGCACTCCCCTATATATATATATTAATTTGGACGGTGCCTCGTATTTCTTGAAACTAGCATTTCCATCCCGGTAGTACTTTACGTGGCTTTATCTTCTTCACTGATATCGGGTAGAGTACATCAATTATTTTATTGAAACTCAAATTTATATCGGGTATTTACTAATTTCGTAAGTAATTTATAAAGATTTTGGGCAGTTTCTATCTATGTCATTGATTTTTTTTTTTAAGTTGGAACCTCAATTTTAATATAATATCATAACAAATTTTTTATCGCGTGCAAGCTCAATGATACATGACGTTCTTTCTAAATTTCACCCGATTTTTTTTTTGCCCCAAAGGGCATGAAAAGAGATCGAACCTGAGATCTTACATATTGTAAATTCAGCTCTACCACTGAGTCACCCTTGGTTCCCTAAATTTCACCGGAATCGATCAAAGTGTCCATGATTCCACATAGCAACCTCAATATCGGCTACATATGAGGACGTACAGAGACTCATACTCGTGTCGTGTCTTGCAAAAAAATTGTAAAGATTATCGTCACATATCTTGTTAACAGTTACTTTGAGATAAACCCCAAACTTTAATATAGAAATAATATTTAAAAAAAAAAAAAGAAGCTAAAATCTGTAAGGGTTGACAAACTTTGATTTGAAAGTGTGTCTATTAAATAAATAATATTCCCTCTGTACTATCAAATAAAAAATATATATATTATACATCTTACATATTTTAATATCACTTGACAATCGATATATATGTACTATTTTAAAATTACATTACAATATTAATAATTCTCAAAAAAAAAAAATCTTAGAACAAATAAAAGTGGAAATATGATTTGGGGTTAGGTTACATGGACAGGGGAAGTTTGTATTGTTTTGAGTAAAATATGACTTTAGTTTAGCACAAGACTTTCTTAATCCGTCTCAAATGAGTCGTTAAACTTTTGACTTACTTTAATCAATTTAATTAAATATTTATAAAAAAAATTACATGTGATAAGTATTTTATAAAAATATTTTCAATAAATTACTTATTGTTTTTACTGTGACTAAAATATTAAAATCTAAACATCATAAATACTTTATAAAATTAATTAGAAAAATTTTTATGTTAACTTTTCAATGAAAGAAAAAAATTGACACTCGTTTCGGAACAAGGGAATATGTTTCTTACTATTCCAAATATTTCCTTTGGTCCTCCATTCATATATGGAATTAGCTAATATTCCCACTAGTTGTAGGAGGTTAGTAATGTCCCCATTTTTACTTTTTCAAAATATCCTCACCTTTTAATTTTTAATATTTATTTGGAGGAGTAAAAATATCAAAATCGTATATAAAAAAATGTGCTTGATAATTAATTATCATTTCAATCATTGCCCTAATCAATGTTCCAATTATTGCATATGTACTTTTCACATGCATTAAATATAAGCATATTTTTCTATACATGATTTTAACACTTTTACCCCTCCAAATAAATATTAAAAATTAAAAAATGAGGACATTTTGAGAAAATAAAAATGAGAACATTACTAAACTCATATAACTAGTGGGAATATTAATTAAACCCTTCATATATCCTTGATTTTGGGTGCAATTTGATATGTAATTTTTTGTGATTTGGGAATTGGTAAGACTTTTAAAATAAGGAAGATAGAAAGAAAATTGTGAAATAAGAAGCAAAATAAATAAATAAATAAATATATATATATATATATATCAAAAGGGGGTACATTTTATTCTTGTAAATTTAGCTCGAATTTGTATTGCAAAAATTAAAAGTGTTACTGGCAAGAAGATGGTTCCAAGTAAAAGATAAATAGCCCCCAACTATTTCTTGCGTGTTCCTTGCTTTCATGATTACATGGCAAGGGACTGAACCCAACCCAACCCAATTCCGCTAAGCTAGTAGAAATTACACAAAATTCTGGGGAAAGAAGAAATCAATCTGGCTGGTCAAGCAGGCATTGCCTCTTTCTCTTCAGGCGGAAAAGGAATTGGCTTGGTTGGGGCAGGCAACCGCCCTATGCTATCAACTTTATCCGCCTGTTTTGGTGGAGGCCTTGCTGCCTTTGGAAGTAGTCTACCCTTCTTCTCAAACCACTCGGGCTTGAGCAGCGCTTGAAACCCTAATTTGTTGTAGTATACTTTCCTAACAGACCCTCCTGCAGCTTCCACTGCTTCCTTTGCCCTTACAGTCACCCTTGAAACCTGTAGCAGTTCATGTACAATAACAGTACTTCGTCTAATTAGTTAACTATAAACTATTACATGCGGTCAATCAGACGACCAATTCATGATCAGAAGTTTATGTTACTCCTTGTAATTACAACTTCCACATCTCATTACCTCAAGATGAATTGGCCATTGTATATGTTCTGAACCACGTCCCATCAATCTCACTCCATCTCTTATTTGCTTTCCTATTGCTCCTGAATCCTATTGCCACAAATACTAATTTAATATACCCAGGTGGGATGAAGTGTAAATGTGAGAATACAAAAAGAAAAACCAGTAAAGAGTAAAAGTAAATCAGAAAAACCACTGCGCCTTTAGAGTTTTCATCGTAATCAGCTCAGAGGAATCGATCTTCCCAGCATTTATGAGCTTTGCAATCTTTCCTAATCCCACTGGCTGCAACATCATGAGCAATAAACTAATATGTAAGAGTGAATTCAGTAACAACTAAATAGGCTAAAGCCTAATTCAGAAACAATGTCCTGAAAAGAGGGGGGTTCTTCCCGAGAATCCGAGTGGGCGGAGGATTTCTTTATGTATGGGCAAACATGCATTAAAGACCATGCAGCTAACTTGATGACAAGATTGTCATCACCTATTATACCACTCCCATCATCATTTAGACAACATAGATAGCCACATAATATTAACAAAAGGAGTTAAATTAACACTTCTGGCAGAATTTAGGCCAATGTAACAGGCTAATACTAATTGATGGTCAATGATAACATGCAATGGATAGGAAAATGCACCTTGAGAATCTTTAATCAACTAATCATTCAATAGTTCACAAGAAAATTAAATAACGGCAAAGATTCAAGAACAAAGCTCCCAGCAGATATTATAAATGTTTTGCGACCATTGCCACGAGAAAAACTACTCCAAGATTGAACACATAGGTGTTTTGGCAATGCTTTTTGGGATGCCTAAAACTGGTGATGACAAAAATGTATCCATTTAGTAATCCAGTCACCAACATCATGAAGGGGATCTCAAGTACCCGTGGTAACATTAATGCATATTATCAGCTTCAAAATATGAAAATCAACTTTTGGCAATAGCTAAATTCATATACCAACTGTAGGATTTGGACATGAATGGAATAGAACAAGAACTTGAAACGTGAATTTCCTAAAGGAGATTAAAAGGGGAGCACTGATCTCTATCAGAGGGCACAAGCTGCAAAACCCAGAAAAGAAGAAAAAAAGAAAATGATCAGTCCAAAGCTATTCATAAATGAAGTCAAAATTTGATGCAGAACCAGATGTGGTTCACCACTGATTCGAATAATTTGAGTATATGGCTATGGGCTTGTTGGGAGTCCAATTACAGATTACCTTCTCCTCCAATAATTCCCTTTTGTTAGTCTTTTTTATCATTTCCTTTTGGGTTGGGGCAAGGGATGACCTTGTAATAACTAGAGCTAGCTGGTCCACCCTTCACGGGTCGTTTATGCTTGTGGTCCAGAGGTCCAGAATGTGGATCGTAAGACGTAAGCAGCATTTTGAGGAGGACGAGAGATCTTTGCTGGGAATGAAATTTTTCCTACACTGATGTTATCTGGAGTCTTAAGAGTGTGTCAAATAGCCATACAAACATGTGCCACTTGGATTAGGGTATCAGATATGGGCCGACAAGTCTCTCTCTCACTGGATATGCTACCTTCTAGAACACTCAACTTTGCCACAACATTGTTTAAAATCAAGTAGCTTATTGATAATAAGTCTCTTCTAAAGACTAGGTTATTCCATATAATACACACGCAATGACACAGATACTGAAGCTTAACTTGTCCCCTTACAATTTTCAATGAAAAATCCAGAATTCTCAGTAGCTAAGCGCACAAGCCTGCACCCCTCACTCATACTCTTAGGTTAACTCATCATACACTGAAATGCACGGTTTGTCTTTGATTTTACATTTAGAGCATTTGACAGTGCATCTTTTTGGGTAGATTTACACATAATCAACAAGAAAACGAGTGTGCAAGATGAGAGTATTAAGATAGATACTCTGTAAATCTGTAATAGAGGAAAACCAAAATAAACTCATTGAGTCACTTAATTTAGTTCCGATAGAAAATCGAATGAGAAGAAATAGCCAAGCATGTGTGTTAACTTTAGTGAAAGATGAAATACTAAGAAGATAAAATTAGGTTAGATGGCAAGAAATACCACAAAGGGATCACTTTCGCTACGTAATAATTAGGTTCATTCTTTTACCGTGAAGGAAGATAGAAGATGATATTAGTCGTATAACAAAATCAGGTTCGATCATTTGTATTTCCTTCTATTTCCACTAAATCCGTTGAACATAATAAAATCAGGTTGGTGGAGAAATGCATCCAATGTTTACGTGATAGGCATTGAAATGGAAGTTTCTATGACAACCATTAGACCAGTTACTTCATGGTCAGAATGTTGGCTGTTTAGAAAGAATGTATTAGCGAAATGAGTGTTACATGAAATGAGAATACTCAGATGGATATATGATAATCCTAGAAAATATAAATTTTGAAATGATCAAATTAAGAAGATGGTAAGAGTAGCACTGATATGAAACAAATGATTTAAAAAAAAAAAATTCAAAGATGGTTTGGGCATGTCAATGTAGACGAATAACTGCATTATAAATATTAAACAATCGAAGTAGAGGCATGGGAGGACCAAACCAACAGGCGTACATGATAAGACAGACAAGAAGAGGTTTGACTTATGTGATAATCTTGCATTGGATCGAAGATGTGTGGAGAAAAAGGCTCTAGGCAGAGTGCCAGACCCATAGTAATTGGAATAAAGAGTTTGTTAACTTCAGTTTAAATGCCAATTGGTTTAGGCATTTACAGCATAGACTACTAGTGTAATAATAGTAATATCAACAACCATACAAAAAGGCAGGAGAAGAGCAAAACTAACACCGAAGACAATAACAAAGAAGAGGAAATGAGCAGGATGGCTTGCAGTTGACCAAATATACCACCACAAATTCATTTAAATAGGCGAGCCACGTAAATGGGGTGAAGGTTGAGTTTAGTTGAGTTGAGGCATAGCATAACTAGCTCATTGTTTCACTATACTCCCCTATACTCGCATAACACCTGCTTTTGGCACGTTTACACAAAAGAACTCTACAGGGAAAAGGAAACTGAGAACTGTAGACAATTTCTTATGTGGAAATGGACAGTTTAAAATAATGCAACTTCAATGAAATTTGTTATGCATTTGCAATACTACTTGCCTCAGATGAACCTTTTTTCCAACTGCTAGAGATCTACTTACACAATCCACTCTGTCAATCATTTTTTACCGCAACAAGAAAATAGATATGACGTATGCTTGTGCAAGTTGGAGGCAGAAAGTAAAAATGAAAATGGACATTTGTGCACTCATTTTTGACAAAAGTCCAGTTCTCAGAGGGGAATCAAACAAAACCTGTAAGCTGTTCATCAATCGGCATAGATAAAGGAGCCTCAAAGAGAGTTTGCATCAAGTGAATGTGCTTCCTACCCATGTACTTAAAGAAGCTTGGAGCCAATGGGGTTGGTGTAATGTCTGAGTGTACTCGATTGCATTATCCTCAATTATTACAGTCCATATTCATTTCCTGACAGTACCTCTATTTCTTCTTTTTTTTCAGTCAGAAAAAATATCTACAGCTGTTCTGAAGAGACAGAAATCAGGAAGATTAGTAGGTGATTCCTGATGAGACATTACCTACTTTGGATTGATAGAGATGGCTGGAAGAATGGGTAAGAGGCCTCCTTTGAGAAGGGCAGTTTCTTTTGGATAACAGATTATTGGATATCTTGCAAAGGCTCAAATATATTACCATTACCCACTTTGAACACAAAAATTTTAACAATCACAAAGCCCACAAGCATACAAATGCAACTATTCCATACGTCAAGTAAACAGTCGACCAAACACTATTTTGAAAGGGTTCCTTCTTGATGATATTAAGTATTTGTTTAAATAAGACCTTCTTGATAACAGCTCATAAATTCACGCAAAGTAGTTGTACTCTTATGTTGATCCGAATAAGGATTCAGCAGATCACTTAGCAGCATCCATATCCTTGTTTGCAATATAAAAGAAGTTTGGGGGAATAGACACATAAAAAGCACTAGGCAGCTAGGCAGATTTATCTAGCAATATCCATCTCACACTAAATTCACTACTATCAATCTCAGGGGTAAGTACCAATTCTTGTAGTGACAGATCAAAAGTTTCCATTAAATACAATTGGAGTTAACATAATAAACCATCATTTGATCACAAGGAAGATTTAATACAAAATTTTGCAGCAACATAGCACCAGGTAACTATCTGTCCCATTTGTCTCCCCAAGAAAAATGGTGGCCTGGACATCCGTAAGTCTGCTATGCACAACATAGCGCTTCTGGCCAAGCTAGGTTGGCAGCTGTTCACTAATGAGAATCACCTTTGGGTTAAGGTCCTTAAGAACAAATATAGGAACAGTAAACATCCTCGTGCCTAGGAGGCAAAAGGTAACTGCGCCTACACTGGCGGGGTATATGTAGCTCCAAAAATATTCTTAACAAGGGGAGAAGATGGAATGTTGGAGACAGTCCAAAAATCTGGTCCGATTGGTGGTGTGGAGATACAACCTTCGGCGTGCCTACGACCACTAACCTCAATATTTTGCATACCGACTTGCCTGATAATGTTGATGTTAAACCTGATTTGCATGTTTCGGATATTACTAAAATTTGAGAATGGGATCTCACTCCCATTAAACATTAATTATCTGATCAGAATATTGAAGGTATCAATCGTATACAAATACCTAGACATGTGACTCTCAATGATAAACCTAGTTGGGGATTTGATAGCAAAGGGGTTCTTTACCACCAAGAGTTCATATAACCTTCTTATGATGCCTGCTATTGTGCATACTGAAAATGAGAACTGGGATTGGATTTAAAGAGTTAACCTCCAAAATAAAGTAGGTATTTTTGTATGCCTGTCCTCACATGGGAGACTTTTGACAAAACCTTTTGAGAAGGAATAGACATATGACACAATCAGCCTGTGCAAAAGGTGCTGTTTGTTTGGAAGATACTGATCATGTTTTGAGAATGTGTCATAAAGCCCCTGCAGTTTGGGGAAATTTCCCTAACCTAATGTGGAGGAATACTGGTCAATTGCCTCTTAAAGATTGGATTTTCATGAATATGGTTGAGAAGGGTGATGAAGGTGTTGGAGCATTCAAAAGAGTTTTTTCTCTTCAGTTCTGTTCTCTGGCTCATTTGGAAAACTAGAAACAAGGAGGTGATTAAGGGTACAGTTATTAATATCACAACTGTTTGCTGGAGGATCCAATTCTTCGCAAGGTCAGTTCAAAATACTTTTTATCGAATTCTCCCTCTTGTTCTGTTGCTACTAGTAGACTTGTGAGTTGGGTTCCTCCTTGTGCAGGTCGTATCAAACTCAACACGGATGGGAGCTTGCAGGAGAAAACGACAAAGTGTGGCTTTGGAGGGCTGTTTCGTACGACAAGTGAGACCTGAACCAAGGACTAATATGGGATATCAGCCAGCACTGTCATTGAAGCCGAACTCATGCGCTTCTTGTTGGCCTCGAGATTCTGCTTAGCCAAGGCTTCAAAAATGTGTTCGTCAAGACAGATAGTCTAGTTGTGAAGAAGTTTACGGAGACCCCGAAGGATGAAAGTCACCCTTACACAGCTCTTCTTGAAGACATCAAGCGCTTGCTGAACTCAATAGGGTGCACAATCCAGCACACTCTCGGGGAAGGGAAGAAGTGTGCAGACTGCAGAGTATCTTTCTAACATGGGAGCTAACCAAACTCTCCACCTTGCTCGGTTGAAACACCCAGAAGAGGGAATCAAACCTCTTCTGGCAGCTGATTGTGGGGGTGTAGCTTACTTAGGGACTAGCCCCTTTGGTTTAGTTTGTTTTGTTTTGTTTCAGACCTTCTGTAGTTTGTCTCTATTCTTTTTCCTGCTAACCCAAAAAAAAAAAGAAAACAATCTTGTCTCCCATTATCACAAGCCACACTAGCAGTAGATCTATCATTTTTGACCCAAAGATGCATCTGGAAGACTATCACACTAGCAGTAGATCTATCATTTTCAGCTCGCCGCGTCCTTCACCAAATCCGACAGATAACCCCCACAAACTAACATACACAATAACTCGGATGAAAAATTGCTATTTTTGGAATATCAATTGATAGTTGATATTTTTGAGTCCAAAATACCATTCCATACAATGTTAATGCCAAACTTCAGTAAAACCCCGAAATTGGTAAAACCCAAAATATTCTGACTATCAAAAAATATACTCCATTTGGTAAGTTCTCTCCTCAGCTCTCTTTTTGTGCTCGCTTAGAACTAAAGTGGAGAAATCATATTTACAAGAACCGGAGATGGAGAAACCAAATACAAGAACTGGACTTGGAAACAGAAGGAAATTATATTTGTGCCCATTAATTGGTGAACACAATGTACAACAGAAGCCAAAGAACTCCATTATTTTAGTAAACATGTCAAGAGAAGCAACAAAATGCTACATTACCTGCACAATAACTGGAAACCATTTGGAAAGATGGACATGGACGTATTTATTCTTTTTAGTCTGTCTCTATATTTCACTAGTGCATTTGCAGGATACCTCCCTATAGGAGCCCATTTTATCATACAAGCTCCACTTTCATTTCATTGCTGAATTACATAAACACTCATTGTCATAATCCTTTAATAGGCAATACTCCTGTTTCTAAGCAATTGATACTATGCAGATTACCAACCATTGCATTCAAAAAATCAATCCTAGATATACAGTTAATTTCCACGATAAATAAACAAGAAATGGTGTACCTGAAAAGTGAGGCTAAAGGGGTTGTGGAAGCCACGTTTGGGCAGCCGCCGGCGAAGTGGAGTCTGGCCACCTTCGAAACCAAACTTATGGGTCCCACGAGCCTTCTGACCCTTATGACCCCTACCAGCAGTCTTGCCCTTACCGGACCCAATACCCCTACCCTTTCTAGTCTTCTGTTTCCTTGCCCCCTTGTTATCTCTCAAATCATTCAAGCTCAGCAGACTGTATGCCCTAATCGATTGCGGCCCCATTACCTTATTGTAAGGGGATTCTGTAAAATGTAATGGGAAATGAAGGGATTGAATGGGAGAAATCATTATTGCGGATGTGGGTTTAGGGGAGATTGTTGAAGAAGCATTGCGAAGTGAAGCTGCTAGTAATGAAGATAGTTTCCTTCTCAACATTTCTGGGTTTTGGTGTAATCACTGTGTGTGTGTCTCTTACTGCGTGTGTTTTGAGGTTTTTGATCTGTCTTCAGGGTTTTAGTTCGTACTGCAACAATGCAGCTATGGGATCGTCGTTTTTCCTGAGAGGGTTTTTCTGTTTCTTGGAGAAGGTTGATCTGGGAGTTTGGTGGATTCGGATGGGTTGACCCAATACCTTGGGCCTGCGATATTGGGCTCGGCCTGAGCATATTATACGGTTTGGGTCTACATATTCTGCGGAAAAAAACTTCTTCACGCTTCTTTTCACTTATTAAATCTCGGTTACAAATCATTTTTTCGTATAAATCGCGAGAATCAGTTATATCTTAATATATTTTTATTATATATTAATTATATGTCTGTATTTTATAAAACAAAGATCTAACAATTTTTTTTTTTAAAATTAACTAAGATACAATAAAAATATACTAATTAAGAAATAACATGTTTGTAAATATATAACAAAATAATTAAGATACGATAAATTAACGAAGATACAATGTACTAAGATACGAAAAATCTGCACATTTGTACGCTATTTGTGATTTGTATAATCACTTTTCTATATATACTATATTTAATTTTTATATTTTCTTTGTATTTAAAATAATGCCTTCATTAAAAGGCCCACATAAAACAATATAAGTTTAATAATTTTACATATATCCATTGTGTTTACTATTCTAAAATTTCAATCCTCCTAAGAATATTAAGTATAGTAAATTTTATAAATTTTGTGTAACAAAATATGATTTTTCTAAACCCCATATTCTCGCACTGAAAAGGGGTGAAAATTTAGTATGATTTATTAATAGCCCCTACTACTCATTTAACATCAAATTATTATAAATTTTTGAGTTTCCTGTGATGGGCTCTTGATTCAAGATGCAGGCGCGGATTGGCTAGCGAGGTAACAAATTGGATTTTCGAATTGGGGACGTTACAATTTTATAATTATTTGTTCAAAAATTTAATCAAGTTTTGACCGGAAATATTCAAAATTTAACCTCTTTTCTATGTTCGAAGAATGCATAATTGAAGGAGAAACTAGCGTTTTTGGCGATGCAATAGCTAAATGGGATTGGATTGGATTGGATCGGATTGGATTGGATTGGATTGTGTGATGAGTCTGATGACTGATGAGCTATAAAACAAAAATGAGTTGGTTGTGCTTAGCCTTGCAAGCTTGCAGCAACCCCTTATTCGGATAAAAAGTCACTATTTCATTTTAGGATATAGAGTTCGAACTCAAAAAACGTACTAATTTGCATTTAAATTTGATTCAATAAAAGAATTTTTGATTTCAAATTTTGGTTCAAATGTTTCGAATTCAATTTTAAATGGGTCGATAATTCGAATCTATCTTATAAAACTCGATTCAAAATTTAAGCTCAAAATCAATATTTAGAACAAGCTCGAGTCAAGTGATTTAAGATTAAGGTTAGATTATAATCGTATCCTTATTTCTTTATATATTTGTTATATTTAAGAATATATATATAATAAAATAATAAAAAATATTAATTTAGGTCGGCGCGAGTTAATTTATAAGATCGATAACAGAAATAAATAAATCGATATTGGATCGATAATAAAATAGAGTTCGAATCGACTCGGATCAAATTTAGAATTTTTCGAAGTCGACTCGAAATTTGACGTCTGAGCTCGCGAGTCGATTTGATTTATTTAAAACTCCTACCTATATTTAGTACCTATAAATATTGAATAGTTTCTTCGAAATTTATTCTTTACCAACCAACAATGCAATTTTCAAATTTTTTGGGATTCAAACACGGACTATTTATATTTACCCGAGGGAGTAAAGTATAAATCTCATGACAGCCTCAATTTGATAGATAGAGCATCTGCATATATATTTTCTTACACCAGTTGATAGAGGAGGTGCTGTGAATATGGTTCTTTTTGAATTTGTACACCATACCGAATCATGGAATAAAGAAAGTAGTGGCAAAAATGCACCAAAAAAAGGAACCCCCCACTCCCACCCCCCAC
>JAOWAN010000005.1:4400900-4413448 GCA_028566635.1 Lobelia cardinalis | reverse complement strand
ATAATAGAATTAAATTTAAGTTAGCATATAATTATTATTCTATTATATATATAATTAAAAGGAGTATATATAAATATTATATTGAAATATGAGGAGTTTATATAAAAATATACATACATATTAGATATCGGTTTCGTTTGATTTGGTTTGGTTTGAGGTGTTGAAACCGCAAATCGAACCGTGCGGTTTGATATTTTTTCGAACGGTAACCGAACCGTTGTCGGCCGAAACCAAACCAAACTCGTCGGTTTGGTTTGGTTCGGTTCGGTCGTCGGTTTGAGCGGTTTGGACTTACACTCCTATCGGTGACGGCAATAGTGAGGGTCTGAATTTGGGTATGGTGGTGGGTGTTTGTGCGGCGGTATATATGAAGGACGAAGGGTGTTGCTGGAGTTCAGGCAAAGGAGAATTCATATATTTACCAGATTTTTTTATTTACCAAAATTAGAAAAAGTGCATAGAGGGTAATTTAGTCAATAAACAGAAATCGAAATGATTTTCTACAGTAACATATCAAAAACCATCTACGATAAAATATCTTCATAAATCACGATAAATCGACTTGCTGACCTAAACCTAAGAAAATTCATATTTAAACTTTCGTAAGTTTCAAAAAAGAATAAAGTACTCCCTACATATAACATTATCCAAACAAACTTAAGAAAATTTTTGTACAATTAAATTGGAAAGATTATAAAAAAAATATTATTATTTTTTAGATTTTGGAGCTTAAATTTCACATTTATGCCTTAGCTAAATATAAAAAAACAATATTTTCGGATCATGATGTTAAATTTGCATACAAATACTCGAATGGATTAAAAAATAATAAGGCTCCGATCACGAGTACTATCTATCTTATAAATGGGCTCAGTGGAGCCTATCCAAATAAATAGTAATTTTGGCCTAATTTTCAGTGCAAGAAGAGAGAGATCCGTGTGAGAGAGAGGGTTTGTGGGTGTGTGTGGGTGTGTGAGTGAGATTGGAATTAGTAAAAAAATATATGTTTATGTGTGGGTGTGTGGGGGAAGGGGGGAAAAGAATATTTTTGTGTGGGTGTGTGTTGGGAAGGGAGAGAGAGAGGTAAATGTTATATTTTATGTGTAATTTTAATTAAAAAATATTATATTTTATGTGTAAATTTTTTTATTTTATTAAAAAATGTTATATATACATATTTTTTAATTAATTTTATCACTTTTAAATATTGTCGTGTTCGAGAATACGGACTATTTACGATTAAATATTTTAATACGTCGTGCCCTCGGGCACGGGAATTTACTAGTATATGATAATATTAAGTGATGAATGCACTCAATAGGAATCTAAATATCGTAGGAACCGCCGACACGATAACGAAATTGTTACTGTATTTGGTAAATCATCGACACAGTATTAAAAATTATTACTGTGTTCGTAAATTCACAAACCAGTACCGAACAGTCGAACACAATATCGAAAATTTTACTGTGTTCATGAGATCAACGGTCGAGATTGATTCTTACGATATTTAGGTTTTCATTTGAGCGGCTAGCTATTGAGTGATATGATAATGTTCACAATCTGAATACGAGATAATGAGTAATATTGATTCTCAGGGTTCTGCTATATGGAAAGGTTGGATCTGCAACCTTCAGTTCGTTTGTTTCCACAATCTTGCCCTCCACATGAGGATTCTTCAATTTCACAAACTTCCTCATCATTCAATGACTCCTGCATACATTCCTCTCCTCTTGAAGCTTCTCTATAACAACCATTACTTCACTATTAGAGCCTACATTCAGGAATAAAGAGATTACAGCTTGGATTGTGAATACAATATGTACCGATATGGTGATACGATCGTATCACCCCACTTAAACGAATAATATCGCTGATATTACCGATATTTTCCATCAACATACCCCTATACGATATTTTACCTATTTAATTATTTTACATCAATCAAATAAAACACATCACATCTCCTTCTATCCCAAATTAAAGGACACATCTATGGTGCAGACGGGTGGTTTGTCTGCAACTGCGAACGCCTACGACTGAATTGTAAAAATTTATGATCAAATTGTAACAATCTACGATCAAATGATAAAATTCTATGTACCATCAAACAGTCGCCAAATTTTAAATATGGCACACGGTTTTCACAAAACCACTTGATTTGATATTATCCAATTTTATAACTTATGACATAATGGTACATTATTTACTATTTGGTCGTAAATTATTACCATTTGGTCGTATATTATTACGATTTGGTCGTATATTATTACGATTTGGTCGTAACAGTTCCCATACGGACGTCCGCACTATAGACGGTTCCCAAATTAAAACCTACTTCTCTCTTCTCTGTCCTCCCACATCACATCACATCTTTAATGAAGGAATGTATTTTCATTTTTAATTGTCAAATTAAATCCATAAATATCACCATCTGTAGTATAAATGAGTTTTTGAGATGAATAGTAATGAATAGTGCCATTCATCTACATCATTCATTTGATCTTGATCCAATGGCTGGAGAAACGGAAAAAAAAAAAAAAAAGGACACTAGACATATACCCTGCAGGGCCTGCACACACATACACTGCCGCCCATACACAGTGCCATGCAGGGAATTGTCGGCCCCATTTGGAGGGTACAATTGCCTGTTTTGCCCAATTAACTTCTATGTAAATTGATTTAATCCACTAATTAAATAATGTTAAGATATTAACTATTAATTAAATTTAAATTTAACTATTAATTAAAATTAAAAGTATAAATTTAAATATAAAATTTTATTATATTTAAAAAACTTTTAATTAAAAATATATAAAATATATTTAAAAAGTTTTTTTTTTAATTTTATAGTGTGCCCTTGGGCACGGGCTTACCCTAGTATCTAATATCATCTATAGTAACAATTCACCAAAAATCAGTACATATTTGATTCCTGATCCAAGCCTAACTGTAGGAGTATAGTGAAATAGTTCATGAAAACAGAACTTGCACTGCCAACCAGTTGAGTATACGTTTTTGATATGTGCTGGAACTCACTGAGCCCTGGACCTGGGTAGGATACCCGGCCAAGCTGCTAAGGTATAAGCAAGATGGTGAAGTGCAAAACTGCTGTCTTATACGAGGGTTTAAACAATGGGTCCAAATGTCAATAAACCTGTGAGTCCCGAAGGAACTAAGTTATGTCATAAGAGCATTCAGAGCATTTCATAACATTCTTCTGAAAGCGAAGTGTCCTTCCACCCATAAAATTATCCTTCTAGACAAGGATTCTAAGGTAACGAGCAAAAGATGTTCGAGAGAGGGTCATTACTTTTGTACAGAGAAGGCAGCTGAATTCTGTACAAGAGATGTACCAGAACGGGAAATACTCAAGTAACTTACTCTGGATCTATAAGTAACCCTCTAATAAATCCCCCGAGACATTCAAGCACTTGTCTTGAATAAAAACCAAAAAGATGGGCAAAACTCACTGGCCTTTCAATTTGAAGTTTACTATTACTAAGACATACCAGAATTTAGAGTAATCCATCACAATATCTTTATTTAGGACACAAGTAAAAGTCAGCTGCAGAGTAACATATAATCAAGAGAAGGAAAAAAGTTGAGAAAAAATTACAACCTTTCAAGAGTCGTTCTTGCAAGATTATATTTTCTGCATTCCACGTTGCTCTCCTTGCCTTCTTTTCGTCTGTAGGGTGGTACCCTGTGATTGCCCGCCATTTCCTACTAGGGGATGGTGGTCTTTTCAGCTTCCAGCAACCTTCTTACTCCTGATAGTTCCAAGAATCGTGTGATTAATTTAATATGAGAAGGCAACTTAACAAACTTCAAAAATGCAGCTATGTATACCGACAAGGTAGGGAAACAGGAAAGGAGCATATTGGTATTTTTCTAGAGCACTATATTTCTTTGATAGTATTGAGTCTTGAAGTAACAATACTAGAACTGTTACACAGAAGAATGATACCGTTTGTACTTGACCCTATTTTGAACATCGTGGAACAAGAAATGTGGTAAGATAAATAAATAAAGGATTCAGAGGTTCAACATTCACCATTCCCAGCAACACCAGATATCACCACACCTTAACAAAATTAAAGTTCTTGAAACTAAAAGAGAGCAAAACATTAAAGAAAGGATGACACTCAGTGATTATTGTGGTTATAGAAGTCCTGTTAGAAGACAAAAACCCCAAAACAAAGGGAGGACACCAAAATGCCGTTTAATGTTTCTATGTCCTTGACATTAAAGGTATAATGCCTACTTCAACTAAACGAAAACATAGGAAAGAGCCTAGTAATCAGGGCTAAGTGATAAAAGCGAGTGAAAGTTTAACTAATCCTGTCAGTTCGAAAGGTGAAAAAGTACAATAAAAGCAAGGGTAAAGGTACCAGTGCAAACTCTGATCCCAACTCCAATAAGTTAGAATGGCAGCAAAAACAGCTCCTCAGCTTTTTTGTTGCATTTATAATAGCAACAAGTCTTATCTGTTCAGCTATATTGGAAAGCCACATCACGTAACAAGATCCAACTCATCACGACTGGGAGGAACAACATCCAATCTCATCATACTCATATATAGATCAGGAATTGGTGTCCCAGCTTGAACGCACAGCTCGACAACAGCCGGAGCCTTCCCATAGTACCTCTTAAGATTGTTCGCCAGTGGAGGTCCACATAAGTCTCTGACATGCCAAACATAATTTGGGCCCACAAGATCATCAATCGTTGCTTCTTGCCATGCATGCAACCCATTTCTAGACTGGTGTTTCGAAGCCTTACACATCCTCACCTTGTGTCCTTTCGGGCCCACCTGAACTTCAGGACAATATCCACAAGTATGCACTTTATACTTCTCCATGATCTTCTTGGCCCCTGATATCATCTCAAACCATGATTCCAATGTCATGGTGCTTATATCTCTCAAACTCTTCCCCTCCCAATATTGCAGTTGAGGATTAATAACATGATCTAAAACTGGTCCACTTTCCAGATTTTCATCTTTTGTCCCAGGTTCAGATTCTAAATCAGCTTTGGTATCTATGGGACCCAAGTAACTCTTGTCTTTGTCTTTCTTCTTTTCATTTTTTTCCGTCAAGGATTCAAAGTCTACAATCCTACCTTCTATACTATACACTGGCTTGGTTCTTCTCCTTGTAGGATAGTTTTTGAGATCCAGTCCGGCTTGTATGCAGAGCTCCAAAATGGCAGGAATTTGTCGAACAATACGCCTTTCATTGTGTCCTACTCTAGGTTTTCCAACACGATCATAGAGATGGAAAGACTTGGGAAAATAAACAATGTCTTGGACTCCTCCTCTTCTCCAAATGTGCATAGCACTTCGCAAACCACTCTTTGGACCAGTGCAAGTCCTGATTTCATGGCCTACATGTGCAATGTGAACTTCAAAGCAGTACCTGTAAACCGGACCATTATAGGGGAGAAGGATATAAGATATATCAAATATGCCACACACATTTTCGAAGTTAGTTTATCTTCCCATGTTCTTTAATTTTCTTTTCAACAAGAAAGTGACATTTTATTGATAGAGAGAAAGAATGTAAAAAGTCGGAAAAGATATTCTCAGGATCAATGATAGTGGAAAGATGTACTCAAGAGGCAAAAAAGAAGAACCCAAAACCTACAAACGAAATGCAACCTTCCAGTGATCCAATCTCTTGCCAAATCACTCAACTCGCTGAGCATAGCCAATTATTTAGCCCAAAGAGAGGCCAACAATACAACAAGTTCCTCTTTATCTGCCCATGTTCTCTAATTTAGGTTATAACTACCTCTACTTTCTAAACAACAAAACAGGAAAATATTTCAATTATCCCAATCCCTTCCGGTGACCTATGCACATTAATTTTATCCACCCAAAGGAAACGCACATAAACTCTTCAACACAGATCATAATTACGCATCAAATTATTATTTGGCATGTTTAGTTGTTAAATTGAACGAGTAAATTTCTGTACCACAGAATCGGATGCGAAGCCTATCAAATGATTTTGTATGCAGGATTGAAATGCGGAAACCGAGTAATTAGATGGAATGCCTACGCATAGGAAAACCAGGCTAAACAATCTAAAGATGACAATCTGAATTCAAGGCTTCAAGCACAAACTTGGTTGCGGTAAGTTGAGTCATCATGATTATTGAACAACAAGCATCTCTTGTTGAACCAAGACATGTTTGTACCATGAACAAAATATGTGAGTACGATATCATAAGTCTTAGGGTTACTTTCAATGGATTTGGTCATGATGAAACTTGCTTTTTACCTATCACTCTAGAGTGACATAAAGCTATATAGAAGGAAACATAATTGTCTTTCTTCATTTATTTTTCTTATTCCTTTTCTTTTTCTTGATATAGGGCTTGATCTGCATGGCTGTCTCCATAGACACTTTCTAGTTAATAATAGTCTATCCAACATGTAGACTTCCTCAAAGCTCTCGTTACAAATCAACTAGAGTAAGTAAACGTTTGTCCAAATTACTTGGAGTTTACTATATGAATCCTTTTCTGACATTTTGTTTGATCCAATGCCAAGTCATTACACACGCCACATTGATTCACATCCTCTTTTATTGTTGATGTCGACTTTGGTTTTGATCTTCCCAATAGTTACTACCTCGATGAGGTAATTATTGTTCAACTTTTCTTTTGGGATTGCTTTTTCAAACAATGAGTCTTCTTCTTCTTCTTCTTCTTCTTCTTCTTCTTCTTCTTCTTCTTCTTCTTCTCTTCTTATTTTCTCTTATTATCTCTTCTTTTTTCTGCAGTCTGCTCGCTGCTCTTATTCTTCTTTTTCTTTCTGCATTTTTTTTTGGCTGTCAGTCTGCTTCTCTTATTCTTGTCTGTTATTCTCTCTTTTTTTTTTTTGGTTAGTGAGTAATTATGGCTTCAAGTTCAGCCAGAGATCCGGGATGGAATTATTGTTCTACGGTTGATCCTACCGGCAAAAATAAGAACAAGCTTCAATGTATTTTTTGCACGAAGGT
Organism: Lobelia cardinalis; assembly: GCA_028566635.1. NCBI lineage: Eukaryota > Viridiplantae > Streptophyta > Magnoliopsida > Asterales > Campanulaceae > Lobelia > Lobelia cardinalis. The sequence goes on along the minus strand of JAOWAN010000005.1, from coordinate 4,406,438 downwards.
GCTGAATGGCGGAATACATCAACTTAAACAACATTTGGTTGGAGGGCATCGGAATGCTAGTGAGTGCAAGAAGTGTCCTAGCCATTTTAAGGAAGAATTGAGGCAATATATGATTTAAAAAATCAGCACTAAAGCTGAAATCTTGGCCGAAAAAAACTCGGAACGGGATAATGTGTGTTTGGAAGGTGAGTTGCCTGAATTTGAAGTGACAAGCAAATTTCAAACTCCAAGTAGTCAGGCTTCACACCCTTCTTCTATTCCTGAAATGCCACCACCGAGTAACACTACGAGAAAAGGGGCCATTGATCTTTATTTCTCTCCAAATCCTGAACTAGCTGCCCAAAAAAAGAAGAAGAAGCTTGAAGAAGAAGATAATGCCGCAAAGAAGCAATTGAGGGATAGTTGACAGGGGAGCCGGATGGATGTACGATGCCGGAATTGCTTTTAATGCAGTGAATTACAAGAGCTTTCATGCTATGGTTGAAGCAATTGAGCAATATGGCCCGGGCATGAAACCACCGAGCTTTCACGAGGTGAGGGTTCCCTTGTTCATTAAATCAATAGATGGTTCGGATTATTCCAAAACAAGGGAAAAAATGTTTGAGCTCCTAAGTAAGAAAGTGGAGATGGTTGGAAAAGACTATGTTGTTCAAGTTGTCACGGATAGTGCTTCGAACAACAAGCTAGCCGGTATGTATTTGGTTTCAATATTATTCAAGTACATTTTTTTAAGTGTTAAATGTCAAGTGTTTACTTTTAATTAAGACGAACATATTTCTTTTCTATACAAAAGGTGACTTATTGATGGCCAAGTATCCTCATCTTTATTGGACCCCATGTGCAGCTCATTGCTTGGATTTGATACTTGAAGATATCTTTAAAAAGCCACTTTTGAAGAAAACCCTTCACAAAGCCATGAAAGTGAATTCTGTCATTTATAGTCGGTCGGGAGTTGTGAACATGATGAGGAAGCATACTAACAAAGAGATTCTAAGGCCGGCAAAAACTCATTTTGCTACTGCTCCAATCACACTTTCAAGGCTTCATGAATTGAAAGCCAACTTGCGGACCATGTTTGTGTCAGAAGATTGGAACAAAAGTAAGTGGGCAAAAGAGTTGGGGGGCAAACAAGCCAAAGAGACATATTTTGTTTGCGCTTAAGGTGACTTGCCCACTTATTAGAGTTCTTCAGATAGTTGATGGCGAGAGAAGGCCTGCTATGGGGTATATTTATGAGGCTAAGGAAGCAATTGCTAAATCTTTTAAAGGTGATGAGGCCAAGTATAAAGAGATCTTTGAAATCATAGATGCAAGATGGAATATCCTGTTACATCAACCACTACGTGCAGCCAGAGATTGCTTTTGTTAATTCGATTTGAAGGCTGATATAAAATTGGGCTTCTGCCTGGCCTATAATAAGTCCTTCTTTGCCACTTTCAAAAAGAGTTAGATGCTTCACTCAGGTTCTGGCTAGGTAGCCTTACTCGAGAATGAGAGAAAAGAGGACTTGCCCTAGTTTTAGGTTAGTGATGTCGATACTCAACTCGACAAGATTTTACCTACCCAATAGTGAAATCCTGCAAATAAAGCAAAAACGGATGTCCCCTTCCTAACAGTTGCACCTTTACTGGGAAACCCACTCTATTTGGTTAAAGAATCCTGAATTCTTTTACAAGAATGAAAAAATTGAAGAGGATCAAGAAATTCATGATGGACTGAACTCGTGCATTGAAAGCCTTGTACCAGATGCTGCCTTACAAGATAAAATCAGTGAGGAGCTATCAATTTATACGAAAGTCGAGGGTCTCTTTGGTAGGACTATGGCGATCAGACAAAGAGATACAAGAGCACCAGGTTAGTGTTTAATTACTAACTGTCTCTAAGTATCTTCTATAATTTAACTTCTACTGCAATATCCATACTAATAACTAAACTAATGGGAACATATTACAGCTGATTGGTGGGGCGCATATGATAGTTCAACTCCTACTCTTCAAAAGTTCGCCATTAAAGTTCTTAGTTTGACATGCAGCTCGTCCGGATGCGAGCGGAATTGGAGTTTTTTTTAGCATGTAAGTGATATAAAGTTCACTTACATATTGATATAAAGTTCTTGTTTTAATCTAATTTGTTGAAAAATAAAAATTTTGCAGCTTCATAGCAAGAAGCGGAATAGGTTAACTCAATCTCTCTTGAACGATCTAGTATTCGTGAAATACAATAGAGCGTTGAAACGTAGATACAATGTACGGGACACAATTGATCCCATTTTACTTGATGAAGTTGATGACAGCAACGAATGGTTGACTGGAAATGTGGAGGATGAGGATGATGAGCTGATCTTCGAAGATGAATCGATGACATGGAATTCGGTTGCCAGAGCTGCTGGAGTTGGAGAGTCAACTCATCTTACGCAATCGACTCCAAGAAACTTGAGGCCGGGGACTTCTACATCTCATCTTCACCTTGTAGATGAAGAAGATGGAGATAGAGATGATGAGGATGATGAGACCGAATTTAAAAAGAACGATGAAGCATATGTGGAAGAAGATGGTGATGATGTATTTGAAGATGATGATTGATATTAGAATCCTAGGATTGAGATTTATTGCCCTTTTGTTTGAACTTTGACTTATATTTATGCTTGTTTAGACTGATTTCGTGATTGATTGCATGTTTAGAACATCTTTTTTCTATTTATGACTAATAGTGTTGTTTTAATTCACTACTTGAACTTAATTTATTGCTTATGCCGATGTTGTGTTACTTGTGTATGATTATATTGATTTTTTAGTAAATTTTAGGCATTTTTGTGCGCCTTGTCGCTCGGGCGCGCGCCCGCCTTGCGCCTTGCTCCTAGGCTCCGGGCACACCTTTTACGCCCTGGGTTTTTAATAACTATGCTCTCATCTTAAAGTTTCATAACGCTGAGCTCTCAAGCCTAACCGAGCTGACTAATGAACAATTCCTATGCCTCATTATACAACATTTAGGATTGCTTGCAGAAGAACATTTTCTACTTCGAGTATATGCTAGACTCTTCAAATGGAAAACAGGCACAAATGAACAAGTAGTACTCCTCATGCAGCATTTCAAACAAATAGCTGCATGACATATCTATAATATATGTTCCTTCCACACACTAATAGCCATCTTTCAGTTCTACAGAAACAGCCTCAGTTAGTTTCTCTTATGACAGAATAGTGCTTTTATAAACTCCATGTAGTTAACATGACAAAATAGCTATAGGTAATGTGATTAGTGTTTTAATCTCTCAATGTAGTATCAGGATGATGTAAATCTAAGAACTGAAAAACGACTAACTCCAGCTATTAGGAATGCCTACATTATAAAGGAATAGGATGAAACTGAAACACCATCTGAGAATGGTAGAATCTCCTCGAACCGCCCCAATGTCAGGGCAATCCTACTTACAGAGCTTCACAGTTAATTAGTTAATCTTTAAACTAGTTGGCATCATACAAATAAAAACTGACGAACTTGGGGATAAAATGAGTTATGAGCACACCTCACAGGAAACATATAACAGTAAGGGGATAAAATACAGTACCTGCAGCGTTGGACCGGAATGGCGCGAACGAGTTTCGACAAACCGAATAGGAGAGATTCTCGAGCTCGATAGACACGATGGGCCACGTCAACCAGGTCAGGAACGAGTAGGCCGTTGTCTGGTGCTTCTTGGAGCATTTGACACGGCTGTGCCTTTCGAGCTTCCCGCTCTTCCTTAGCTCTACGAATCAGAACTTTCATCGGAGTCGGGTACGGTTTCCTCTCCGACTTGGACCGACGGGGTTTCGGTATGTCCGAATACAAGGAACTGGGGTCGTCGTCGGCCCCTTCTGAGTCTGACGTTAGGGTTCCGAAGGGAGCAAAATGGAAGCTTGGACTGAATTGAGATTTGATACGCTTCGAATCATGGAAGATTGATGATAATGTTCTCGTCTGCATTTGGGGAAATAACAAATCGAGAGCTCTGCTTTCCTTCAAAATTTTCCCGCTAAGAAATAGTTGTAGATGAACTGATGATCAGATATGAGTTTCGCGGAGAGAATTCAAATGCGTGCGTCCGCGGTGCGCCCGACCCGGTAGAGCGTAATGTGGGCCTGATACAAATGGACCTTGCAGTTTGTTTCTTTATAAGAACTATGGGCGTAAGTTCAAAACCGCCCAAACCTACTATCGAATTTGGTTGGATATAGTTATATAAGGGAACCAATTGTTAAGGGAACTAACTAAATTACTAAAATACCTATTTATATACTTATTTTTTTCATTTCATTCAAACAACCCAATTCTCCCTCTTCCTCTCTCTCGCTCTCTCTTTTCGGACGCTCCCTCTTCCTCTCTCTCTCTCTCTCTCTCTCTCCGGACGCTCTCGTGTGAGATTACACGAGACACATCTCGTGTGAAATTACACGAGATGCATCTCGTGTGAGTTTACACGAGATGTATCTCATGTGATCTTACACGAGACGGGCAAAGGCAGCGTTGGAATTATTTAGTTCCCTATATATAACGTTCCCTGTATATAGTATTTGCCAATTTGGTTTGATTTAATTTGGGCAAAATGTACCTTTTGGTCACTGACCTATGATCCAGTATTTTTTTTTAGTCCTTATCCTTTAAAAGTACTCCATATCATCCTTAATGTTTTAAAAATTACCTCATTTGGTCCCTCCTCCAATTTTGATCAATTTGACTGATAATTAATCCTTAAATAACGCTGAATTGACAATATTTGAAGGACAAAATAGTAATATTAACATTTTATTATATTTTCACTTACCCTATTTTATTTACACTGATTAAAAAAAATCAAGCAACTCTCTCCCTTCACCTCTTCACCCCCATCCTCCCATTCTCCATCCCGACTGTCGCTTCCCTCTCCTCGTTCGTCTGGTTCTTCACCCCCGTCCACCATCTCCGATCTTCCCTCACTACTCTCTTTCTATCGATCTTCCCTCACCACTCCCTTTCTCTCCGATCTGCCCTCACCACTCCCTTCCCCCCTCTCGTTCCTTATCTTTCTCTCACCATAAATCAAGACCCCAAATGGCGGAAGACCACAAGTCCAAAGCCCTCTTCCAGCCGTCATCCCCTATTCCCCATTATCAAGAAACTCAAGCAGTCACTAAACAGAAGGAGGAATCTTCTTCGGTGTTCAGATCGGAGGAGAGAGAGGGTGGAGGTTGGTACCCAGAGCGATAATGACGACGGCGAAAGTTGACGGCAGGACAGGGCGGGATGGGAGTGGTGACTTTTGGCAGCAATGGTGACGGCGACTCCCACGCCCCATCACCCACACCTACTCCCTCCCTTCCCATACGCCCCGCTACACGATCTGCATTATCTTCGCCGACTTTACCATCACGGGGTCCCCACCATTTCCACCTTCATCTACGCCTCTATTACCGTCTCTACCGACTCCATCATCGATCCGTTTTTTTTATAAATAATCTCTCTCTCTCTCTCTCTCTCTCTCTCTCTCACTCTCTCTCTCTCTCTCTCTCTCTCTCT
>JAOWAN010000005.1:4350540-4374064 GCA_028566635.1 Lobelia cardinalis | reverse complement strand
CCCCATTTGATCTCTACTTTAATTAGGGAAAATACTCCTACTTTGTCAGTCAACTCAGTCAAAGTAGGAGTAGGGATTAAATGGGGTAATTTTTAAAATACTCAAGGATGATATGTGGTAAGTTTAAAGGATAGAGACTAAAAGGTATATTGGGTCAAAGGTTAGAGACCAAATGGGGTATTTTCCCGCACCGGCAGCAATGGAAAAATTTGAGATTTTTTAGTAGGGGTATTCTTGGTATTAAGGTGGCGGTACCGAAAAATTTAGGGACCACGTCTACCGATAGCCCCCAATAAATAGCTGATGGAGGCCCAGAATAGTTCTACAAGGCTACAAGCCCACAGGCCACAACAACCCGAACCGAAACCCCCCTTACCCCAACACACACACACACAACAAAACCGGACCTTTGAAATTCAGGCGCGCGCAAATACGGTCGCTCGCATCGCAGTAGTCTCTCCAAGTTAATGAAGAGAGAGATGAGTAAACTTGGTGGAAAGCGGTTCTCTTCCCCTCTGCAATGGCGCTCGAGTCATTATCATAATTCAGGTTGGAGTTCTTTCGCTCTCTGTATCTGTTTGTGCGCATGGAGTAGATTAAATGTTAGTGTATCCTCAGAATGAAATTGTTAATGTCTGTAGATTTTCTAAATTAATAATTCAATTCTGATGCCCTCTAAATGTGATTTGCCATCAGCACGACCTCAACGTATTCGCTTGCTATGTTCATCTTGCACTGATTTTCTGTTTTTATCATGATTTGAGAACATTATTAATTGATGAATTTATTTTCCAGTGGAAAATGTTTTGTCTTAGGATTTAGGAACATTAGTCTCTGCTTAGTGTGATTCACCTTTATGGGACAAACCTTTTTCAGATCTTCAAATGCTCTCCAACGCTCTTGAAGCGTGTAAGCTTTCCCCTGATCTAGGAGCTGCAAATCAAGTGCACGCTAGAATAATTAAGCTTTCGTATGCAGCGTGCCCATCTCTAGTCTCTATGCTGGTATCAGTGTACAATTCTTGCTACTGTACCAGTCTTGCTCGCCAACTGCTCGACGATATTCCCTGTCGGGATTTTGATGTGGTTTCTTCCAATATGATTATTGCAAGCTTTATGAAGGTGGGAGAAATTGAGACTGCCAAGCGGGTTTTTCGTGAAATTCCCACACGAGATCTGGTCTCGTGGAACTCAATGATTGGCGGATGCGTTAAAAATGCACACTGGGAGGAGGCGCTCAAAATTTTCAGAAAGATGTTGAGTTCATATGTTGAACCAGATGGATTTACGTTCGCATCCATTATTACTGGATGTGCGCGAGTTGGATCTCTCGATCAAGCTAAGTGGATACATGGCTTAGTGACTGAGAAAAGGATAAAGCTCAATTATATTCTATGTTCTTCACTAGTGAACATGTACTCGAAATGTGGAAGCATTGAAATTGCAAAAGCAGTTTTCGACACTGCCCAAAAGGATGATGTTTCTGTTTGGAATGCAATGATTAATGGGCTAGCAATGCACGGACTTGGCCTGGACGCAATTGCCACATTTTCACTGATGGAGGTGGAAAAGATTTCTCCTGATTCAATTACCTTTGTTGGACTCTTAAAAGCATGTAGTCATTGTGGGTTAGTTGAACAGGGTCGCGAGTATTTCAATCTAATGAGAAGGCGTTACCTGATTTATCCACAACTTGAGCATTACGGATTGATGGTCGATCTGTTTGGCCGAGCTGGCCTCTTGGACGAAGCTCATGGGGTTATCAAGGGAATGCCAATGAGTCCAGATGTTGTTATATGGAGGGCTTTTCTTAGTGCATGTAGAACACACAAAAATCCTGAGTTGGCTGAAATTGCAGTTGGCAAAATATCACATCTTGAAAGTGGAGATTATGTGCTGCTATCTAATACGTATTGCTCTGTGAGCAAATGGGATATTTCTGAGGAAGTGAGACACACGATGAAAAAGAAGGGAGTTCGTAAAAGCAGTGGAAAGAGTTGGATTGAATTTGGTGGATTTGTTCACCAATTCAAGGCAGGCGACCGCTCACATTTTGAAACAGAAGCAATTTACAGGGTGTTGGAGCGTTTATTCTGCTGCATCAGAAAGGAGGGATTTGTTCCTTTGACAGATTTGGTTTTAATGGACATAACTGAAGAGGAAAAGGAAGGTAATCTAAATTATCACAGTGAAAAGTTGGCATTGGCCTTCGGGATCCTTAAATCAAGCCCTGGAACTGAAATTCGGATTTCAAAGAACCTTCGGACCTGTCTTGACTGCCATTGTTGGATGAAGATGGTATCTAGATTATTAAGGAGGGTGATAATTATGAGGGACCGAATCCGCTTTCATCGGTTTGAAAATGGCCTCTGTAGTTGTCGAGACTACTGGTAGTCTAATTATAAGTTCACCCGGTATAGATCTGGTTTTGTGGATGTTAGAAACTTATACATCCAATGTAGATCCAATTGCTAAATCAGATGAACGTCAGCATACTGAGCTTTGAAGAATGAATTTAGTAGAATAACGGGGCTGTGTGGAGTTAGTCTGCATCTGGAGATATTAAGGTCTGAAATTTGACGAGGAATTTGGAAACTGTGAGTGGTTTAGCAACACTTTGGCTTATCACTTTAAACTTGCTGATTTTCTGGAAAAGTCGCTTCAAATACGATGAAAATATATTTCTCTGAATTTGATCACCCTCCTTCTAAACCTTATTACTTGTTGTAGTTGTGGTTTAGTGCTATACGCGTGTAGTTTGGACTTGCATCTCGAGGAAACAGCGCTGTTGAAGTAAGTATTCATGCCGATGATACATTGAGTTTCTTACACAAGTGAATTCAGTTGATTCTAGTTTGTTTTCATCGTTTTTAGCTGCTAATCGCAAACAATAAATCTAGAGATGTTTTATAAATGTATATGTTCATGTAGGTGTTTTCATGGATGAACTTGAAAGTTGACATCTGCTCCACCTTCATGTGATTAGTATCTGACTTCTATTTACAGCAGAGATCTTTCGGTGAAGGTATATCAGAAATTGATGATGTGTCCTTTTTAGTGATTATTTTATAAAAAAGGATCTCAAAATCCCTCTGAAATTCTTCTGAACATTATTAGGAAGTCTTCTTCGTTATTCAGTACTCCGCGTTTCCATTCGCTTATACATAGGCATGAACGATATCATACCTTTTGACGTCTAACAACTTACATGCTTATTTATGGATATTATCATCTCCAAGCAGGTTGGGGTAGCCAAAAAGATGGTGGGTGAATTTTGGGTAATGTAGCAAATACATTCAATGGAAGTCTATGAATTAGCTATCTTGGATTGGAACCAATTTCATTTTCCCTCCATAAAGTTCTGGAAGCTGGTTTTCATCAATGTCATCAAGCAGTGTTGATTTCACTTTTTTGTTTTCCACAAATATTACCTGTAATTGATTATAGGATAACGTCAGTCTAATAATAGTAGTCTTGTACTATAAGGAAAAGAGAAAAAATCTTGAAAGGGCATAAACATAATAGCAAGCAATTTTTCATAAAGGCACTAGAGACGTGAGAACCTTACCTTCTCTTTGGTAGAGTTAGTAATAAGGGGATAAACTATCTTCCACACTGTCATAAATAAAGTGGGAACATGGATGACAAACAATTTCCTGAGCCTTTCTGGATAGTAGTCCTGGCATTACATCGAGGGTTGAGTTAGTGTTAATTTTATACTACTATGATACTTTCAATATTAGGTAGCACCTGAAAGCATCTTCTGCGCTTTGTACATATAATAACAAAGAGTACTTTAGAGATGCAGTTCTGTTTAAATATATTTTTGGTTCATATATATGTTCTCTTTGGCTCTCAGAAATTGCTAGGGAGAGAAAAATGAATATGGAAAGAAAACTAGTTGGTTTAAAAACTTGTTATGGTTTTGTCACACTTAATTAGCAGCATACTTAAAATGTGATTAAATATTTACAATTAAGGGCTTTGACTACGGTTAATTTGTTGCCTTCAATTTAACATAATTAATAAAGGTTTTTATAGCACAAAACTAATGTTGTGAAATTCTTTTCCATTTTCCTTTCTCTTTTCATGTGCCCTCTGGAAATCTTAAGTAGATCGATAATGCAGTATGAGGAGTCCACATACACGCACAAAAAAAAAGAGGAAAAAGAAAGAGAGAGAAAAAAAATTGAAAAAAAAAATTACAAAGAAGAAAAGAAAGAGGAACATAGTAAGGTTTTGAAGAGTAAACCTGCAAAATGAATAAAGCTTCGATGTATCCGCGTACATCACTATTTGAAACTCCCCATCCTTCAAGATCTGCAAGTGCTACAAACTTTTCGTGTCCAGTAGGCATCCTGATAAAAACATGGTTGTGCTGTTAAAGGTAGTCGGATGCAGCAATATGCGTCTATCCATTAGTTTGGATTAACTTAAATAAGAATTAAACATCACATGCTCTTAAACTTCATGAGAAATTGAGGTGGAGAGGGTGCGAAGTGGTTAACATGAAGTTGAAGGAAGAGGGTACCGTGAACATAATTTGTCTATAGTGAATACAACTGCCCCTGTAATGCAAGAGAATTAGTCATCTACATAATTCTTCCTCCCTCCTCTCTCTCTCTCTCTCTCTCTCTCTCTCTCTCTCTCTCTCTCTCTTTTATTGAGTAACTTTGAACATATTGTAGATGTAACTTGTAAGAACATACGTTTGAACTCATCAAGGCCTCCTTTTTTGTTTGGAAAATGTCTGCTGCCAAACAGGAGTATAATAGGGCATCCACTTTTATCAGATCCTTGCATAAAAATCTTGTTTTGTGCTAATTCATTTGGGATCTCAGATACAGAAATGAAACCATTTGGAACAAATGTTCTTCTCCATTTCAGAAATTTCAAAAACATATCAGAAGCTTTCTCAATGTCCATATTACGTGCACGAAGAAACCTTCTTATCATCAAGTCATCAAATTCCTGCAATCCAGTCAATATATTTAATACAATAGGGAATTGGTAATACATTACAATTAAGGTAATCAATTCTCTTGTTCTCTTAGTATTTTAGTTATTATTAAGATTCGCTCAGAAGTTACTAGTGTAAAGTGTAAATAATATTGACAAGAGAAGAGGACACCATAAATGATTTCCAATCATGATAATGCTTCTGAAGTATGTCATAGGACCCTTCTTCTGAACATGGGATTTCTTTCTCCAACTTTAAGTTTCTGACTCACTTTCGGAACATTTAAATACAATGATTCCATTTTGATTATTAGGGTATTACATTTTCTCGTATTACAGAGTACAGTTCAGTATATTAAGTGGGAAATATTGGAAATATTTATCGTAAATTATAGTAGTCTCCAGTAATTACATACTGCTACTTCTTTACTCTTACTCTATAACTTTGAAGTGAAGTGGGGATTCTGGACTAGCAAAACGTGTAATACTACCCATTGGAAGATCTTACTTGTGTGTACGTTTATCGTAATGAATATAAGGTAGAACCATCAATTTTGGTCTTGCCTATGAAGTAACAGAAGTTTGTTGTTTGCCGTTTCCTTGGATGAGGGAGAGAGGGAGGGAGAGAGAGAGATACCTTGGATGAGGGATCTTTCTTTTCAACAAGGGCTCTCATAACAGCTACTTTCTTTGGCTCCTCTGCTTCCATGTTTCTTCCATGTTTACACCGTATAGTGCTCTTTGCTTTCTCTGCATCTTTCATACTGTTTCTTTACTAAACCTGCTCTCTCTATCTCTTGCTCTCTGGTTGAGCTAAAGGTGATCGAGATGCAAATATGGGACGAATAAATTACTTAATATGCATTGCCTGATAATGATATTGACATAGTAGTTTGACTGGTCATTTACAACTCATACTTATAAGACCCCTACACTCTTTGGTGGTGTATGATGTTTAATTATCTTGCTTCTTTGTTACTTACTGTATCACCTTTGTTTATGTGAACCTGAACCTGAACCTGAACCTGAACCTGAACCTGAACCTGAACCTGAACCTGAACCTGAACCTGAACCTGAACCTGAACCTAAACCTGAACCTGAACCTGAACCTGAACCTGATCATGCAAATATGCACTTGTTTATTTGTTTTGATGGTCCACACATTTTTCTGGTTTATACTTTATAGTTTATACCGTCTCTGTCCTTTAAAAATGTCTTACTTTTCTCTTGAGTTTTGCCCCTTCCTCAGGAGAGTCCCATTTCTATCAAGCTAATGCACTGACTTCCAGAATTTTCTTTTCGTGCATGTGTAGCATGTTGTGTATTATAATAAATGCAATGATTACATACATAGAAGAGAAGAGCTTTTGTTGATGGGGCATGGGCTGTGTTTTGAGTATGGTCCCTTAGAATCATTTCTCTTATTTTAAACTTTTATAGATATAATTTAAATCTAAGTTTTCATTCTTGGTGAGAGTTTTAATATTTAAAATTTGAAATTTTGCTTTTTGTGTGTAATGTATATTTTTTTGTAAAATTTCCTTTTTATGTTAAAAAAAAAGCAGAAAACATGGTTGAAATGTGTCCTTTCTATGCTGGTACACTTCTCGTTATGAGAATTTAGAAATTTCTGGTCGATGAAATAGTTAGCAAGCTTTGTAACGTATTACTTCTAGAGTGAGATCCTCCATGCCCAGCATGATGCCTTCTGCTACGAGTATTACTTATTAGCTTATAGTGTCAATAATTTCACATGGGTCACAGCTAGTTAGATATTAAACATATGACTACGACGCGTGTGTACTCATTATTGTGGTAGGCCTGACCTACATACTGCTGACTTGCAAAAGAAAGTTCTACTGCTGATAGAGGGTTAAAAACTTAAAAATCATTTTAAACTAGAGGTTGAAGAACTGCTGATAACTGGTAACAGACCGTTTAAAACTAGAGTATTACTTTGACCAGCAAACCTTCTTAAACTTACAATATCTCATAAATGATTATCCAGTGCGTTGGGTGATCAGATGCAATCTCACGTGAGCTTGTTCTTGTAAATATTCTTCGATCAGCAACTAAGTGATGGATACAATGGATACTTCTTACTCTTGGCAAACTTTAGATTGCCTATGAACCTATATTATGATTAAGTAGGGTTAATGAAGTCAAGTGGCATGGCCTTAAATGTGTGGCTCATATTTATCCCTTGCAAAAAGTAGGGTTAATGAAGTAAAGTAGGGTTAATGAAGTCAAGTGGCATGGCCTTAAATGTGTGGCTCATATTTATCCTTTGCAAAAAGCAGGGTTAATGAAGTCAAGTGGCATGGCCTAAAAAGGAAAGTGTAACTCTTAAGTGGGACATACGAAAAAGGAAAGTGTAACTCTTCCATTGGGACGAAGGGAGTATATTCTAAATAAATTAAAAATTAAATTATGAAAATGTTGATCATGGCATTTAAAATTCAATAATCATTCTTACAAAATATAGAACATGCTAGTGCAGGTGGTGGTACAGTTATTCGTATAAACTAAATCTCTGGTTAATCATATTGAATTTTACGTAATATTATTGCTGCATAAGCTAAAAGTAGTTATTGTTTCAACTTCTCATCAGCTGACATCGGTGAAAAATCAATTCACAATTTTTTGTATCATGAGATTAACGGAGTGGCTTTTTTGTATCTTGTTGGCAGGCGGAAGGTTTGTAAGTGCCTAACCGATGTTCTCCTGATGGAAAATTTTGCTCTATGAACAAATCACTGATGAGCAATGCTGATATTATGAACAACCTTGGATCTGGGATGATACAGAAATCACCAAAGATCATTAAAGGTCGTGATATCTTTCTGCACTCCGTTTACTGAAGACGCATGTCTTTGTAGCCTATGAGTCGAGGTGTAATCTTGTTACGTGGTCCTGCCTTGGCCTCCATTTGATTGTTGGTGATCTGGGGTCTTCTTGCAACCAGGTATATACACACTCCACTTTTACTTCTTGATACTGTGATATATCATATGCTGAAACTGGATATGCATGGTTCAGTAGATATAGCTCAGCACACAAAAGGCATAGTGAGAAGTCTTTCTTCTTATTCAAAGTCTTATATAGATGATTAACACATTGATGTAATCATGTCTTTTGAAGTGTAACAAGGGACATATATTTAGTGCATGATCATCTTTAAGTAGATTCTGTTAGTCTAAGACGTGGTGGAATAGCTTATTGGCTATCTTGGATGGGGACCAATTTCATTTAGCCTCCATATTTTTTTCTGGATGCTGGCTCTCATCAATGTCTTCTAACAGTGTTGCTTTCTGTGGCTTGTTTTCCACAAATACGATCTGTTGAGGAAGATGCATAGTCAAATATATATGGTAGTTAATTTTAGTCTGATAGTACTGTAATCTTGTGGTCATGGCTTAAAACACGCAAGAATATAAGAAAACTTTAACCTGTGGCCAGCATGGTTTATTAAAATTGAGTGCAATGATATCTTAGCTAGCAAGAAAGAGTTTTTCTTGATGGTGCATGATCAGCGTTATGATTATGGTTTCCTCAAAAAAATTATTTATTTATTTTATTTTTTAGTGCATCACTTCTTATTTTACATTTAAGAATCTCTTCTTTTGACCCCCCCTCCCTGCCCGATACAAGTTGTACTACATGAATAGAAGAAACTTACAAACTAGTTTATCTTCATTCATTTGAGAAAGTGAGATGGAAGGTTGATATCTCTTGAAACTGTGCTCAACTTATGGTTTTGGGAAGAGACGCTTTATATGCATGCAGGTCCTTGAAATTGTGACAAAGCATTGAAACTTGAGATTCCATTAATTTCATGGTAAGAGGCCACATTTGACTTTTGTTGTTTTCAGTCCACTTGACTAAACTTTTGACATATATTTATGCGAATTTACTTGTCTCCAGAATTAAAAAAAATTGTTACACTCTATTTTAATGAAATTAGTAATCGATATGTTCTTTTATTACTTAAAATAATAAGTACAGCAGATGGATTCTTTCATCGGAAATGAAATCCTTCTATCATTCATAGTTATGCTATTCATTTGTACAAAATGTCAAAATTATCTTCGGCAAAGATATGTGCAGACTTCACTTCGAATTTTCCTTTATGAATTGGAGAAGGTGGTTTTAGATGAACTAATTAACATTATTTGATGTGAGGATTACCCAAGTTCCCCCAAAAGGTGCAATGTTTGTGATTTAGCCAATTTATCTTGTTAAGCAGGTCAATTTCTCTTCTAGAATAATACCTGAGGAGGCTTCCATTTTCTCTTGGAACCACAACAGCCGTGGAAGATGGATTCCAAGTTTTGTCTAATATATAAAGAATCAACATGATCTTTGTACCTGCATGCATTTTGTGAAGACGAGTAAACAAAGAACAATGGGTTAAACTGAAATTGTATGGAACCGATATGAGTTGATTGATACTCCTTAGATTAGTTGTGCTCATTTATTTCTATAATTTAAAAGGGCTTGTGAGGAGATTGTATTACTTAATTCTCTCATCTGCTACAGGAGTATTTAGATCATGTAAAATGTCCTCGTTGCTTGGCCCCACGGTCCAAAACCAAGACTCGAACTGCCGGCAACATTTCCGTTAGCGCGTTGTCACAGGGCGGCTACTCGTAGGCACGAGAGGCTCCCACCGTGTGCGTCGCGAAGCCCCACAACAAGGCAACGCCCGACAAGTGCTAAGCAACAACTAGCAAAGAGTGCTTAAAAGGGAAAAATGGTCATTATGCAATATTTATGAATCAAGATTATAATGAAGACAGCAACGCATGCTATATTCATTCTACGAGCTTAAATACAAGCAATCACAATTACAAAAGCTATTACAGGCTTCTTGGTATAAGGAGACGTCTACCCCCCATATAATAGCATATATGACATTTTTTTTTCCTAAAACTGAAAAGAAGCTAAAACTGAAAACTAAAGGCATAGCGTCAAAGATTACATATTTACAAGCAACATTAATAAATGCGTCGTCACAAAATGAAGCTTCGAACTCCAAATGACTCGGGGCCTAAAGTATTGCTGCACGTTGATAGGTCGCGGTGTGCTGCTGCGTCAAGGCCGCTGCACGTCGCGTTTGTTGGAACCAAAAGGCATGGCGTGGCCGTTTGTGAGGAAACGTGCACGCCTGCTGATCGGCATGGCCACGCTGAGGTGCATGTTGGCATGTTACGGGTCACGGTCGGTTGTTGGGCACCCCATGACATCCTCCCCCACTGGATCTGTTGACGCCCTCGGCAACATCTTTGGATAAGTAGCTCTCCACCAGCTTTGGCCAAGACTTCAAGGCCTCACTGCGTTCCCAAGTGTTCTCTTCTGCCAAACCCTTCCATTTCACTAGAAGTTCCTGACGGCGGATCCTTGAGTTCGTTACCCATCGATCATCTATGATGGCTTTAGGCACCTGTTTGTTAACTCGGGTGGGTAAGGGTGCTCGTTGTCGTCTAGAACGAGATGGATCATCATCATCGGGGCAAAAAGGCTTGAGCATACTCACGTGGAAAACCGAGTGAACTCGCCACTTTGAAGGAAGGACAAGTTTGTACGCAACAGAACCAATCTGCTTCACCACTTCAAATCGACCATCATACCGCCGAACTAGACGAGTGTCTTGTCCCTTAAGCGACGACTTTTCCTTTGCAATGATCTTCAACATAACCATATTTCCCACTGCATACTCTATATGTCTCCGATGTTGATCAGCGTACTTCATCATTTGAGAACTCGCTTTCTCTGGCTGAGACCGGGTCGTATCAATGGTTTTCTGCCATTCCTGAGTGAATTGGTATGCTCGAGGAGATTTGCTTGTCGATTCTTTGTCGATCGTGTGCGGCAGCTAGGGTTGTTGACCAGTCACTACTTCGAACGGGTTTAAACCTGTCGCTGATGTTTTCTGAGCATTAAAGCATAGCTGAGCCATGTCCAACAACTTCACCCAACTGGTCTGATGAGTACCCACGAAGTAAAAGATACTCCTCTAACATCTGGTTATACCTATCTGTCTGGCCATCCGACTCGGGGTGGTAACTTGATGTCATGCATAGCTTCAGGCAGTGTACTATGGCAAGTAGCTCTTTCTCATGTGCCACATACCTCTTCATCGCATCCTTCAGTTTCCGACTCTCGAAGGCCACTGGTTGGTTGTCCTGTATCAACACTCCCCAATGGCGTAGTCTGAGGCATCAGTTTGAACTTCAAACTTCTTACTGATGTCAGGCAGACCCAAAACTGTTGCCTTCGCCAAGGCCTCTTTCAGTTGATCGAACGCCGCATGACAGTCGGTCGCCCAGTCCCACTTTGCCCCTTTCTTCAACATTTCTGTTAAAGGTAAGGCAATTTTGGAGTAGTCCCGCACAAACTTCCGATAGTAATTCGTCAAACCCAAGAAAGAGTGTACTCCGGTAACATCCACCGGCGCCTTCCAGGATTTGAGAGCCTCAACCTTTTTCGGATCCATCTCAATGCGACCTTCCCCAATAATGTGTCCTAGGAACGGGATCTTTCTTTGGGCAAAGTAACATTTCGACAATTTGATGTAGAGTTCATATTCCCGCAGCCGAGACAGTACTTTTCAAAGTGAGTCTCATGTTCCTCGTCCGTTTCGCTAAAGATTATGATGTCGTTGAGGTATACCACTACGAAGTCATCAAGGTAATCCTTTAGAACTTGATTCATGAGAGTAGCGAAAGTAGCTGGTGCGTTGGTCAACCTAAAGGGCATCACCCGGAACTCAAAAGCTCCATATCTTGTCACGCATGTCGTCTTATACTCATCACCTACAGCTATCCGTACTTGCCGGTATCCAGAGCGTAATTCCAACTTCGAGAAAACTCGTCCCCTACTTAGTTGATCGAAACAGTTTGCTGGTAGAGGAATTGGATAATTGTTCCTGATCGTAACCTGATTTAATGCCCAATAGTCCACGCACATCCTGAGCGAACCATCGGCCTTCTTTTAGAATAGGACAGGTGCTCCGAACGGACTCTTTGCCGGCGAGATCAAACTCGCTTCTAACAGTTCAGACAACTGTTTCCTCAACTCTGCCAACTCCGGCTGGGACATCCGATAGGGGGCACGAGTTGGCGGCTTCGTGCCTGTTATGAGCTCAATCTCGTGGTCCACTGACCTACGCGATGGAAGTTTCTTTGGTAACTCATCAGACATCACATCCTCAAACTCCAGTAGCACTTCTTTGATAGGTATTGAAAGAAGACCCGACATTTCTTCAATTTCCTCCCACATCAAAACGACAACGAAAGTCAGTTCCCGTCTCCGAAGCCCCTTTGTAAACTGGAAGGCACTGAGAAACTTCCCATTGGCGTTCTGAGTAACCACTGGGATCATACACGGCTAGTTCCCCAACAACATCAGCGAGTTGGTGGCTGGCATTACGCTGGCTTTCGTCTCCCGAAGAAACTCTATGCTAAGTATCACCTTAAAATCGGCCATCTCGACAACTGAGAAACTGGTTTTCCCCTCGTAGGGTCCTGCTTTGATCTAAATGAATTGATGGCCTCGACGCATCCAAATCCTTTCTCCAAGACTAATCCTAAATGCTGAACTTCGGTGCTCGCCAGATAGTTATGGGTCGCTCCCATGTCAATCATGGCCCGAATGGGCTTCCCATTCAACTTTATCTCCATATATATCAGTCCCTTTGCATACCTACTATCGTTTGCTGGTTTGGCAGCAGTTGATGCAGTCACAACAGTTGGAACCGGATGATCCACCGTGGGAGCTTTCCCTTTGTCTACTGGAGTGTGTTTGAGGCTAACAGGAGATGGCTTTTAGAACATCTTCGTTGTCTTCTGCATCGACAGGCTCGGATGAACTGGAGGCTCCCTCGGTGAGGCTTTTCGTCCCTAATTTTTCAGCAATAGCAATGAGTTTCCGTTTCTCGGGGCAATCTCGAACCTGATGGGGTCCTTGACACCAAAAGCACGGACCACTCTTTCCTCCGTTACTGCTGCTTCGGTTATTCGAACCGCTTGAGCTCTGTCCTGATCGTGCTGAACTAGTTCCGCCCCATTTCGGGGTTGGAAGCCCTGACTACCCGAACGATTGCCCGGCTTCGAGTTGATCAATCCCCCGGTCCTTGCGGGAACATTCTTTGTGGTGTCTTTCTTAGGAGGTTCTGCATAATCAGTCAAGCATTCGGCGGCAGTGATGACTGCAACCAATGTCCTGACTTGTCTCCGGTTCAGTTCAGTCCTTGCCCGCTGCTTCAAACCTTCCAAGAAGAAGAACAGCTTGTCCTCTTCGGCCATGCCCGTAATGTCCAACATCAAGGCTGAGAATTCTTTCACGTAGTCCCGAATAGAGCCAGACTGAGGTTCCTCAACGCCTTTCTCGCGTTGTAAGTAGTATTTTCGGGGTAGAAGGAAGCTTTTATTGCTTTCTTCATGTCACTCCAAGAGGTGATTTGGTCTGGGCCCTTCGTGGCCTCGTGATGCTTGCTTCTCCACCATTGCTTCGCATCATCGGCAAGATACATCACCGTCGTATTCACTTTCTCATTGTCGTCTTCCACCCTCGCGGTGCGGAAGTACTGTTCCATATCAAACAGGAAGTTCTCGACTTCCTTTGCGCTCCTAGCGCCCCCAAACGGTCTTGGTTCGGGAATCTTAGCCTTCTTCGCTCTCCCTCCCCCACCATCCGTGTTATTGGCCATAGCCCGAGCCATCAGCGTCACGCGGCTTGCCAAGTCCTCTATCTCGCCTCGCAAGGCGTCCATGCTCTCAGCATGCTGGATCTGTCAGTCCTGAGATCATTTTCAAGTTGCTCGATCTTATCGAGCAGCATAGGGATCCTTCCCACATTTTCCCTCAGCCCCGCACCTTCATCGAGGAGCTTAGGAATCACCTCCACATTGGTTTGCAACGCCGCAATTTCACTTTCCAGCAATTTAAACCACTCTTGGTTTGTAGACATCTTTCCCACAATCTCATTTACGTCAGCAAAAGAGTTTTTTAGGCTCTGCTACCAACTGTCACAGGGCGGTTACTCGTAGGCACGAGAGGCTCCCACCGTGTACGTCATTCATTCTTCGAGCTTAAATACAAGCAATCTCAATTACAAAAGTTATTACAGGCTTCTTGGTATGAGGAGACATCTACCTCCCATATAATAGCATAATATGACATTTCTACTCTAGTAGTAGTGAACATTACATTGTGCAGTTTTTTCGTAAAAACTGAAAAGAAGCTAAAACTGAAAAAACTACAAAGAAGTTAAAACTGAAAACTAAAGGCATAGCGCCAATGATTACATATTTACAAGCAACATTAATAAATGCGTCGTCACAAAATGAAGCTTCGAACTCCAAATGGCTCGGGGCCTAAAGTATTGCTGCAGGTTGATAGGTCACGGCGTGCTGCTCGTCGCGTCTGTTGGAACCAAAAGGCATGGCGTGGCCGTTTGTGAGTAAACGTGCACGCCAGACCGGCATGACCACGCTAAGGTGCAAGTGTATGCCGGCATGTCACGGGTCACGATCGGCCGTTGGACACCCAGTGACAGCATGCTTGTTGGTCTGCATATGCATCAATGAATAGATAGAAAGCTATAAAACACAAGCCCAATGATCTGCAATAAATTATTGCCCGTTGTCAGACATGATGACAGGCAAGAGTCAAGATTACATCTTAACTACATTACCTTGGTTTGATGCCCAGCTATCCCAGGCCAAAGTCCAACAAATGGTTGTACTCAAATTCAGATATTCCATGACCACAAGTGTTGGTCCCACTAGAGCTCAATATAGGCTAGAGGGGGGGTGAATAGCCTATTTCAATTTTCTTTCTTCAAAACAGATTAAATAGAAAATTCTCACCCTTGAATTAACAAAGGGATTTTAGTGCAGCGGAAGACTAATGAATTTGCTAAGAAATAAATCTGTTTTAAAAAATAAGTTGAAAAGCTTATGCTCAGTCGGATGCCTTTGTGAGAAACAGAGTTATCTGATCCTGAGAACTTGAGTTTGCCAAGTAAATAATGAAGTAATCAAAACAGAAAGGAAATTGCAGAAATGTAAAGCACACAGAATATATAGAGGTTCACCAACTAACTGGCTAATCCTCTACCAAGCTGGTCAAACTTGGATTTGTGAGAGAGATCCACTATTGTCCTATTCTATTACAAGTGTCAACCAACAGCAAACTGGGTCTGTTGGCCTTTACAAGAAATGAAGAACAATCGGAACACTCAAAACAATTACAGCAAGCAAGTTGACCGGTGTTTTTGTGAGTGTGTGTGCAGCTAAGTGTGTACACTCACGTGTGTGTTTACAATTCACCAAACTGCCTCCTAAGTGTTGGATCTCAGTGTGTGGGAGGCTTTCCTAAGTGTTTGATGATTACAACAAAATATTAGTGAATTTTGGCTGGTAATAGTAAGGATTGGATCTATAAATTTCCTAATCTTTCCAAGTGATCTGAATTCAGAAGTATAAAGACTTAGGATTCAAATCTCTTGTTGGCAGAGTGTTGGCAGCTTCAGAACTTCAACCAAATTGCAAGCTGAGGTGTCCTCCTCTATTTATAGGCGTTTTCTGGCCATCGGAGGACTCCGTAGGATCTGTCAGAGGACACGTGTCGAAGGCTGACTTGATTTGTTACGTGCCAGTACTATGTTTTGTCTCTTTTGATTTGTCCAACGTTGTAGCACAATCCTGTCAGCCATCATCCTCGTACTGACTTCATAGGCGATGACTAGTGTCTTTGTAGCCGTTGTCCTTTGAATAATTTTGAATTTGAATCTCGGAGGCAACAAAAGAA
Source organism: Lobelia cardinalis (assembly GCA_028566635.1). Lineage (NCBI taxonomy): Eukaryota > Viridiplantae > Streptophyta > Magnoliopsida > Asterales > Campanulaceae > Lobelia > Lobelia cardinalis. The sequence continues at coordinate 4,358,292 of JAOWAN010000005.1, read as the reverse complement.
GGATTGAAATCTGATCGTTGGAAATTTCAGAGCGGAGCACTTCAGTCGGCAACCTTCATGCTGAGTCTTCTGATGAACGGAGCACTTCATAGTTGAAGTCTTCCGACAGATACCTTTAGCTTGTAAAATTACTGCTTTACCCTTCAGATGTCTTTGAAACGGATACCTTCCTGTTACACAGCCATGTCAAAAATTGTTCGTTAGCATTAAGTTGTTTAATGTCCATTTATATTAATTGGCTTGAATACGCGATAAATAGACATTTATATTAAAAATGTTTTGAAGGCAATTAATCAAATCTAAAGAATAAATCCTAACAACAAGATGCTGCTTTCTGCTATTCCTAGGTAGCTTATATAGAGCAAAGCTTCTTAGATATCGGACTTACCACTACGAAGTTCATTTACTTTTGTAGACCTGATTCTCATTTTTCCCGCTTCTACAATGTTCTAAACTGCTCTCTTAGTTACTTGTTAATGGTCACAAGTTGGTTAAAACTGATCTGATTTTTTGACCAGCTAGTGTCTTAGAATGTTTCAAATGATTGTTTAATATCCATGATGATCAGATGCATCTCACGTTGATGGTTCTTCTATATATTGTTTCAGTCAGCAACCGAAGGACACGTCTTACTATTTGCAAAATTTCGATTGTGACTGATAGTTTGCTAAATCTCTGGTTAACCATGCTGTGTTTAACTAGTATTGGTGCTTAATCTTGGAAGATCTATTGATATACGACTCAGCTGTTAATGGCTTTGAAAATCAAATTCACAAGTTTTTGAATCTTGAGGATAACCGTTCAACTTGTTTGTCTATTTTGCTGGCAGGTGGAAGGTTGAATGTCGAAACATTTGTACTCCTGGTCCTAAATTCTGCTGAGTGAACCAATGAGAAAAAAATTCAAGCATCCAGTCCAAAAGAACATGGAGGAGACTTAGACGCTGATAGTATGAACAAACTTGGAGATGGGCTGATACAGGAATCACTGAAGTTCATTCAAGATTGTGATATGCTTTTGAGCAGTCCTTGTATCCTACGATCCGCGTGTTATCTTGTTACTTCTCGCTTTTTGGCGTCAATTTGATTGTTGGTGATGTGGGCTATCTTGCAACCAGGTTCATATAACTTAATTTGTACTCATCCATACTGTGGTACATCACAAGTTGAACTGGGTATGTGACTCATTAACAAGCTCATCGCGTGAATTCCATAGTAAGAGGTCTTCTTATTCCAAGCCTTATATTTTCACTTTCTTATATGCATCAAAACATGTTAAGGAAATCTCTCATTTTGAAGATTAACAAGGAATGTACTTAGTTCTATTGCAATCATATTTAAGTGGATTCTGCTAGCCTAAGACGTCGTGGAAGCATACAACCATAAGAACAATAGTACTTTTCGAGGTGGACTAGCTGATTAGCTGTCTTGAATAGGAACCAATTTCAGTTTCCCTCCATAAATTTCTGGAAGCTGGCTCTCATCAATGTCTTCTAACAGTGTGGGTTTTAGTCGCTTGTTTTCCACAAATACGATCTGTTAAGAAGATAGTTAAATAAACTTGTAGTTTATTTAGTCTGATTGTATATCGAGTGGCTATTACATGATAAGAAATTTGCTAAGAGTGCAAGAATTCAGGCAATACCTTCTTTTTTGTATTGTTGTCGATGAAGGGATAGATGATCTTCCACACTTTCATGAATAGGTAAGGAGCATGCACAATAATCAATTTCCCTAGCCTTTCCGGATGGTAGTCCTGCCATTACATCGTTCAGATTAGGGTTAGTTCATATTATCGTCTGCTATCAATATAATTGAGATATTTTCTTTCAGTAGTTCCAGGGTGAGAGAAATGGGATACGAAATTAGTTGGCAACGATTGATTGACTATGGTTATACTGCACTCATTTCTGTGGATCCTACATATAACATATTACAGAATCAGTTGGTTGTGGCCAAGTAACTGCGTGTGTGTGTCGTGTGTGGTTACTTTCATATAGCAATATGGAGCAGGATTAGTTTTTTCTTTTCAAAAGGTTGAAGGGGACATGAACTTTACTCCAACCCTTATTATTTTTATTAATTAAAGCGCACAAGAGTAACAAAGAGGGCTTAAAGAGGAGATATGTTTAAGAAGATGATAATTTCTCCTCAATATTGTTCTTGATGGATTTGAACCCCTAGCCTTTCGTAAGGAACGAGAAGGGGATACCATTATACACTAGAGCAAGTGCTCATTGGTAATGGAGCAGGATTCATTGAACTCAGTATTTTGGACCTTTTCTTTTTTACTATGTACTACTTCCTCCATTAGGCTCCAAAAAATGTTCATGTTTGAATTAAACAATAGGCCTGAGAATAGGATTCTATAAATACCCTCAATTGAAGCATTATAATTGGCTTTCTTCATTTTAAGTCCAATGATATAAGGGCCTATTTGGTAGCTTCAAAACGTAGATGGCACTTTTGAGTTTTGAGTGAACCTCCTACAGTAGAATTGTAGAAAGCAAGCAGGGCTCTGTGCGATAAATGATGAGTAACTAAATATAGGAATGGAATAATTTTGGTAGACGAACCTGCAAAATAGTTAGAGCTGCAATGTATCCTCGCACATCGCTATTTGCATATCCCCACCCTTCGAGATCTCCAATTGCCACAAACTTCTCCTGCCCTGTAGGCATCCTGATTTGCGCAGGCATATTCAATTATTAATTAAAACCATACTAATACACAATCTTTTGTTAAATCATTTACAGATTATATGGTAAAAAGATGGTACCTTGAACATATTTTATCGAGAGTGAACACTACATAACCTGTATTAATGGAAAAGGGAATTAATCATCTGTGCACTGCTTTATAAAATCGACTTTAAAACAATTTGGAAGATGTAGGAAGAGCTTACGCTTGAACTCATCGATGCCTCCCTTTTTGTTTGGGTAGTGTCTATTACCAAACACAACGAATATAGGGCGTCCACTTTTATCTATTCCTTGCTTAAATATTTTGTTTTGTTCTATTTCATTTGGGATCTCAGTAGCAGATATGGAACCATTTGGAACAAATGCTCTTTTCCATGTCAGGTACTTCAGAAACATGACAGAAGCTTTCTCAATGTCTTGATCACGAGCACGAAGAAACCTTCTGATCATCAAGTCGTCAAATTCCTGCAATCCATTTCAGTAACACCTCAAAACAGGGATCTGGTGGTCCTATTTAAAGGTAATTAATTGTCTTCCTGTTTCCTCTTAACTCTTTAACAGCTATATTCACACTTGACTAGTTTATCACATAAGCCCGCTTACAGTATTCCATAGACAAGGCATATAGCTCCGGAAGCAATGCAGGTGACTAGAACAGTCGTCGTGTAAATAGGACAACTAAGCTAGACAGATCTACCACTTCCCCTTTCCAAGTTTCCCCTTGGTGTATTGAGACCTCCGGAATGATAATTAATCCCCTATTTTCCTTCTAATTTTCATGTTGAATTTAATAAGTTTTAGTCACTTACTCTGGGTTGAGATAATCTGTTTTCTAACGAAAGTTAGGCTTGTTGGTGATGCTTTTCCTTTCATTGTTTCCGTGAAGTTAGGTGTGGTGTGTGTGTGTGTGTTTGTGTGTGTGTGTGTGTGTGAGAGAGAGAGAGAGAGAGAGAGAGAGAGAGAGAGAGAGAGAGAGAGAGAGAGAGAGTACCTTGGCAGAGGGATCTTGCTTTTCAACAACATTTCTCATAAGAGCAACTTTCATCTGCTCCTCATCTTCCTCCTTGCTGCGGCCTCCATCATCCTTGTTCTTAGGTACTGAGCCTAGTACATGAACCACATCACTCTTGTTAGTCTCTTCTGCTTCCTTCATTATTTTGTCATTAATCATAACAAACCCATCTTTCTGCTTCTCCATAACTGCCTCCACTTCTCCCATCTCTGAGACTTTCTTTGCACCCAGCTCCTGATCAAAAACCTGCCTGCTGCCGTACAGTAGTACTGACCAGACCTCCTCTATATATGTTACAACTTATTATATCCCAATGCTCTCTCTCTCTCTCTCTCTCTCTCTCTCTCTCTCTCACACACACATACACACACACACACAAAGAGTGAGGGAGGTGGCCGTGGTGTGTATATAGTGAATTATTGACAGGGAGCAATAACTAATGTGGGCAGACGGTGTATGGAATGAACGCAAGACAACACCACCATATCATACCTCACCACTATTAATGATTTGGTGGAGTTTTCTTGCGGTTTATGTATCGGTGGCTGAATTGCTGTTCAACTAACTTTTTTTAGGCCCCTATGTTAGTTAATAGCTAATTTAGCTGCATGCCCCATTAATATCAATCAGTTGCACCTACCCATTCCATTTGCTCTCTTATTTTATTTCTCACTCGGTCCATTTCGGGCAGTATATAGCAGTAGTAGTACTAGTCAAAATCTTAGTGAGGGGATCAACCCTGCCAAAATCTTCATCAAAGGAAGACTTTTTGTGATAGTGTGTGTGGTTGATTTATCAAGGATCGGTGCAAGTGGTAAGCGATTTGAATTTGCTTAAGGAAGATTTCGAGTTCGAGTCTAACTGATATAATCTTTAATACCCATGAGCAAAAAAAAAAAAAAAAAAAAATTGTGGTTGATTTCAATGATTGAAATTATTATATATACTTTATGCCTTGCATGAAATACTGTTCTAGGTCTCCATCTATCCCCCGAGTGGGTTTTGATTTTTTTTTTAAATAATTTCAATTGCCTTCATTATGTAATTTAAATATATTTTTTTATTACTTTGACATTTAGAAAGTAGTTTTGAATGATTATTATTACTAGTATTTATCATAGTTAATTTGAAGGGGGGTGCACACTATCTTTTCTTCATGAGTTAGCATGATTGAAATAGAACCATTTTCTTATCTTTGACATGATTTTCGAAACTTTGCATTATTATTTAAAGTCGTTGGTCGTCATATATATGAGAATTAGATCACTTTTGATTTGACCACGTTTGCATTTTTCTTCGTCCAACTTAAAAGAGGAATTTTCACCGTTAGGCTACAAATAATTAATAAAGTGTAATTACTAGCCCAAATTGACTCTTTCGTTACTTAGACCCTCCTCCAGAAAAGTCAATTAATGACTCCTTCGCGGAGAAGAAATTTTTGGTACAAAACACCCACCCGTATATGGAGCACCTATGCGCTCCTAGCAAGGAGCGCCTATTCATTTTATTACGTTGTTTGTTCATTTTTTAAAATTAAATATTCATTTTTATCGTTGTTACTGAAAATCAGCAATAATAATCAGAACATTAAAATGAACATTTAGTTATAAAAAATGTACAAACAACATAATAAAATGAATAAGAACACCTAGGCGCTCCTTGCTAAAAGCGCATAGGCGCTCCATATAATTTCTAACAAAACACTATTCCCCAATGAATTGCCACGTAACTAACTATGTAAGATGAAAATCGAAATTAGTATCTATTTTAGTCCGTTTCGTTTTAATTATTTTGAAAGCGACATAAAGCTCTCGCATATTACTATCATATAAAATGAAATCAAAACGAAGAAAGTAGAAGTTATGTTCACATATAAAATAAAATAAAAACTCTAATGACGTCTCCAAAGATGATCCCGGTCATTTTTACACTATTATTTTAATTTAATTTAATTAGTTCAGGGTTTTGAAAGGGAGAAGACTAGCGTCCATCTAAGAGCGAGAGGGTAAGTAGGAGGAATAGTGAATAAAGAAAGGTCGGTAATACATGAATAGCTCGTGGTTGTGGTCTTGTAAAGAGGGAGGGTGGGTGGGTGGGTGTTGTTTCTCTCTTGTCCTCCTCTTTCTTCATTCTTCAATTACTACTTGGTTGACGTTTTTCTTTTTCCCAATCTTTGTACAAGGCATTTATTTAAAAAATTTCACTCGAAATTTAAAATAAAATATTATACGACGGACTCTTTATTGATATGCTACAGGTTGTAAGCTCAAGCCATCAAAGCCAAACCGACCGGTTTGGTTAGGTTTTGTGGGAAGATGGTTCAGCAACGGCTTAAACTTTAAGTGTGTTTGGATGTGGAATTTTTTTTATATATTTTATTTTTGTTTGTATTTTGTACAAGTTTTACAATTTTGCCCTTTAAATTTAAAAAAATTACATGATAGTGATGGAGAGAAAAAGAGAAAGAGGGTGATAATTGTGATTTGATGTGATGTTTGATAGGATATAAATATGATATATAGGGATATGTAAAAATAGTAGGTAGAGAGAGAAAACTTATGCTTTAAAAACTTATGTTTTTGGTTTGTTTTTCAAACAATATTTAAAAAACAAAATGAGTGAATGCACCCTTTATTTTGGTTCAGTTCATGATTTTTACATTCAAGCCAAGCCAAACCGAGTCAAGCCGAGTATATATTTATACATGTTTGTTTTAAATAGTTTACATTCTGGGTTGCTATTTAAATAGTCCATCTACTTTGAACTTGGCCAATTTTGGTATAAGTTTGGAAAAAAGGGACAATTTTAGTCCCTATCGTTAAATCACCGTCAATTTAGCTGTTAAGCGTCATGTGCCGTGCACGTGACTATTTTTTGAGGGTAAAATAGACAATTGGGGTTGAGGCCTTCTCTTCCTGCAGATCTTCATCCTCCTCCCAGTCTAGTTCATCATGAATCGGAAAGTAAAAATCTTTCCGAACTCTGTATTGCGAATTAACAAGAAATATAATAATTGGGGCTAAGAGAAGGGAGGTTCTCCAAGGAAGAGCAGAAGAAAGGCAACAATAGGGATAGTGGAAGGAAAGATCACTGTCCATATAGACTCGGATAATGACGAGAACTATGACTCCAAAGGAGCTCTGCGGGAAGACCCCTTCTCTTCCAGCAGATCTGATTCCTCCAACAGTGCTGTCCCTCCTTCCTCTTCACCCTCCATTGTTGATCGCATGTACAAGCTCTCTCCACCTTTTCTCTTCCCTCTCTCCTCTCTCTTTTCCTTCCCATCTCTTAATTTCTAGAAATCCTTCATAGAGAGTTCGAGCTTCAGCAATGGTGTTTGAGCAAAAGCCATAAATGAAGCAAAAGCATTGAGCCCAACATCTTGAGGTAAAAGCCGTGGTGGATCTGGGTTTTCTTGTGCCCATAATCTCGGTTACGAGATTTATTTTTAAGATCTGAGTGTTATTACTAAGATTTGGGTTTTTCGTTTCCATGTTAAGATCTGGGTTTTTTGTTCAAATTCTTGCTCGTCCGAAAAAAAGAAAGAGAGAGAGAGAGATCGCCGAATTTTGCAAGATTTTGTTTCGGCTTTTTGATTTCTGGTTATTGGTTTGTAACTTTTGTTTCAATGTTAAGATCTGAGTTTTTTGTTCTTTTCGATCTATAAGTTTGTAGCAACAATCTGCAAGTTTAAAGCCATATTTAAACTGTAACTCATTTTCTTCTTGGTTGGATGCGGATTGGTGAACTTGCTGGACTTGCAGTTGGATCAACTGTCCTATCTTAATGTCATGTTTGCTGGGTACTAAATTATTTTTTATTTATTAATCTTTAGATTTGTTAGCTCAATCTGTAATTCATGTTCTTTTTCTCCTGTTTCGTTCTTTTTCCATATGTAATTCGTTTTCTTCTCTTTCAATCTGGGTTTTGTTTGATGTTCGTCGGAGAATTCCATGTCGCCCGAAACGATGAAGGTGGCCGGCGACAGTGAACGGGCCGGTCGCGAAGAAGAAGAAGCTCACCTTTGCAGAACTTGGAG